>JAAKBH010000146.1:0-258119 GCA_019776075.1 Amaranthus palmeri
ATAAATGAGAGGGAGTATTAAATTTTCGTATAAGAAGAATTAATTCATTCTCTCGTATCTATAAAATTCTCTACTCTCTAGCTTATCCGAGCCAAAAAATCTTTTTTACATAATGAGAAGATTGACTCTTTATATAACCGAAAATAAAAATTATTAAAAAGGTATTGGAGAAAGAAATGCGTGCCTTTTCGATTAGCCAGCAGCTTCTTTGTAGACGCAATATCTTTTAACCAACTATTGATTCCACTTTTTCCTTCCGTAACTTTTTTTTTTTTTTGAGTTTCCTTCCGTAACTTAATGATGCATAAATATAGAATTGCATGAATTGACGGGGACAAAGATTGGAATAAACATAATATTAATAAATTAATACTTTTTAAACTTATTAGTTTTTTTTTTGAAATTAATAGAAGCAGAAGAATACCCCCGAGAACAAAACTTAGTAGCAAGCATCAATCAACGTTGATAGAATCGGGAACCTATCTAGAATTAATAAGGAAACAAAATTGAGACTGACAGAATTGAATCGTAAGATTGTATAGATATATTTTAATAATATGCTATAGGGTAATTGTTTATCAGTCATATGATCTTTTTAGTTCATCTTTTATATTTTGAGTTGTAAATATTAAAGATGTTTCTTAATTAGTTATGAATTGCAAATCAATTAGTACATAACTTTTCTAATCATGATCGATGATGATATATTTTTGAACATATTGATATGCAAGTAAAAGTTAGAATATAAGAATTTTACATGATTGAAACTACCCTTGTAGAATTGGATCGTAGGACCGGATTATAGGATCTATTGATCATAATTTTAATCTTGTTAGGATCGTACGATACTACCATTATTAAGATCCTATTTCAGATTTGAATCGTTCTCTTATTTCTAGATCCTAGAGAATCAGAATTAGAATTTTGATAATTATGGTAGCAATAGTAATGCTTTAGAATTAGGTTGTGTCCAAATATTATAGATTTCTAATATTTGCAATTGGATTTAGATATACTTCCTCCATTTTTTTTACCTGCACTCTAAGTAGGGGTGAATACGGTCCGGTTTGGTTTGGTCTGACGCTAAAATTAGACCAAACCAGAAATTCCGGTCTGAAAATTTTCCATATCGTACTGGACCGTTTAAATCACCAGACTGGACCGGACTAAACCGTTTTACAACAGTCCGGTCTGGTCTGGTATACGTTTTTCATTTTTATAGTTTTGTCCAAATTAATACATGTATATATGCAAATATTTCACACCTACAATTAATAACTATAATAATTTGTAATTAGTTAATAGTATTAACATCATTCATGTATATATTGCTATATAAAAATAACTACATCTTAAAATATCTAGGTAGCAACTTAATTTTTTAAATACAAAATTATGATTTTCGACCATAGAACGTTTGCGGTCCAGTCTGGTCTAGAAAAAAAAAACCGAGACTAGACCGTAAACCATAATTTAATTGGAATTGAGACCCATATATAGAGAAAATTTATAGCTACTAGCCTATTAGCACGTTGATTATTTATTTCAAAATTTAAGAGCTATTCTTATAATGAATGTTTATCGGTGAAAAAATATCAAAAAAATTCATAATCACAAAGTTTTATTACTTAGTCTACTTATTTAATCTATTTATGAGATATATGCTACAATACTCTCATCTCATACAACAGTTTGTAAAATATAATTGTAATTATAAATTGTTATATTCGGATATTTCCCCTAAATAATAGTGAAATAGAGTTGATAATAATTGACACAAATAATGCGTAATTAATACGAAAGACTAACGCCATAGTGCATAATTAAGGCGGTTGAAATTATAAGTTAACGAGTATATAAGGAGGAAGTTGTCATCAAACTCTTTCTTCTTTGATACTCAAGAAATCGTTGTAGATTTACAATGAAATTGGTTATAATAAACCGTATACTTTATACCACTTTATTTTATTGTATTCCTAGATGTTAGGAGAATCATTACTTTATACTTCTTACTCCACCGGGTTTTTAGTTGCTACATTTTTTTCTTTTAATAAAAATTATAAAAAGTTAATATTTTAAAAATATGCATAATTTTAATCTTTAATATATTTACTTTCATTAAATAAAAAATTCTAAAAAGTTAATATTATAAAAATATACATTAAGACGAATCAAATAAAATCTCATTTGACTATATTTTACATTATACATGAAGAAATATATACCAAATAAGATAAGTTGATGAATAGTAGTTGCTACATGAATCGAACCAACTATTACAATCTGGAGGAAGTATATGGGTAATTGGGTGCACTAAGTGTCTAGCAATAAAAAACGCGACAGTTCCAACTAATCGACTAACAAAGAAACAGTTAGAATTCACCGATTGACCCATTTTAATCAGAAATTCCAACTAAATTCTCTCCTGACAAATTTTAGTATGAGCTTCCGACTAATTTCCGAGAGAAAACATAGTCGAAATTTTCTGACCACCTAATTTGATCAGTAGGTAGTCAAACTTATTGGAAGAGGTATGGTGGTTGGTATTCAGTTGGTATATAGTTGGAGTTTCGAATTTCAATTTTTCCACCTATCGTCATTTTTCATCTGTAAATAACATCATATTATATGAAACAATAAACATTATTCTTAAAAAAGAATCATACTTTCTCCTCATCCATAAAAAAACTAAATCGTTATTCTAAAAATATTATACTAAACATCAATAAAACATCTAAGGTGTGTTATTTTTATAAAATTTTTGTTTACGCTATTTATATTTTAAAATCTCATTTATTCCTATGTCATATTTATTATGTATTATTTAACTTTTTTAGGTAATACTCTCTCCTATTCACTTTAGTTGTCCCATTTAGTTTTTCATACTTGTCGAGACAACATTTTAGTCCTTAATATCTCAAATTATTGTTAATTAAAAATTATAAAAAGTTGATATCAATAATCTTTGTATTGAGACGAATCAAACAAGATCCCACATGACTATATTTTAACTTATAGATTAAGCGTAAAATACAAAATAAGAGTGATAAGTGAATAATGCCCAAAAACAAATGGGACAACTCAAGTGAATAGGAAGGTTTAGTTAGTTATTAAATCGTTCTTGATATATTTTTTTTATTATATACGTTTTTTATTAATTATATTACATATGATATTAAAGTGTTTAATTTTGTATGTAAATATTATACGTTATTTATTTTATTCTATTACATACGTTATCAAATAAAACTAATACGCTACGTAATTTTTTTATTTAAAATTGTGCAACCGACTAAAATACATACTGATTTTTAGTCAGAAAAAAATATCCACTGATATTTACTTGGTATTTGGTTGGAATTCAGTCGCTATATTTTTATTTAAAAAAAAATTTTGTATTGTTTGTTTGTTTAAATTATTTCGCAAAAAAATTGATTTACTAAGTGAAAGAAGTTGGATGTATAAGCGATGTTTTAAAGGAGTTTATAATATTATATATTTAGAATGGATTGATGAATTTATATAATTTGCAAAGAAAAACAATCTGAAAGAGGTCAGATGTCCATGCAAACTACTACGATTGCTATCTTTATAACAAATCTAATTAATGCTAGACCAAGTAATGTGGTGCATCGGGAAGAGCAACAGCAGAACACAATGCAAATTTCTATGTACAAATGGTGTACCATGCAGCTGGGATATATTAATTTTCTTGATTCACATCCGCATTTTCTACCTTAGTATAATAATGTTGTTGCTGATGATGTACAATCGCCCTTACATATTGAAGAAGATCGGAACCTTCAATCAAGACAATTCTTTGATATGTTGAACGCTCTCAAATTATCTCTATATCCTGGTTGTGAAACTCATACTAAGGTATCAATAATAGAAAGAATGTCGATTCTGTTGATGGAATTTCATATTCCTAAAAGACTTTATGATGAAATTTGTCAAATGATGAGTCGATGCGTTGCTAAAAGATAATCGAATGACATTCGATTTTGATGATACAAAGAAACAGTTTGGCACCTCTTGGATTGTCAGTGAAGAAAATTGACTGTTGTCTTAATGAGTGTATGATATATTAGGATGCACATCGATTATGACACACTATAAGGTTTGTGGGCTTTCTGGATTGATAACAGACAAGGGTCATAATAAGACCCCTAGAAAGCAGTTTCACCATTTTCCTCTCGACACTAGGTTACGACGCTTGTATGCTTCTGTGACTACTACCAGTCACTTAAGGTGGCATGCGGAGCTCCATTCAGAGAATGGAGAGATATGTTACCCCTTAGACAGTGAAGCCAGGTTGACATTAAACACGACACATTCAGATTTTGCGAGGGAGATAAGAAACGTGAGACTAAGGTTGTGCATAGATGTTTTCAACCCATTTGACTGCTCGGATCCACGATATTCATGTTGGCCCGTGATCTTATCTCTAAATAATCTGCTCTTTATGTGCATGAAGAAGCAATATATGTTCTTAACAGTGATATATCATCTCGAAACCTAGAAATCAAAAATAAGATTGACTTGTATTTATAGCCATTGATACACGAGCTGAAGCTATTGTGGGAAGATTGAATCCATACATTTGACTTATCTAAGAGGGAGAACTTTTAGTTTTGTGTAGCGTTGATGTGAAGAATCAACGTCCTGTCGGGGTCGCGTACATCTGGCATGCACGTTTTTCATACAACATGGAGGATTATAAAAACGTATATTTAAGACATAGCATAAAAGTTTGTTGGTTTGATTCTCATAAGAGATTTTAAGACTAAGAGACACACGTACCGCATGAACAGGATAAATTTCAATCAAGGAGCTATTAAGAAAAATAGTAAACTCGACATTTGTACGAGAGATGACGCATCTGAATACAACACAAAAATCGGCTAATATTGTGTTTGGTGGAAGAAGAGAAGTATATTTTGAGATCTACCGTACTAGAGAAAAAACATTTTTGGACATAATTAGGATGTTAACATTGAGAAGAACTTTTTTGATAATATTTTCAATATGCATGATGATGTGTGTACTTGGAACATAAAGGATCATCTAAAGGCATTTCAAGATTTAGTCGAGCTAGGCATTTGATGTTTATGTGTGTGCATGTGTGTGTGTATAGGGGAGGGATCCAATGAGAAGGGTGTTGAAAATGAGAAGGATAAGAAGCATTTTGCACCCTTGATTTTAATAAGATGAAAAAATTATAAGATCACGATTGAGCCAAAAACACTTAAAAATAAAAGTTACTATGTTACACAGAAATGTAACAATTGCATAAGTTTGAAAAACAATGTTCTAAATTTACAACATAATTTCCTTTTTTGTATATATAGTGACTAAACAATATACCTACATACATACATCGTACATACGTACGTATATACATACATACATACATACGTACATATATATGTGTGTGTGTGTATGAGTCGATTTGTAATGCATATCTTACAGAAGACGCATCATACTTTGTCTCGCATTACTTTGGGTTAGATGTTCAGTGTAGCTTTAAAGATCTTCTTAGATTCGGTGACAATGGTTTTAATAACGTTAGATCGGATATTCGTCCACACATCCAATTAGACATATGTTTTCTAGAACTGTTAAGAGGTCAATCAATTTTATAAATAAATTTTGGTACTTAATTAAAAAGTACGAACCACATTTAATATCAAAGAACAAATTGACAATGTGGTTCAAAACCAATTGAATTAATTAATTGCTAATTTAGAATTTATATAAAATTACATACTAAGTTTAATTTTTTTAATTTGTGCAGGCTAGACATGGATTTCTTTAAAATGTGAAGAATGCTAAAATATTAAAACATACCGCCAAGTGAGGACCATTGAAGAACGCACGGCGCTATGGTATTTGTTACTTGAATGGTTATAAATTTTATACTATATCACACTCATCTAAATTGAATTATACTGAAAATAGCAAAGTGTGCATTAAATTTGATGGTAACAACCCAAATGAAACAAACCTTTATGGAAAACTAGAGGATATTGTTGAGCTAGAATATCGAGTGCTTTCAAATAAAAGGATTACATTGTTCAAATGTCACTAATGTAACATTTGTAAAAAAAAAATAAATAAAATAAAATAAAAATAAAAAAAATAAAAAAATAAAATAAAAAAATAATAATAAAATAAAATAAATAATAATAGTAACAGTAGAAATCTCCACATTGAAAAAAATAGCACACTAAGCCTTGTCTCATGCATCCAGCTCAAGCCAAGTTAATCTCTTAGTTTTCTTTTTTTCCCTTCCTAATTAAGTATCTCATAGTATAAATATATACAAATTACAAAGGCCATAGCTCTTTTACTCTACGTACATATAAATCTTCCTTCTTTGTTTAATTATATCCTTACTTTTCTCTTATTCCATTCGAAAAACTTATCAGACGTCGGCGACATAACGATATCGAGCTCGAGCTGTTATTCCTATAAATCAAGGTATACATCTCCATTTAAAAACTTTTCTTAAAATTATGTACTTAGAAATAAACATGTTCTAGGAAACAAGATGTGTGTTTTAGTATAATTTAATTATTAAGAAGAGTAGAATTAATGGTCACGATAGCTCCGTTGCAATCGCTTCTAGACGTGTATAAATCCAAATTAAGACATACTTAGCCATAGAATCATAAGTTACAAAAGCACTTATGTTAGGCTCAATTCTAATTCACGGAAAGTATTGGTGCTTTAATTCATAAGTAATACGAACTTATATGTTTTGAGGTCGGAAGTTCGAGACTCCATTAGCCCATGTTCCTTAAATAATTATTCTTTTGAAATAATATTAATTGGGTATTAATTGTTGTTTTGTGTTATATTCAAGATTATTTATTATTTTGTGGTAGTCTTGTTTGATTGTTAAGAGTAAATGAGTTTGAAACAAGATATTTAAGAGTATAAAATTATAATGGTATCAAAAATTTTCTTAGTTAAGTTGATCAACCAATTATTAGAAACTTACTTAGGGTACTATATATAGTTAGTACTAAAGAAATTTCAATCCCACGTCATTAATTAGCAAAATTTAATAATAAATAATGTTAAAATAATAATAATAATAATGTATAAGTGGATATTAAACATGATATAATAAATAAATAAATAAAAGTAGTAATAATAACAAATAAAACTAAGAATAAGTCACAAGTATAATTAAGGTACAAATATAATAATAATAAAAGAGAGATAACTAGGAACTCCCTTGCTCGGTTGCAAGAAGGACGTAGGGAAGAAAAGGGGCGGTAGCTCACTTTGACTTCCAAGTAAAATACTAAACAAATATAGCAAATTATAAGAAAGAGAAGGAATTCGCAAAAGATAATAACGAAAGTCCAAGGTCGATGCCGTAAGGGAATGCTAACTTTTTTTTTTGGGATATCCGGCTTTCCGGAGAAATAGAATGTGCAGGTCCACCTAAGTGGGGCAGAATGCGGGCAACACCCAGACAAAAGGTACCAGTCCAGGGCGGTGGCATTCTTTATGACCCCGGGTGAGTGTGCACGTTCGTGATAACCCGAGGCGGCATGCGGATATGGAACTGGCTTGGCAGGCTTGCAAGCACCAAAATTCTGAGGTGACGACCTCAGACCTCCACAATTATATATGTGATTGTGGGAGGGGTTAAAATATTAATAAGATACCAAGCAATTAGGATTATTAAATAAGACTCAAAAGTAAAGAAATACGTAATGATTATTAAATTTAGGTTCTTGTTCATTTATTTCTTTCTGATTATATGTATACTCAGCGAAAGCTGACCTATGTGGTTTTGTTCTTTGAACCTGTTCCTAAATGGGGAGGAGCAGATAATTAAGAAAAGTTGGCCAAAGATGAGTAGGAGACAAGCTGGAAATAAAAGCGACGATACCAAACCCGGCTATTATCAGACGTTTCTTTCCGATTGCATATGAGCAATTTTGTGAAATATTATAATATAATGTAAAATTTCCTTTCCTAGACTAATAGTATGCTTAGCCATATAATGGATTCTAGTACGACTATCTATATAATTATGTAATTATATAAAGTTTGTAAATTAAAATGTTTCCTGTTTTAGTAATATAGGTTTGACTTATATTACTGAAGTAGCAGTCTTGTAAATTACCAGCTTCCGTTATTATATAATATTAATTATGTTTTTAGTAGTTTTGAATTTACGGACTGTTACACTTGGTATCAGGGCCGAAGTTTCCAGAAAATTTTGCGGACGATGAAGTGGACGCTTTAGAGTGATCTGAATCATGCGTGCGACTTTCAAAGCGCTGTCGTATTTTAGACATGGGAAATCGATTAGGAGTAGGTTGCAATATTTTGGGATTACGATTATATGACTAACCATAGTTAGGATCACCCCGAATTACCAATACCAAGTTGATATATGAAATTAAGAAGTCATACGACTAAAAATTGGGTAAGAGATAATAGTAAGGTGTAGTACTTTAAATGTTTATGATTTGAACAAATTATTGGAGGTTTCAACCCAAGAGAGCATATGGTGGATTATTAGATATGTATTTTTTTTCTTACTTACAGCAAGTTTTATAATCTTGTAGATGTCATCCGGTAGTGGGAATTATAGCAGAGCAGATTCACGAAGTCAGAATTCTCCAATTCCAGAGGAACCCGATAGACATTTATATTATTGCTCGGATTGGCGATTGGCAAAACGTGCTGCCAGGTCTACAATGGTTTATATAGATACGTATAACGATATGGTACCTGCCGATCAGAACGTATATTTACAACCAAGAGTGCAGTCGCATGCGATCATGAAGACCTTACCGCGATATTTCCCTATATGGAACAAATTTTGCAAATTATATTGGGGGCTATTAAGTCATTACGTACATTACCAATGGATGGACCAAAGACAGATGGACAACATAGACAAGAAATCGATTTGGTGGAACGTTACTCCAAGCGAAGTTCTTGACGAGATAGATAGAACCATGAGAGTCGCAGCTACAGAAATGCTAGGGCCTGATCATCCCTATTGGATAGACATGGAAAATAGGATTACAACGCGACAATTAGGTCACGACCAAGAGCGACTTCAGTCACAAGAAATCTCTACACACGAGTCAAGACCAAGTCCAAAAAGGAGACAAGATGAAAGACGATCCTACACGAATACCCATAGTTTAGAACAACAAACGCCAACGCTGATATTTTCGAAACGTCAAAACCTCGAGATACGCTCAAAAACTTGCGCAGAAACGGGACCATCCAATACTCGAAACGATCTTGCAGAAGGAGTGGAGACTACCAGTAGCACGAGTAGTTGAGGATCCGAATACACTCCTTTAGAAGCTTCTACTGATGCAACGTCAGAAATTAGTTTAGCATATGAAAATACTAACTGGCTTAAGAAACAATACCATAAGTAAGATTGTACATAATTATGTAACTATAAGTATTGATAAATAAATAAATAAATAATAATAATAATAATAATAATAATAATAATAATAATAATAATAATAATAATAATAATAATAATAATAATAAATTTTAATAGTAGTAATAATAATAATAATAATATCATATTCTTGTATGCAAGTGTGTGAAATTCTTTTAATTAAATCTATGTGCAATTATTAGAAAATAATAATAATAATAATAATAATAATAATAATAATAATAATAATAATAATAATAATAATAATAATAATAATAATAAATATCAAATTATATGAATTAAGAGTGTATGATTTTTTTTATTATGAAAAGGGAAGGTGAGTGAATAAAGAATAAACTTTATAAGAGTTACAATAATCCTTAAACTGGATTTTATCAAATCTGCAGAGTATGGCAGAAGATGGACAAGTAATAGGCTCTCAAGAGGTGAATGCGCAGGCGATACTCAACATGAATGAACGACTCCTTTCCTTGCTAGAGGCACAAATGAAGAATAAAGATGAAGACTGTAACAGTCTCAAAATTCTTAATCTTAATCTTACGATTAACTATTCCGAATTTTCAATTCAAATTCCTAATCCTTTGGTTATCCATTTCAAACCATCTTTAATTCCTAAATCTTATTTTCCGATTTTGTAATTTCTCTCAAATATTAAACGTTAAAATATTATTTGATGTAAATTTGTTTTTTTATTAGCACTAAAATATTATTTTAAAATTTTATAGTACGAAATATTTACTATTTCGTAAAATGTTACGTTTTAAGTTTTCTTCCTTAAACTAACATTACTACTTATTATTTTAAAACCTTATAACTTTGATTTAATTAATTTATACCTAAAATGAGTTGTATCTTAATTATTAACTTTAAGTATAGTTTTAATCAAAATTTTCTAAGTAAACTATCATATTTCCATGATCAAACTTACCCATTATTCTAAAATATATTCACTTGGATAAACTAGAACAAAAATATGATGAATCAAAAATTATTTCTATCAAACTCATGATTTTTATCACTTACACAAGCTATCACCATTTCTTATACAAGTTAACTTTCTCCTATACTCCATCTCTTACAAATTCACTTACACAATCTAAATCTCTTACACAAGTTAGTGTTCTTCCATACTCATAACACTCTTATTCATACAATCTAATAACTACAAAGTTGACCACACCCATTATAAATACCTCCCTTTGCCATAAGATCACTTACACCACCTTCATCAAATCTTTCTACCATTCTTTCTTATATCTTCACTTCATTAACATCTTACTACCTTAATACCTTTATTATCATTAGTTGAAGAAATTCAAGAAGATGGAGTTAAACATTCTTTATTTAGTTAAGTCATCATTATTTTGGAGCATTATTGGGTTATTATTTTGGGTACATATATAATGTATCATTGTTTTGAAGATGTGATTTATTTCTTTTGGGAGCTTAGAAGATCATCATTATTTGGAAGCTTAGATTAATTATCTTTGGTGCATTGTTATCTATCTTGAAGGGTCTTATATCTTATTATTTTCCTAATTAGTACTTAGTACTAATCCTTGGTGTTAGTATGGTATAACTTCTTACCCTACTCTTTTTGTGAAATTTTATATTATATTTACTTTATAATATGCAAAGTATGAAATATGTTGATATGTTTTAGTAAGAAGTTAGTTTAATAAAACTATGATCAAGATTATATTAAGTATGTGTATGCTAAAAACATATTTAGTGTGTTAATTTTATAATCTTTAAACAAGTTTAGGATGTTGGGTGCAAAATTATATTCTAGTGTTTTTGTAAGTATGATTCATATTATTATAAACTAGTGCTAGTATGTTTATGAATTATGTGTTACATTAGGAATGTTATTATATTTAAGGATTTTTTTTTAGAACTTTATTAATACGTTTATGTTAGCCTTCAAATTAGTTTATAAGATAGTAAGTTATTTTATGAACTTATTTTTTTTATTAAGTATGGTTATATTAAGAATATTGTTATTATACGTTATTTTTGAGATTTAAGTTTATCCTTAAGGTTATAGTAAATTTCTAAGTTATTACGTAAAATTTTTATTTTTTGTAAGTTGTTATGTTAATCTATGACTTAGTATGATAAATTAAATTAAGTCGTTCTTTTTATGCAAAAAGGGTCGCAAACACTCATAGGCCATTCGACCAATATCATATAAAAAAAAAGAGTTGAGTTTGATTTACTATTTTAAATTATTAAACCAATTTTTGTGATAATAATAAAATAATAATTTTAAAAAGATATGTTTGAGAAATTTTTATAAAATATTAAATATTAAAGTGTTTTTCTTGAATATATGAGATTTCATAATAATAGTAACTTTTAATCACTAGACAGTACAAACATTTTATTTGCTAATTATTTGACCAAAATTTATATAAAAGATGTTAAGGTATTTTTTTAGTAAACTTGCCTCTGAAATATTGATTTTTGTGATATTATAAGTTTTATTTGTTTTATAACTAGAATGTTGATTTTTGCAAATCTAATAAGTTTACTTGTTTTTCTAAACTTAAAATAATTATTTTTGGTGAACTTGTTGAATTTTGAAAACTTATCCAAAGGATGTAAATTTTAACTTGAATTTTAATTAGAATATTTGATTTGGTGAAGAAAACAAAAGTTTTATTTGTTTTAAGGATGAAAATGTTGGTTTGGAAACTTATTTCAAGAGAAATAGATTTTAGTAGCTACTTGTGGAACATACTAATTTGGAGACTATTAATAGAATATTAAATTATTAGTGTGAATTTTATGAGCTATTAAAATAAAGTTTAATGTGTAAAAATTTTGTAATGAGCATATAAAGACATAAAAGTAAAATTTAATATTATTACTAAGAATTATATTAAATAAATGAAATTACCACTTAGGATGGTCAAAGTCAAATTCGAAGTCAACTTGTAGTAATAAAAATGTGATGTACTTGTGTGAATGAGTATTTATTTGAATGACCCTGATAGTAAGGTAATGTCGAACCATGGACCGGCATGTAAAATCCCGGCGTCCGTGTTGGCCGGCACGTAAAATGCGGTGTAAGACAGGGGGTTCGCTACCTATCCTGTGGAGCTCGAGCATAAACAATGTATTGGAGGGGTGACGACTCCCACCACAGTTAGGGTTTAGGGCTACGGTCCTCACCTAACCAGACCCTTACATATATCAGGTGTCATATTGCTGTGTTTGTTGATTAGTGATGAACTTGAATAGTGGTTATCCTATGAATCATGGTACGGTTATGAGTATTAACCAAATGAACTTACTTGAGTGTTAAGATTACCAAATTGTATAAATGGCAGTAACGTACTTCTGTCAGGATTGAGAATGGTATCTTAATGACTAAAAAGTATGGAACAGTAAAAGAATATAATAAAAGTATACAATGGTGTCAATTAATTTGAAATTCGTACTTAAATTATTATTTTGTAAATGTAGTGTATAATTTTCGTATTTTGAGTTGGATAGGATGTTATGCTCGGCTTTACCGCTGACCGGTTCAATCGGCTGTCATCCGTATCATGGATGGCAGCATTTTGCAGGATTTAATTTCAGGTTCCGATCCAGGCCGCATCAATAATTATTTATCGAGAACTTAGCTACTTTTTGTGTCTTTATTTATGACTTGATGTTGATGTACTTTTATTTTTTTAAAATTTTTTGCAAACGATGTTTCTTATCGGATGTAATATTTTACTTCATTTTAAATAGTTTTAATTTTTATGATTTAAAGTTTTTAACAGTTCAACATTTTAAGACTTCCGCAATATTTTTTGTATAAACATTATTATTAATATTAATTATGTATCGAGATTGACGCATCTGTTACAAAGACGACAATAAGTTTTACAGTCGCCTTGCCATACATAAACCTCGATCGTATGATGGGGAGATCGATCCAATTAAGTTTGAAAATTGGATAGCATACATCGAGAAGTTGTTGGATATTGTGGAATGTCCTGCCCATCTTCGAGTTAAATATGCTTCTTTTTACTTTGAAGGACAAGCAGATATGTGGTGGAAGACAATTAAAGATCTACCAACAATAGTGGAATTAACTTGGGAGGCATTTCTGAAGCTCCTGAGAGAAAGGTTTTATCCTCCAGCATTACAAAGAAAGTTGGAGTTAGAATTCCTTCATCTAAAGCAAGGAAATAGAAGCATAATTGAATATACAGTGAAGTTTACTGAGTTAGCAAGGTTTGCTTCTGATTTCATGGCAACAGAAAAAGTGAAAGCTTCGAGATACTTTGAAGGACTTAATTTCAAATATCAAAAGCGGATTGGCCAATACACTACATTTCAAGAGATATACGATCGAGCCTTAGAGCAAGAACACATTGATGAGAATAAGGCATCTGTTTTAAAAAGAAGAAGTCTTGGACCAAAAAGTGAGAACCATAAAATTACGTAGAAAGCTTTCTCGTTCAACTTTCTCTCTCTAGGGCTTCTCTTCTCTGAAATTGGTGAATTCGTTCCCGTTTCCGGCCATGGGCAGGAGAGGTAGGCCGGCGAAGGTGGTAGCTGTACCGAGGAAGCCGTCAGTCAAGAGTTGCTCGTCACGGGAGCCTTCTTCCTCCCCTGACCGTTTCTTGTTTCATGCCATTGATGGAGCGCAGGGGTCTCAGCAGATGCCGTCCTCTGCTAGTCAGGCTGCCGTGGGTTTAAGTTAGGTCTCCGTTCTTAAGTCGTCGATGAAGCAAGGGGCTGCGCCTGGTGGTCCAACGAACCCGGTAGGTGCTGCTGACCGAATGAATGCTTCCCCTCTGTTGGCGGCTGGCACTGGCTCGAAGTAGCCTGTCTCTGGTTCTTCGGTGGGTAATAATTCCTCATCAGGTATGCTTCCTTCCTCTAGGAAAATTGCTAAAGTCAATAGGGCTGATATTGTGGATGAAGTTGCTTTTTGGGATTCTTCTGTTGTATGTTATGTAACAAATGCGAACTCGCCTCTTAATGTGATTGATGGTTTCCTTAGGAGAATTTGGAAGGAATTAGACATAGATAGAATTGGAATGGTCAATCGTGGAGTCTTTCTTGTTAGGTTTAATTCTAAGGTTGATCAAGATAAGGCTTGTAGTTTGAATGGGATACTCTTTGATAAAAAACCCTTTATTGTGAAACCTTGGCACCCGTCAATTTCGTTTGAAAAGGCCAGTATTACTGCAGTTCCGGTTTGGGTCAAATTACCTAAGTTACCTTTGGTGTATTGGAATGAGACTACCTTACGAAATATAGTGGGGTACTTAGGTACTGTTCTTAAAATTGATGATGCCACTCGTACTAAGTCTCGTTTGATGTTCGCTCGGGTGTTGGTAGAGATGAATGTGTCTGAGGGTTTTCCTAATGAGTTGTTTTTTTCGAATGAGAATGATGAGTTAATTACGCAACCTGTGCAATACGAGTGGGTTCCAGTTTGGTGTAGTAAGTGCTCCCAGTTTGGTCATGTTCTTTCTGACTGTAGGATGGGTAAGCCGCGTCAGGTGAAGCCATCTCTTGAGGTGGATGAGGATGGTTTCAGGAAGCTTAAAAAACCTTTTCAGAAGCGTCTTGGTGATGGTAATCCTTCTTCTGAGCATTGTTTGGATCCTAAGAATACTGTGATTGATGTTGCTTCGATTTCTGGGGGTGTGGGTGAGGCCCAAGAACAACCGACTTTGCCTTGTGGGGGTTGTCCTTCTAGTGATCTGGTAGCACCCGTAGCCAATTCTTTTGATGTTCTTGGTCAGTCACCGTCGGATGTGGGCACGCAGTCTTTAAACACAGTGCTGGGAGCTCATCCCATCCATGGTGATGATTAATCTAGGGGCTTGGAATGTACGGGGACTTAACAAGACTAATAAGCAATTGGAGGTCGCTCGCTTTCTTTCTTTGCATAATATTGGTCTTGTGGGTCTTCTTGAAACTAAAATAAAAAGGAAAGGGTTGGGGGCTCTTTACCTTCGCATGTTTCCTAACTGGTGCTTAACTAGCAATTTGGCATGGCACGATGGGGGTCGTATTATTGTGGCTTGGAAGAGTGAGGAGGTTCAGGTTGATGTGTTGTTTTGTAGTAGTCAATGCATTCATGTTAAGGCTACTCCTCCTAGGGGTGTTCAGTTCTTCTGTACTTTTGTCTATGGTGCGCCAGAGAGGCAGGGTCGGATGCAGTTATTTCATGAGCTACATGACATCAGTTCCTCCATCTCTTCACCGTGGATCATTATGGGAGATTTTAACTGTGTTGCTAACTTTGATGAGAGGTTGGGTCAGCCTATGCGTTTGCATGAGATTCAGCCTTTCCGAGATTGTTTGGAATGGTGTGGCGTGCATGATCTTAACTATGGCGGTCGGTTCTTTACTTGGTCAAACAAACAATCGGGAAGTCGACGAGTTATGAGCAAAATTGATAGAGTTCTTGGCAATGATATGTGAGGGGACTCGTTTCCTCACGCTTCTGTTACTTTTCATCCGGAAGGTTTGTTCGACCATTCGCCTATGGTGGTCTCCTTCACCATGCATCCCCGAGGGCGCAAGCCGTTCCGGTTCTTTAATTATTGGGCGTCTAAGGAGGGGTTTGTTGAGCAGGTTAGACATGTATGGCATTCTCCGGTTCATGGTCATCTTGGGTACCAAATTTCCCAGAAATTGAGGCTTTTGCAAGTGCATTTCCGTAGGATTTTTGGTCAAGATCAGCAGGAGCGAGAGATTTCTCGTGCACAGCTTCACCTACAGTCTATTCAAGACCAATTGCATCTTTCTCCTAGTAATGAGGAGTTGGCTGCTCGTGAGAAAGAGGCCTCCATAGTTCTCCAACAACTCTCGTTTGAGTTGGAATCGGCTTTGCGCCAAAAGGCAAAGTTAAAGTGGCTTCAATTAGGTGATGATAATACACGATTCTTTCACCATAGTATTAAACATCGTCAGAGAGTGAATAGAATTGGTCATCTCTCCCTTAGGGGGGAGGTTGTTACGGACCCTTCTGTTATCCAAGATGAATTTCGTCAGTTCTATGTTAACCTCTTTTGTGCGGAGTTTGATCGGGCAAAGGTTCGTATGGATATTGTTGGCCAGGGTCCTGTGCTCTCCGATCCACAAAGGGATATGCTAAGTCTTTCATTTAGTAGAGAGGAAGTGAAGGAGGCCATGTGGAGTATTCCAGAGGATAAAGCTCCTGGGCTGGATGGGTTTAACAGCACGTTCTATAAAGCGGCGTGGGACGTTGTCGGGGAGGATGTTGTGGAGGCTATCAATCAATTCTTTCTTAGTGGTAGGATGCCCAGAAGTTGGAACACCACAACCATTACTTTGATACCTAAAGTGAGATGCCCTTCACACTAGGGGTGTTCATTACCGGGTACCCGGCTAATCGGGTACCCGAAAAGCCGGGTACCCGGTTAGTCGGGTACGTTTTTTAACGGCCCGTGTCCCGGCCCATTTAATGCGGGTACCCGGTTTTCGGGTACCCGGATAAAACGGGTCGGGACAGGGTACCCGTTTATTATTTTGATTATTTTTAAAGATTTAATTATAATTTTCAATATAAAATTCTGGGCATAATTTATGAAATATTGTACAGTTAGGCAGAATTTTTGGGAAAATGATGAAATGCAAATCCTAAAATAATGACGAAAATAATGACTCAAATCAAAAATCAGAAATCAGAAATGCAAGATGCTCTTGAAGAAAATTTGTGCTGGGTTTTTCAAGGCTAGGAATGAGAAAATGAAAATCCTAGTTGTTCTAGAATGAAGAAACGGCTGAGTGTGGGAAAATGACTAAAATAAAAACCCTAAAAAAATAAGTATATATATACTAACTATTAAGCGGGTCATTAACGGGTACCCGGATCAATTTAAGCTCGGCCCATGACCCGACCCGGTTAAGGCGGGTCGGGTACCCGACCCGGAATTTTCAAAATTTTTTATTTTTTGACCCGTCATTTAAGAAACGGATTAGCGGTCGACGGGTCGGGTCGGGCGGGTCGGGTACTTTTGAACACCCCTACTTCACACCCAGGAGATTACCGCCCTATTTCCTGCTGTCATGTCATTTACAAGTGTATCTCTAAGCTTATCTGCTCACGGTTGAAGTTGGTGCTTGGTAGCTTGGTTGATTCAGCCCAAGGGGCTTTTGTTGCTGACAGGAGTATCATGCATAATATCCTCTTATGCCAAGATCTAGTTAAGCAGTATTCTAGGCATCATAGTCCTCCAAGTTGTTTGTTTAAGATCGACTTGTGTAAAGCCTATGATACTATGGATTGGTCTTTTCTTAAAGACATGTTGATTGCCTTGAAATTTCCTTCCCAGTTCGTTCACATAGTCATGGCTTGTATTTCTGCTACTACCTACACGCTTCTGATTAATGGGTGTCCTACTCCTTCCTTTCAAGCTAAGCGTGGTCTTCGGCAAGGCGATCCACTCTCTCCTTTGCTTTTTGTTCTGGGGATGGAGTACCTTTCTAGATCTTTGAAAAGTGTTGAACATATTTACGGATTCCATCCTAGATGCAGACGATCCAAACTCTCTCATCTTTGTTTTGCAGATGATTTGATGCTTTTTTGTAAAGGGGATTTGGCTTCGGTGAAAGTCTTGTTTCATGTATTCAGTTGTTTTCTGCGACTTCGGGTCCTCAAGCCAATACTTCTAAGTCTGCCATTTATACAGTGGGTGTGGATCCTGGTACTAAAGCGGCTATTCAGGAGTTTACTCAGTTCTCCTTTGGCTCTCTCCCTTTCCGTTACCTAGGTATTCCTCTATCTTCTAAGAGACTTTCGATTGCAGAATGTGAATGTTTAGCTGATAAAATGACTAGTAAAATCAGGGGTTGGCAAGTTAAGCACCTCTCTTATGCAGCTCGGCTCTAGCTCATTAACTCAGTTGTTATGGGGATTTCGTCGTATTGGTGTCAGATCTTTATTTTGCCTAAGAAGATTATCCGGTGTATTAATTCTATTTGTAGGTCCTTTTTATGGTTTGGCATTGCTGAATCCCATAGACCTGGCATGGTTAAATGGAAAAATGTTTGTATGCCTAAGAAATTTGGAGGTTTGGGTATTAGGGATATCTATACTTGGAATCAGATTGCGGTGGGGAAAATCGCTTGGCATATTCACATGATGAAGGATTCTTTATGGGTGCGTTGGGTGCACGGAGTGTATACTAAAGGGGGGCGATGGGAGTTGTATAATGCTCAGCCTTCAGCTAGTTGGGCAATGAGGAAACTTTGTGCTATTAAAGACACATGGAGGAATTGGATTTTCCGTGATAGTTATTCCATCCATGAGATTTATGAAGAGGTGTTTTCGACCCACCAACGGGTTAAGTGGTGTTCTATAGTTTGGAATAGTATTTCTATTCCAAAGACGCGGTTTTGTTGCTGGCTATTGGCCCTTGGTAAGCTTAAGACAAAAGATCGCCTTCATTGTATTTTGAGTGATGATTTGTGCCCTTTGTGTGCTTCTACCACCGAAACTGTTTCACATTTGTTCTTTGATTGTCCTTTTAGCATTAGGTGTCTTGAGGGTCTCAATGCTTGGACTGGTGTTAGATTCAAAACCACTGATCGCATGGACTTTCGCAAATACAAGCTTGGTAAAATTCATCAAAAAGTGATGTGTGCAGTGTATGCTTCCTTAGTGTATGCCATTTGGCATGCTCGTAACGATGCGGTCTGGAATGCGGTGGTTTGCCTCCCCTCCTCCCTTATTCGTTGTGTCCAACAACAGATTCAGCTTCGGTTAATAGGGTTGCGGATGGATGGTTCCCCTCAGTGTAGCAGGCTCTTTGATAATTAATGGGCCTTGATTATTTGCTGTGTTGTGTCTTTCCGTCTTTATTTCCTTGTTAATTTGTGTGCTGGGTGTTGGTTGTTGTGGTCGTGGTGTTGGTGGTCTTGCTGTTGTGAGTTGCTCTGTTGGGTGTAGTACTAGTACTATTTCTGATGCTGAGTTTGTCTTGTTGATGATGTTGGTTTCTATTTTGATATCTCTTCTATGACTGTGTTGATGATGAGCTGTTGGTTATGTCTCACTGCTTTGTTGATCGTAATAGTGCTGTGATGGTCTCAGTTTGCTGATATTTAGTGGTTGCTTAGGCCATGTACTGATGTGATACCCCAGATTTAGCTTGAAAAGAGATTGATAGACTACTCATATCAACAAGGTGCATCTTCTTTTCTAGGGAGCCCATTTGCTAAGAACTCCACAGTTAAGCGTGCTTGGTGGGGAGCAATCTTAGGATGGGTGACCTCCTGGGAAGTTTCTCGGGTGCGCACGAGTGAGGCCAAAGTGCGTTGGAAAGACTTGTGTTGGTCTGTGGGGTTAGTCTACAATCTCCATGATTAGTCACCGGCAGTCCGAGGGGCCGGGGTGTTACAAATGGTATCAGAGCAACCCTGCGACCGTGGCTGATTGTGTGTTCAGCGCACCTAGCGGGGGAAAAGATCCTGAAGCGACGGTCCAACGAGGACGTTGTATTCTTAAGTGGGGGTGAGTGTGATACCCCAGATTTAGCTTGAAAAGAGATTGATAGACTACTCATATCAACAAGGTGCATCTTCTTTTCTAGGGAGCCCATTTGCTAAGAACTCCACAGTTAAGCGTGCTTGGTGGGGAGCAATCTTAGGATGGGTGACCTCCTGGGAAGTTTCTCGGGTGCGCACGAGTGAGGCCAAAGTGCGTTGGAAAGACTTGTGTTGGTCTGTGGGGTTAGTCTACAATCTCCATGAGTAGTCACCGGCGGTTCGAGGGGCCGGGGTGTTACAACTGAAGCCTGCTGATATCCTAGGTGCTAGATCTACAGGTCTGGTGCTGTGTTGATGCAGTTGTTGTGCTGAGTGCTTGTTGATTGCTTAGTAGCTTGATCTAACAGAAGTAAGCTGCTACTTCGTATGTCATGTGCTGATACTTCTCTGTGTACAATGCTGTTGCTGCCCCATTTCATGGCTAAATGCTACTGCCTATGTCAAGTAGCTGCTGAATTGATGCACATTATAGAGTGGGCTGCTTTGGGCTACTATTTGCAAGATGAAGTTGCTGATTTTTTTGGGCCTCTTGTATCAAATTTTTCTTATTCCATTAGATTCTTGTATAGCTTTTGTCTTATTGCCGTTTAAGTTGTGGCGGCTGTTTTAGGCCTCGGACTCCTCGTATGCACATGAAGAGTGGGGCGAGGACACCCTTCCTCGAAGGTGGGCCTCGTTTCCACACTGATGCAATTAAGGGGTTTGAGTTTCTATGCCTTGATGTACTTTTTGGTTTGTTCTGGTAAATAAAAAAGTTTTTTGTTTGCCAAAAAAAAAAAAACAAAAACAAAAAAAAAAGTCTTGGACCAGAAAGTGCAAATAAAAAGCTAAGAATAGAACCACGAACGGGTACATTTGTGCCACGTAACCCAACTATTCAAAGTTTCCAGAGAGTTAATATTCCTCCTTCGAAGCAATGTGTTAAGTGTGAGAAGCATCATCGAGGTCGAGATTGTGACGGGAGAGTAATATGCTATAAATGCCAGCAGGTAGAGCATATGGATGAGGATTGCAAAACTAATCCATCTAGTATGGTGTTTCCCAGACAAAACAATAATGGAAGGCCAACAACTCAAAATCAGAAAATGGGTTATGTGACAAACCCCCGCTTGAACCAGGCACAAAACCGGGGTAGAATAGTTGGAAAAGTGTTTTCAATTTATGGAGAAGAACTGGGAGACTTCGAGGAGTTAAAAGAGTTAAAGTCTACAGGTGAGGTCCTAACTGGAACTTTTAATATTTTCTCGGTCCCTGCTTTTGTTTTAATTGATTCTGGAGCATCGCACTCATTCATTTCCAAAACCTTTCAATCAAAAATTAATCCTTCACCCAAGCCAACTCCATTTCATTTATCAGTTTGTTTACCTAATGGAAACATTGTTCTATGTGACCATATATTAAAAAGATGCCCAATTAAAATAGCAAACGAATATTTCGAAGTAGATTTAATACCTTTAAAATTAGAAAGATATGATGTGATTTTGGGAATGGATTGGCTAAGTAAGCATCGGGCAATAATTGAATGTTATTCGAGGATAGTAAGATTAAGAACGAGTCAGGGGAATGAAGTTCGTGTGCAGAAACCAGAATTAGGGCATAGTTTAGTTGGGATACTTAATCAATTAGATGAGAAAAGAGAAACAATGAAGGAATTACAGAAGATACCAGTCGTAGTAGATTTCCCTGAGGTGTTTCCCGAGGAATTGTTAAGCTTACCTCCAAGACGAATAGTTGATTTCATATAGACCTTATTCCTGGAACTACTCCAATCTCTAAACCTCCATATCGCATGGCGCCGGCTGAGCTTGTCGAGCTGAAAACTCAATTGGAAGACTTGCAAAAGAAAGGCTTCATCAGACCAAGTGTGTCTCCGTGGGGTGCACCTGTACTCTTTGTCAAGAAGAAAGATGGTTCGTTTCGATTGTGTATTGATTATCGTGAACTCAATAAAGTCACCGTACGAAATCGATACCCTCTCCCACGTATCGATGACCTTTTTGATCAACTGAAGGGAGCACGCCTGTTTTCAAAGATCGACCTAAGATCTGGGTATCATCAGATGCGAGTAGCGGACGCTGACATTCCAAAAACCGCATTCCGAACGAGGTATGGGCATTTTGAATTTTTGGTTATGCCATTTGGGTTGACCAATGCACCCGCGGCCTTTATGGACTTAATGCAAAGATATTTCAAACCATACCTCGATCAGTTTATTGTAGTCTTTATTGATGATATCTTGATTTATAGCAAGGATGAGGGAGAGCACGCTAAACATCTAAGGATAGTGTTGGAAATTTTGAGCAAAAATAGGTTATACGCAAAATTAAGTAAGTGTGAATTCTGGTTGAGGGAAGTCAAATTTTTGGGTCACATTATTTCAGAAAATGGTATAACTGTTGACCCAGATTAGATTAAGGCTATCCAAGAATGGCTAATTCCAACTAGTGTGACTGAAATGCGAAGTTTTCTTGGATTGGCTGGATATTACAGGAAGTTTGTTGATAATTACTCAAGAATAGCGGTACCACTCACTGCATTGACAAGGAAGGGTCAAAAATTTCAATGGAATGATAGGTGTGACAAAGCATTCCACGAAATTAAGAAAAGACTAACCCAGGCACCAATTTTAACCCTGCCCTCAGGTTTAGAAGGATTTGAGATATACAGTGATGCCTCACAGGAAGGATTAGGATGTGTATTAATGCAGAATGGAAGGGCTATAGCCTACGCATCGCGTCAATTAAGACCACATGAGAAAAATTATCCCGTCCACGACTTGGAATTAGCAGCAGTAGTGTTTGCATTAAAGATTTGGCGTCACTACTTATATGGTATATCATGCAAGATTTTTACTGATCATAAGAGTCTCAAGTATATATTCACGCAAAAGGAACTTAATATGAGACAAAGAAGATGGCTAGAGTTGCTCAAGGATTACGATATGGACATTCGATATCATCCCGGGAAAGCTAATAGAGTTGCAGATGCTCTAAGTAGAAAACCAAATAGACAGATAAACTCATTAATAATTGTTCCTCATGAATTGTATGAGGTAATGAGAAGACTAAATATTAATGTTATTAAGAGGGGAGAAACAAATTGTGAGCTTAATGCAATAACCGCGCAACCATCAATATTTAGTGAGATCCGAGAAAAACAGATGAGTGATGAATTCTTGAAAGATATACGTAAGAAATTCGAACAAGGAGAACATACCTTATTCCAAATTTATGACGATGGAAGCATTCGACTAAATGGAAGATGCTGTGTGCCTAAAGATAATGAATTGAGAGAGAGAATTCTAAAGGAAGCTCACAGTAGTCAATATTGTGTTCACCCTGGGAGATACAAAATGACACAGGATGTCAAGAGACAATTTTGGTGGAAAGGATTAAAACATGATATAGCATGTCATGTAGCAAAATGTTTAGTTTGTCAAAAGGTAAAGTTTGAAAGAGGTAAGACCCCGGGAATGCTACAACCGTTGGAAATCCCTGAATGGAAATGGGATTCAATATCAATAGACTTCGTAGTAGGACTACCTAGGACAAGGAAGGGTTTTGATTCAATTTGGGTAGTGGTAGACCGGTTAACTAAGGTGTCAAGATTTATTCCAATAAAGGAAACGTGGAGCATGAAGCAGCTAGCCACCACCTACGTCACAGAAATCGTTCGACTACATGGTATACCTAAAAGTATCATCTCAGATCGAGACCCTCGATATTTGTCACACTTTTGGGAGCAATTACAAGAAGCCTTCGGGACAACATTAAAATTTAGCACTGCTTTTCATCCTGCAACTGACGGTCAAACCGAGAGAACCATCCAAACATTGGAAGCCATGTTGAGATCGTGCGTGTTAGAATTTCAAGGATCATGGGAAGAAAGACTACCATTGGTGGAATTTTCATACAATAACAGCTACCACTCTAGCATTCAGATGTCCCCGTATGAAGCGCTTTACGGACGTAAGTGTAGAATGCCAATATGTTGGGAAGATCTAGATCGCATAGTCCCTGTGGGTCCTGAATTAATTCAGGAATCCATGGAACAGGTGCGGATAATTCGTCAGAAGATTAAAGCGGCACAAGATCGACAGAAATCCTATGCAGATAAACGGAGGCGAAAGCTTGAGTTTGTTATCGGAGACAAAGTATTTCTTAAGATATCACCTACTCGTGGCGTTAAACGTTTTGGGATTCGTGGAAAGCTTAGTCCGAAGTTCATTGGTCCTTACGAGATTTTACGAAGAATAGGTGAAGTAGCCTACGAGCTAGCATTACCTATGGAATTATCCAAAGTTCACAATGTGTTCCACGTATCTCAACTACGAAGATACGTCCATGATTCCTCACACGTGCTAACATCTGAATCTCTACAGCTAGATGAAAACCTCAGTTATGAGGAACAACCACTGAGGATCATGGATAAACGAGACAAAGTCTTAAGAAATCAGACCATCCCTTTAGTCAAGGTATTATGGACAAATCACGGGGTGGAAGAAGCAACATGGGAAAAAGAGCTGGATATGCGTGAACGCTACCCACAATTATTCTGAGGTAAACTTTTATACCTATCATAAGTTTCGAGGACGAAACTTCTTAAAGTTGGAGATAGTGTAACATTTGTAAAAAAAAATAAAATAAAATAAAATAAAAATAAAAAAATAAAATAAAATAAAATAATAATAAAATAAAATAAATTATAATAGTAACAGTAGAAATCTCCACGTTGAAACACACTAAGCCTTGTCTCATGCATCCACCTCAAGCCAAGTTAATCTCTTAGTTTTCTTTTTTTTCCTTCCTAATTAAGTATCTCATAGTATAAATATATACAAATTACAAAGGCCATAGCTCTTTTACTCTACGTACATATAAATCTTCCTTCTTTGTTTAGTTATATCCTTACTTTTCTCTTATTCCATTCGAAAACTTATCAGACGTCGGCGACATAACGATATCGAGCTCGAGCTGTTATTCCTATAAATCAAGGTATACATCTCCATTTAAAAACTTTTTTTTAAAATTATGTACTTAGAAATAAACATGTTCTAGGAAACAAGATGTGTGTTTTAGTATAATTTAATTATTAAGAATAGTAGAATTAATGGTCACGATAGCTCCGTTGCAATCGCTTCTAGACGTGTATAAATCCAAATTAAGACATACTTAGCCATAGAATCATAAGTTACAAAAGCACTTATGTTAGGCTCAATTCTAATTCACGGAAAGTACTGGTGCTTTAATTCATAAGTAATACGAACTTATATGTTTTGAGGTCGGAAGTTCGAGACTCCATTAGCCCATGTTCCTTAAGTAATTATTCTTTTGAAATAATATTAATTGGGTATTAATTGTTGTTTTGTGTTATATTCAAGATTATTTATTATTTTGTGGTAGTCTTGTTTGATTGTTAAGAGTAAATGAGTTTGAAACAAGATATTTAAGAGTATAAAATTATAATGGTATCAAAAATTTTCTTAGTTAAGTTGATCAACCAATTATTAGAAACTTACTTAGGGTACTATATAGTTAGTACTAAAGAAATTTCAATCCCACGTCATTAATTAGCAAAATTTAATAATAAATAATGTTAAAATAATAATAATAATGTATAAGTGGATATTAAACATGATATAATAAATAAATAAATAAAAGTAGTAATAATAACAAATAAAACTAAGAATAAGTCACAAGTATAATTAAGGTACAAATATAATAATAATAATAAAAGAGAGATAACTAGGAACTCCCTTGCTCGGTTGCAAGAAGGACGTAGGGAAGAAAAGGGGCCGTAGCTCACTTTGACTTCCAAGTAAAATACTAAACAAATATAGCAAATTATAAGAAAGCGAAGGAATTCGCAAAAGATAATAACGAAAGTCCAAGGTCGATGCCGTAAGGGAATGCTAACTTTTTTTTTTGGGATATCCGGCTTTCCGGAGAAATAGAATGTGCAGGTCCACCTAAGTGGGGCAGAATGCGGGCAACACCCAGACAAAAGGTACCAGTCCAGGGCGGTGGCATTCTTTATGACCCCGGGTGAGAGTGCACGTTCGTGATAACCCGAGGCGGCATGCGGATATGGAACTGGCTTGGCAGGCTTGCAAGCACCAAAATTCTGAGGTGACGACCTTAGACCTCCACAATTATATATGTGATTGTGGGAGGGGTTAAAATATTAATAAGATACCAAGCAATTAGGATTATTAAATAAGACTCAAAAGTAAAGAAATACGTAATGATTATTAAATTTTGGTTCTTATTCATTTATTTCTTTCTGATTATATGTATACTCAGCGAAAGCTGACCTATGTGGTTTTGTTCTTTGAACCTGTTCCTAAATGGGGAGGAGCAGATAATGAAGAAAAGTTGGCCAAAGATGAGTAGGAGACAAGCTGGAAATAAAAGCGACGATACCAAACCCGGCTATTATCAGACGTTTCTTTCCGATTGCATATGAGCAATTTTGTGAAATATTATAATATAATGTAAAATTTCCTTTCCTAGACTAATATTATGCTTAGCCATATAACGGATTCTAGTACGACTATCTATATAATTATTTAATTATATAAAGTTTGTAAATTAAAATGTTTCCTGTTTTAGTAATATAGGTTTGACTTATATTACTGAAGTAGCAGTCTTGTAAATTACCAGCTTCCGTTATTATATATATTAATTATGTTTTTAGTAGTTTTGAATTTACGGACTGTTACAACTAATATGATCAAACTACCACCGGATATAGCCATGGTACGCTAATTCATTATGGTAAAAGCTAGTTGATGTTTATTCCTTTTATACTGGCAACTCAAGACTTCTGATTGATTTCCTACTTTTCTTGGTCGAAAATCATTTATGGCATGTTTGGCAACTTGAAATTCATTTCCAAATGTTGAATTGGCACAAATATTATGTTTGGCAAATTTTGAATTTGGAAATGTAGAATTGAATCAATTCTACATAGAAGTTCAATAGTAATGTAAAATTGGTCAAGTATTAAGATTTGTAAATTCCAAGTGTTTAGTGTCATTTACAATTCTTGAATTTGAATACCAAATTTAAATTCTATATTTTCAAATGAATTCTATGTTGCCAAACACTACCTTAGTAGATTTTTTTTTTTTGTAATCACCTTAGTAGATTTAAATATATTTAAATAGTTGATTTTAAAAAATCAGGTGAAATTAGATTTTTATAGTTTCCGACTTATTTCCTACTAGAGAGTAGTCGAAATTTACGACTAAAATCTAGTACGTAATCAGTTGGAATTTCCAACCAGCCTCCTACGAATAAAGACAGTTAGAATTCCGATTGAAATTCCAACTGATTTTTTTACCTACTAAATCAACGCCGACTGACCAAAACAGTCGGAGATTTATCGGTAAAGAGAAACACCGACTAATTTCTGATTATTTTGTTTAGTAGGTGTTAGTATTTTTTTTTTTTTTTTGTAGTGTTGAGATAAATGGGTGGATAATAAGAGAGAAATGGAGTGAAGCGGAGCAAAACTTTTTCACGTTTGTACAAAACAATTGTTTATTGACATGATTTACAAGAAAAATATATTAGTTTTTCCCTTGTTTTGTTCATGAGTTTCCCTAACCTCGTATTCTTTACGAATTCTACGTAAATCTATAACTATTACTAAAACAAAACAAGCTTACATCATCACCTTTCAAAATTGCTTATATGTCGCTTCCATATTAAAACTTTTCCCTTCTAAATTAAATGATGATGTCATTGTTATTATGATCCTTGACTTTCTACTTTTTTATTTTGAATATATTATTTTTCTTATTAATTGTTTTTTTTTTTTACTTTTTAGGTAAAATCATATTTAATGTATTAGCAAATTATATATTGTATTTTATTTATTTTAATTATTTATAAAAAAATTTCAATTTTATTTTGTTAAATGAATATTATTTAGTGTATATATATTGGATATTTTGAGATAGTTAAAACATTATACTTTTACTGGGATTTGTTTTTGTTATTTATTTATACTCATAAAATTTGATAAAACCGTGCATCGCATGGGCACTATCTAGTTTTATCTACAATAGAGAATTAGCATACTCCCCCCTATTCACTCTACGTGTCCCATTTGTTTTTTCACACTTGCCGAGGCAACATTTTAATCCTTAATATCTTAAATTATTCTTAATTAAAAATTATAAAAAGTTGATATTAATAATCCTTATATTGAGACGGATCAAACAAGATTCCACATGACTATGTTTTAACTTATAGATTAAGAGTAAAATACAAATTAAGAGGGCTAAGTGAATAGTGCCCAAAAACAAATGAGACTACTAGCCTGAATAGGAGGGAGTAATATTCACAAGAAAACAATAAGGCAATTTAATTATTGAACTGATTGAAAATGATTTACTCTTATTTAAACTGAATTTTACTGATTTAAAGCTGAATTTTACCAATTCATTGATTTTTACTTATTAAAACTAAATTATACGAATTGAACCTGAACTTTACTAGTCAAAACTGACATTTTACTAAGATGAGTTGTAATCATTCAATTAAGTATGATTTGTACTAAATATACTTTTAATATGGGGAAGTGTCGCCTATCTTGTTGTATAGGTTAAAGTGTTGGGTTGTTAGGTAATTAAGTTGACATAGAAGTGAATACTAAGGTGGATGTGTCTGTTTGTCCATGATATGTGTAGGAATCCTTTTGTGTAAATTAGTGGGACTAGTTTAACAAAAACAAGGGAACTCAAATGGGATACTTAGAAAGAAAAGAAATGTATTTGGTTTAGAAAGAAATATGGTTAGAAAGGGATACATGTTTAGCTATTTTATGGAGTTACGAAAATAACAGATTTTTGTTTGGATTATTTTTCAAAACTTTGAAAACAACAGATTTTTGTTTGAATTAGCATATGAATTCGGGATTCTCAAAGAAATGAAAAAAAACAAATAAACGAACAATTGTGTTTGATATGGAACACGCACTTGAAACAAACTATGGATATGTAAGTAAGGAACACTCACTTAAACTTACTAGGTTGTAATATCAATTTAAGGAACACTAACTCATCAAATTAGAATATTACAAATTAAAATGTATGGAACTCTCAAAAACACTTTAATTATCTCATCAAATTTGAGAAAAACTCATAATTTGGATAAGCATTCAATACTTAAACACTAGTATATGAATAAGAAAAAGCGTTACAACTTTCATTGGAATTGCAGTTTTTGGTTGAATTTTGTATTGTGTATCTTTTCCATTTAACTATGCTTTATATAGGCTTACAAAGTATATGAAGAATAGAAATTAAATTATCATTTACTTTTTTTTTGCATATAAAACTATCATTTACTTTCTTTTTTTTTAAAAGAAACTATTATTAACTTGAATACAAATAATTCAAGTATTATATAAGACACAACTAAAATCCTATGTAAACTTTCTAGAATAGTAAGCACTTAGTATGCTAAACTTAACAACTCTTACATAGCCATAGATGGCTCTTATTATTGTTGATAACAATCTGAAATAAAAGACCTTTAACTCCTACCATTAAATGCTTTATTTTTCCCTTGTTGGTGATTGAAAAATGTAGCCCAAAAATACGTGGCTTTTTAGATTCTTCTCTGAATCAGTTTTAAAAGCCTTGAATTCCCAATAGTCATATGAATAAGGGATATAACTACTTTGAATTTTACCTTGTATGCTTTTATCCATAGAATAACTTTGAAGAAATATAACATTCTTGAATCAGCCATGTTAAATGACCAAATGAATGATGGCAATTAAAGAGAAAATCAACAATAAACCCTCATAAAATCGTGAGAAATTAATCCCATAAAAGAATGAAATGTTAATTTTGGATGTTCTTCTTAATGATTATCACAATCAAATGAATGAACAATATTACTACAGCCGCTGAAATGAAAAATGAGAGGAATAAACGTGTGAATTAAGACTAACTCATAGTTGCCTTATTTAGCCTTTCATTGCTTTGACAGAATAGTCAAATCAGTAGTAATACTCCCACACAATCCTTTGATGGACTATTTTAAATGGAACTACTCTTTTCGAAAATTTCCAACATTTAAGGCAAGATAAATTAACACAATTAATTCAGACTTATTCCATAATAAATAACCCAATTAATTAGTCAAATCAGTAGTAATACTCCCACACAATCCTTTGATGGACTATGTGTACTAATTAAGGTAACTTTTGTGGCAAAATAACACTTCAAAAACGTGTTGCATCCTTAAGAAAACGGTGACATTTTTAATCATCAAGGATAAATTATAAAGCTACCATTCTTTGCCATTATTCGAGTCATCCCTTACCCAAGCAATTCGGAAAAAACCATGCAAGTCCCTTCACAAGTGACTTCTATAATATTACTTTGAGTATACTAAGATTTTGACCATAATTTTGACCTTCTTGACTTTGACTTCATACAATTAAAATGTAAATGAGTTTAGTTAGATTAATTTCATTCATTACCATCGAACCAAAGTACATGAAATGTCTTTTTCATGTAAATAAAAAAAGTGGTCATGATATCTATGGGAAGGGTGGTAAAGTGGTTAAGGAATAGGATCGAACCATTTTAGGTAAAATATGAGAATCATATTCTTTCTGTAAAGGGTCGTTGATTATTGTCTTTAATGGGTGCTAGGCAAAATAATAGAGACGAACTAGATTTTATTAAGTGTATATTTCATTAACTAGAATTTTCAAAAAGTATTATGTTAAACAAATTATCATGTAAATATCAATGTTGTCATTTCTCAATAATTCATTCTTATAGCATATGGTATATGCTCACCCTAAAACGAGAACCCATCTTATTTTCATATTAATGTTGATTTAATGATATTACTTTTTTATTGTATTGCATATTTCTTACTTAACAAATATTATATTAGGTAAAGTATAGGATATGATCATCCTAAAATAATATATTTAATTGACGCAACAACATAAATAAAATCTTATAGATCTATTTGAAAAGAGTGTGTGTGTGTGTGTGTGTGTGTGTGTGAGTGTGTGTGTGTATATATATATATATATATATATATATATATATATATATATATATATATATATATATATATATATATATGACAATAATTGCACTCTTTGTATCTTTGGTAAAACGCAATTTCATAAATTTCAATTTTACCCTCACTTTATTTTTACTCATCAATCATTAATCATTCAACAACTATCTAAATAGAGGTAAAATAGAAAAAGAAAATTAAAACATTCAAAATGATTTTTCTTGATTCTTGTACCACCATCTAAACCTGCATCTAATACAAAATGGAGAAATTACGTAATTAGACATATCAAAACAAATGTTTTGTCACATCAGCAATGTCTTTCAAATTTCTAAGAAGTAACATGTAACCATTTTAAGTCCCAATAATACAAAATGATCAAAAACAAAATTTGGTTTATTATATATCCATTTATTTGCACTCTAAAATGCAATGAAAACAATTATTCCATAAAGAAATAATACAGCAAGTAGGAATAGTAAATTTTAAAATAAATGTGAGGTAGGAGTATTTCCTTTTCAGTTTTGTGAAATGGTATAATGATTTGCATTTGTATGAAGTGAATAAAATATTGATAGCACACTGATCACATTTTCTGACAAATTTCACCCAAATGCAAAAAGAGCATGAGAGGTTGTTTTAATAATAACAACACATTAGAGTATTACAATTTACATGAAGGAGTGTAAGTTCAATGAGGTGGGGTGGGCATGTGAATGGCACTACAAACAAGTTAACATTCACTCACACTCACACTAACGGTCAACTCACAACAGAAGACTAGCATCAAAATTACTCGAACGATCCGTTTGGTATGCAGTATATATAATACGGTGATAATATGAATGAAAATTAATGTAATTTTGGTTGAAAATTTTCATGCTACCTTAATGATCATGCTTGTCTAATTTCAATCATCTCATTTTCTTCATATCATCATCATCATACTATCCAGTGTATCCCGTCCATAGAGAACTATAGACGGGGTCTGGGGAAGAAAGGATGACGGCAACTCATACCCATAAAGGAGAGCACAACCAAAAGGAGTCCCCCGGCTCGAGAAAAAATGAAGAGAAGAACATGCAAAAGAAAAAGAACCTCAGAAGGTACTCTCAAGGAATCAGTAATCTAAAACACGGATAAGACGCCTTCAACTAACCCTATCCCTAGTCTGGTCCTTAGAGAGGTTCAACTCGTCCATGTCATTTTCTTCATATATTAGATTAAATGCAGTGGTATCAGGTGATGATAAAAACTTGTAAAGAAAACACTTTTTATTTAATTAAAATTTCATTCCCATGCGAATGACATGAAACTTTTGATGAAATTTTATGCTATAAATCATTCTCATTACTAACGTTTAATACCACTAATCAAATGAGCCGTAAGTTCATGTTATTTTAATGTGCATTGATATAATAATGTTATGTATTTTTGAATAATTGTAATTGATTAGATTAAGTCCATGTTTTAAAGGTTATATATTGTTGTAAGATTATTATTTGTATTTGCTTTCTCATGTCCTGACTCCTAAACAACTATTTCACGATTGCAATTATTCAAATGGTTCGTATACATGATTATTTTTGACTTCCAAACATTTGATCGCAAATATAAATTGCTATTCGTACTCCAATTCAAATCATATTGGCTACGGGTGAAATCCGAATTTGTAAATTATTCTTTTATTTTTTTTTTACTAAAAACATAAATAAACTATATTTAGTTTAGATTTTTAAATATCCAACTATATTAACAAAATCATTTGTTGCTTAAAAAAATAATTTGTTAATCAAACTACAAAATATTTATGTTTATACTCATAGGTGGTTGACCCATTTGAATTAATCTCAAATATAACCCATTAAAGATTTGCATACGCGATGATTGACTCGATGGAAGCAAACATTTTTATAAGGAGAGACTAAACCTCACTCAAGGATCACTAGATGAAGTTTAATGTGTGTTTGTGTTGTGTCAAAGTTTAGGAAACAAATAATAATGCAACTAATAATGAATGGCTAAATAAACAAGACAAAAATTTAAGGTGGTTCACCAATTTTGGGCTACATCCACCATCTAGCCTAGAATTATATTAATGTGTTTTTTGTTTTTTTGAAATTAGGAATATATTATAGATTAAAAGAGGAGCACCAACACTGAAACTTGGGACCCCCAATTCCTCCGGCATAAAAAAACCCCTATCGGGAAAAAAGCCATCAGAAGAGGGGACCAAGAGACAGGCCACTCTAAATAGCATAGGAGTGGACTATGCAACACCATAAAGAGTTTGAAAAATCTACACCTACTACACCAAAACAAAATAAAGAAAATACAGACAACACCATAACTAATACCCCATTAATACCCAAAGCAGATGGATCATGTGGACCCACCAAAAATGCTTCGCACCACGATGTAGCATTTGCTTCGGCACACCGATAAGACAATGAGAAAAACACCATATCCATCGAAAACCTTGAACAGCGACACAATAAAAGACACGCGCCACCAAATAAACTGCTCCAAAACAACACCAAATCCTCCATGAAAAAGATCCTCTAAGATAGATTCCAAAAACACCAAGTAAAACGCTCCAAAACAAGCCAACCCAAACGTCGTATCGCGCCAAGAGTCTGTAGCATCGGCATCACGAAATCCCCATCGACAACACTAATATAACTGCTGCCCAAATCACCAAAAGCAGCTGCCTAAAATCAGCTCCTCCAAAGTAGATAAAACATCGCCTAGACCTTCGGGTCCACCACTAAGAAGACGAAACCCAGCAAGACCAGCCATAGAAACTAATCCTGCCTAAATAACAAAACCTCCAAAGTTTGAGAAGACACCACGACACACCAAGACCAACCATCAAAGATATGAACTTCACCATTTTTAATGACCACCAGCCCCAAAGAAACAAATAACCTAACCCAGCAGCCAACAAAGGCAAAACGCCCAGCTTCTAACGCCAAGAGTATAACCAAAGACACAGACTCCCTAGAAAAACTCCAATGAGACATAATCAAAAAAACATCCAAAGACAAAAACCACAGCAACCCAAAAACTCCTTCAAAGCCACGCACCTTCAGCTCACCCAAAACCCACCAACAATAAAATCCCTAACCTCAAAGACCAAGACCATGGTTACTGGCTCTAGAATCATCTCATACCAAATCCTAAAGGCCAACCACCAAAAAAACCAAAAAAAAAAAAAAAACCAGCCTTCAAAAATCGAAATTACACCACCAGACCCCAGCAAAACCATAAGATCATATTGTAGAAAATTACAACAAGCCCCTTTCCAACTGAGACCACCGACATCAACAGCAAAACAACCACCAAACGATAAAAGCTCCAAAAAATAGAAACACTTTTAACCCCTTCATCCCCTCGAGACCACACCAAGGATCGAAACCCCAACATAAAGCACGCGAAACAGACCCAAAATGAAATAACACCCACCCTAAACGCCTATCGCAAAAACATACACCATGGACAAAACTTCCCTAACGCTAGTACCTAATATTCACAACACCCCCCAAACAACCAGCCCCACCATCACACGCCCCCCAAACAACCAACACCTTCTCAGTGTGGTGTTTTTTTGTTGCTTCATTTCTGGTACTTGAGTAGTACCCAAGGTACAATGCTATGTCCTTGTGACTTAGGAGTTTCTTCACTTTTCGATGGGTATTAGAGGATGTCGAAATCCCCGGCTTACTCACAACAGTGTGTGCGCTAAGTTCCCCTTTCACACCATTGTCTATGGAAACATCCACATGTTCCAGTGGAACAATTGGACCTTCCACCACATCTTCACTGTCCCCAAGTCCCAACTATATTATATTAATGTGTTTAATGGAGAAAATACAAAACTTGAAAAAATTACAAATGGAGGTTATGTGTAGAAGAGAGGAGCTAATTAAGGTAGGAAGATTGCTCTAATAATGAGACTTTGGTGCAAGGGTAACATGGCATATACTTGGGTTTATATAAGAAAATAAGGGGCAGCAATTAAGGGCATTATATGCCACGACAGTACACCCAACAACAAGCAAAATAGAAGCTGCCAGTAGCTTGGCTCGACCCAGGCTCGACCCGAGCAGCCAGGCGAGCGAGCAGCAGGTCTTCTGTGTGTGGGTTGCTGTCTTGCTTTTCCTTGTGTCTTTTTGATCCTCACTTTGTACCACTCTTGAATACTTCCTTGGAGCCCAAGACTTGCACCACCAAGCCTTCATTCATCCATGTTTTCACTACTCTTAGTAGATTGTACTAATGTACTAGCTTGATTCCTAAACACCCAATCACAAGAGAATACTTGTGTCCTCTTCCTCTTACACTAATTAATATAATTAATTAAACTAATCATGTTTTGATTACTTGGTAACTCAAGTCACCAATAATCTCAACAATCTCCACCTTGACTTGTGTTTACCAAGTCACAAAGATCACCTTCAAGATTCTTCCAACAACAACCAAAACATCTCTAGTTAGACAACATACTCAACAACTAAAATAAAATAAGCATGTGCACAAAAATAAACAAAAGCACATGCACTACAAATGCTTTCTAAGAGCTTACAACAAAAGAGTATGATTTAAACACCAACCAAGTCCACACAACTCATGGACTTGTTGAAAGACATTGGGATTACATTCTTGTCATCAAGAGAAGCCTCATAATCATCACTAAGCTTGTTTGAGGTAGTAGCATCATGAACCGAACTAACCAAGGTTGTGCCAAGTAGCTTGTACAAGCCATCATCATCAATGGACCCTTTCAAGAACACTTAATGGCCCTTAACAACCTTCATAACTCCACCTTCACCAATGTATACAAAACCTTCTCTATCAAAGGTACCAAGGGAAATTAAGTGTCTATTCATGCTTGGAACATGAAGGACTCCGGATAATGTTCTTACAACACCATCAAACATAATGACCCTAACATCACCCATACCAACTATTTGACAATTGGCCTCATTGCCCATAGTGACACTTCTTCCTTCAACCTTTTGATATGTTGAGAAGAAGCTAGAGTTAGAAGTCATATGGCATGAACACCCTGAATCCAATACCCAAGAATCACCACCCTTGTACTCACTAGTGACAACAAGAGCACCAACATCATATTCTTCTTCATTATAACTAGTCTCAGCGGAGCTAATTCCCTTGGACTTGCAATCATCCGATTGTTTGGATTTTACTTTCCAACAATCTCTCTTAAGATGGCCTTTCTTCCTACAATAATCGCAAGTCATGCCTCTTTTGTTCCTACTTGAATCCTTAGCAAACAAAGCATCATTAGACTCAATGGACAACTTTTGTGCAAATTGAGAATCCATAAGGTCTTTTTGTGTCAAACCCTTTCTAACATCCTCACTACACAATGTGTCTCTACCATATAACAAAGTCTCTCTAAAGAGCTTTAAGGAAGGAGGTAGTAAACATAATAAGAGAATGACCAAGTCTTCATCATCTAATGAAACATCAATGTTTTTTAAATCCAAAACAATAGAGCAAAACTCATCAAGATGAGGTTTCACGGGCTTATCTTCATGCAACCGAAAATCATATAATCTACTCTTTAAGAGTAATCGGTTGGTAATACTCTTGGCCATGTAGAGTGATTCCAACTTCTCTCAAATCGCTTTTGATGTTACCTCCTTTACAACTTCCCTCAAGACTTCATTGGAGAGGTAAAGTTGTATGACAGATAAAACTTTTGCATCCATCTCTTCCCACTTAGCCTCACTAAGATCAATGAGCTTCCTCTCATCACCTTCAAGTGCCTTATGAACACCATTTTGAATCAAAATAGCCTTCATCTTAACTTGCCTAAACTGAAATTTCTGTTCCCGTCAAACTTCTCAATGTCTAACTTCATTATTGACATTTTGGATTTCAAATGACCACCACTAACACCTTAAGTAACCCCAAATAAACCCTTGGCTTTGATACCAATTGAAAGGAGAGGCTACACCTCACTCAAGGATCACAAGATGAAGTTCCACTAGTGGAAAAAACCTTAAGGGCTGCGGTTTTTTAGCCCTTATGGGCTGCGTATTACGACCCAAGCCATTATTGTAGCAGCCCTTAGTATTAGAGAAGGGCTGCGGTCAAAATACGCAGCCCAAAAAAGACTAAAGGGCTGCGGACAGGTCAAAAAACCGCAGCCCTTTAGGCTTTTTTCAAAATTAAAAAAAAAATTTTATTTCGTTTTATAATCTAGATCTGAAAGTGCAAGAACATCAAACAAAAACCTTCAAAATCTAAACTAAAGAACATCAATATTAAAACAAAGAACATCAAATAAGAACATCAAACGAAAATTTCAGATCTAGATTATAATTTCAGAACATCAAACGAAAATTTCAAATAAGAACATCAAGTTCATCTTCATTACAATCAAAAACGAAAATTACAGATCTAGATTAATTATAATTTTAGAACATCAAATAAGAACCCAGTTCATCTCTTCAAACGAAAATTAAAACAAGAACCTAGTTCATCTTCATTACAATAAAAACGAAGAACAATTAAGAACCCAGTTCATCTTCATTACAATCAAAAATGAAGAACAAATAAACCCAAAACTAAATAAAATAAAACGAACTTCAAAAACGAACAATGGAACTTCATCAAAAACGAACCCAGATCTTCAAAAACGAACAATGGAACTTCATCAAAAACGAACCCAGAACTTCAAAAACGAACCCAGAACTTCATCAAAAACCGAACCCAGATCTTCAAAACGAACTTCAAAGAACTTCATCAAAATCTTCAAAATCAGACAAAAAAAGAAACAAAGAAGGAGATGAGGGTTTCGAATTGAGAGAAGGAGTTGTGCGCCGTTTTTGAGAGACTGATTTTGATTAGGTTTTTGAGAGACTGATTTTTATTAGGTTTTTGAGAGACTGATTTTTATTAGGTTTTTGAGAAAAGAAGGAGTTGTGCGCCGTTTTTGAGAGAAGAAGGAGCTGTGCGCCGTTTTTGAGAGGAGATAGGTTGTTTTTGAGAGACTGATTTTTATTAGGGTTTATTAAGGTTTATTAGGGTTTTTATCTTCAAATGGGCTGGGCTGTTTTTTTCTTTTAATGGGCAAGGGCTGCGGTTTTATGGGATGTCCGCAGCCCCTTTACGATTTTTTTTTTTATTTTCTTTATTTTAATTTTCAAATGGCTAAGTGCTGCGGACACATAAAAAACCGCAGCCCTTTCTTTATTATTATTTTTTGAAACACATTGGGCTGCGGTTATGTGTAAAAACCGCAGCCCTTGTTCATTTTTTTTTTTTTGCACATTTTTTTTATTCATATGGGCTGCGTGTTCTTAAAAACCGCAGCCAATAAGTAGCAGCCCTTAAGGTTTTTTCCACTAGTGTTCAAGGTGTGTTTGTGTTGTGTCAAAGTTTAGAAAACAAATAATAATGCAAGTAATAATGAATGGCTAAATAAACAAATAACCAAGACAAAGATTTAAGGTGGTTCACCAATTTGGGCTACATCCACCATCTAGCCTAGGATTTATATTAATGTGTTTAAAAGAGAAAATACAAAACATTAAAGAATTACAAATGGAGGTTATGTGTAGAAGAGAGGAGCTAATTAAGGCAGGAAGATTGCTCTAATAATGAGACTTTGGTGCAAGGGTAACATGACATATACTTGGGTTTATATAAGAAAATAAGGGGCAGCAGTTAAGGGCATTATATGCCACGAAAGTACACCCAACAGCAAGCAAAATAGAAGCTGCCAGTAGCTTGGCTCGACCCAGGCTCCACCCAGGCTCGACCTGAGCAGCTAGGCGATCGAGCAGTAGGTCTTCTGTGTCTAGGCTGATGTCTTGCTTTTCCTGGTGTCCTTTTGGTCCCCACTTTGTACTACTCTTGAATACTTCCTTGGAGCCCAATACTTGAACCACCAACCCTTCATTCATCCATGTTTCCACTACTCTTAGTACATTGTACTAATGTACTAGCTTGATTTCCAAACACCCAATCATAAAAGAGTACTTGTGTTCTCTTCCTCTTACACTAACTAATATGATTAATTAAACTAATCATGTTTTGATTACTTGGTAACTCAATTCACCAATAATCCTAATTGTTACGGGTCAAATATCTCGTATATCAACAATATCGAAAATACCCCTAGTCAAAGGTCAAAGTCAATACATAAGTCAATGCATAAACTACCACCTTTGATAACTACCCATTACTCCTAAAGTAACCACTCGTTACCCCCACTTACACAACCATGATTGCCATGAACTACCATTAAGGAGGTAACCACCTCCACAATGTTTCTATAAATACTTCATTTACCTACATGAAGAAGTGTTCACACAAATTTATCTCTAATAGTGAGTTACCGCAAGTGCACGGTGCTGTAGCACATACGGGTCGAACACAAGGAGCAAGGGTATGCAATTTTCTTTGCGTATTAGTCGGATGTAAAAAGGGGGGTTGTTAAAAACACTAATTAAAAAGACATATAGAGATAAATATAAAGCGTACAATCAATGACAAAAAGGAGGGTAGGGTTAGCTCACTCATGATGGATTTTGGATGATGATACACTAGTTTCTTAAGGGTTGTTAAGGAGTAGCAAAACACACTAAGAAGAGCAATCCGATCCTTGATCGGGCTTGGGATTGCCTCCAAGCTCTTCACCATCCTCACTCTCGTGAATGAAGATGAAGACCTCGGGCTACAAATTGTCCGCTACTTGCTCATCATTCCCCACTCTCGTGGGTGAAGGATAAAGCCCTTAGATGAGGGGGTTGAAGCAAGGTTCAATCCTCATTGACCCCTTACATTCGATTCTATCCATTGAGCAAGGATTAGACCACCCAAAATCCAACTCTCGTTGGTATGTTGGAAGCAATCATGACAATCCTTATCCAATGGGTAGAATGACCCTTCAACTAAGCATTAACCAACCCAAAATCACCTAGGGTTTCATCATCATCAAGCCATCACAAGGGTTGAGTTAACCCCAACCCTAGAAAACTACTCACTACTCATTCTATTACTTGAAAACATCATAATTGATAATATGACAAGATATTGAACAATCAACAAACACAAGAATCCAAATATTAAAGCTAATGACCAACAATGGTGAAAACTATGAACAAGCATAAAAACTTAAATAAACTATCAATAATAACTAAGAAGAAGTATTAGAAAGTACCTACAAAAGATGGGAGCAATTGAAGAACAAAGATGAAAAACCCAAAAAAATATTGAAGCTTAAACCTTCAACAATGGAGGTTGATGAAGAAGAGAAGCTCCAACTAGCAATAACCCAATGGATGAAACAACTATAAAGGAAAAATGAACTTTGATTGAAGTATTTTTGTGATTTTCAATGTTGATTGTAGAAAGTAAAACCTAGGGTTTAGGAACAAAGATGAAGAACTAAAAGCATAGAAATGATTCTAATCTAAAGATAAGTTAATACAAAATAAAAATAGAAAATGTAAAACAAAAAGTGTTCTCATAATACAAAATTATCCCCTTATATAGTAATCCTCATAAATGAATGACCTAGGTCCTTAGAAAAATAGAGAATAATCCTTCAAATGATGTAAAAAGGGCCGTCAAATGATCAGTCAAGCCAAAAGCCCATTCTGCGAAGAGGGAACGAGTGGTCGTTCCGGGGGGAACGACCGGTCGTTCCACTTTCTGATCTCTGATTGTGTTGTAAGATAGGGAACGAGTGGTCGTTCCGGGTGGAACGACCATGGTCGTTCAACTTTCTGATCTCTATTCTTGGCCATGTTGCTTCAAGTTGGGGAACGGGTGGTCGTTCCTATGAGAACGAGTGGTCGTTCCCAAGGGAACGAGTGGTCGTTCCGGGGGGAACGACCATGGTCGTTCAACTTTCTGATCTCCTTCTTGGGCATGTTTCTTCAAGGTTGGGGAACGAGTGGTCGTTCCCATGGGAACGGGTGGTCGTTCCCTTTCAGAAAGCCTCTTCTCTTCCTTGTCTTGGCTTGGATTTTATCCTTAAGTGCTCGACTCAATCTCGCTCCTCCCTTGAGGCCTCCTGGGCTCGGGAACCAACATATCTATCATGCTTTGGCTCGAAAATACACGAGAAACCTACAAAAACACGAGCAAACGCATGCTACCCTCGAAGAGGGCGTAAATCCGACAAAAGCACATGTATATGAACGAAATCGAATGCAAACAAGCCAAAATGAGGTGCATGGCAAGGGCAAATTTAGGGTTAATCAACTCCCCCCAAGCAAGCCCTTGCTTGTCCTCAAGCAAGGAGTACAACCAAACAAGAGACCAGATTAAGCAATGTAGATGAAAAAGGAGGACCAAAAGACAACAATCATGGTAAGCGGTGTGATGATCATGCAATGCCACTTGCAAGAATTAGCTAGACAAAGAAAAGATGAGTAATGAGATTCCCGACCAAAGGCCACAAGTGAGGTGAAACGATGGGTACACTCTAGGGTTCATGGTTCCATTGACTTGAAGTGAAGACTCGGAACGTCTTTCGGAAAAACTACTAAGGGAACCACACACTAAGCCCAACAAAACCAAACTTGAGTCGAAACTCCCAAGCCAATCCAAAGGTTCCAAACAGACCTCACTTTATGGGATGTGGAGATTACACTATGTGTTTCGGTTAACGCTCTACACTCCGACCTATGGCTCGATGAAGGGAAAGAGCCTCTAACGCAGGAACAATTCTAGGTTTCGCACCTCGGTACCCCTAGGACTCAAAGGACAAAAGACTTCTTCTTGGAAGGATGGACAATCCTATAAGGGTTAGGTGAGTGGAAAACTAGGGGTGAGGTGTAGGTGTAGGTATGCACTATGGAGGATAAACGGTGTCTTCCTTGAGGGATGAATGTAAAGAGGATGTGGGGTTCACAATAGGATTACAGTGTAAGTTGGTCGACCCAAATAATGTCCATCTAACCCATGCCTCACACACTTGGCATTTACATAAACAATAACTTATTATTCTTGTCGGAACTATATGTACATAATCAAAACATCTCCTTTGTGTTTCTCTCCTTTTTTTTACTTTCTTTTTTTTTTTTTCTTTTTGTTATGTTTTTTTTTTTTTTTGAGATTAAGATTCTACTATGGATTGAGTGCTACTTAAAACATGCGTAGCCATGACTCAAAGGCCTTTAGCCGACAAACATGTGCTCAATGGAGAAGCAAAATATAAGGAGAACTACAAGTACGTCTGTGTCGGAATACACAGTTGGTGACTTAAAAGTAATAACAATGATAACAATAGGAGAACATACGCCAAGTGTGCTAAGCTTATCAAACCAATGCAAACCATCAACCAACCAACTTACACAAGCAATAAAGGGGTATGGATGAAGTGGTAGGAGGGTGGAAAAAGGAGCGGAAAAGGATGAGGGAATGAAAGGAGGGAGAAAATAAGAGGGGGCTACGAAGGTGAAATGGGATAGGTGTCCATCACAATCCAAAGAGTTCATACATTAGCCCCAAGTCCCAAGGATCATGCCTAGTGCGCTACCCTTCCTTATTCCTATCAAAATAATGTAGCACAGTCAAGTAAGGACATCCAAGGTTCACTTTCCTCACTAGGTCGGGGTGTCTGTTTGGCCACCAAGGCGGCGCCACTATCCCAAGCAAAGGGTGGTCCCACAAGTTGTCACCTAAGATTTCACTTGCTCTAAGTCAAGGGAATGGAGCCGCAAGTCATAGAGTGGCACCCATAGAACCTCAAGAAATGAATGTACGTGGTCGGAACATCAAAAACAAGATAGCAATAAAGCTGCTCATTGCAAGCGGCATATACAATTCACCACCATCATCATCTGAGTCTAGACATGAGTATGCAAAGGGATGTAGGATGAGACACTTGAAGAAGTTGATCAGCTACTAGACTTACAAGATAAACTAACAAAATAAACCAACTACAAGCAAAATCAGCATGCAAGAAAAAGATTGATAAATATGCACAAAAGAGGAAGTGCACCCTCCCCCCAACAAAGACCAAGCATCGTCCCGAATGCTTGAAGACTCGAAAGAAGGTGCAAAAGGAAGGGGTGGCACACCCACGCCAACAAGGCTACAAAGGACTCTTTTGATGGGTGGGTGGATGAGATAAAATAAAATTGAAACCATGTCATAACATATTGAGCCAACCAAGTCTTCCAAACTTCCCAAAAACACAAGATATGTACAAGAGCAAAAAGAAACCACACAAAAACCAAAATTAAAAATCAAAAACAATAAAATGTACCTTATTGGGTTGCCTCCCAACTAGCGCTTTTTTTAGGGTCATTAGCTTGACCATGGTCATTTTGGCACTTCAAGGTGGCTTGAGCACATCGGTAGCACCACTAACCTCAAAAAGAGTGGATTGGGAAAGAGTCTTGTCACCCCACATGCTATTCACCTTGCACTGAGGAACACAATGTGGTATCATATCTCCGAAGATAGACATTGCTAAAGCACTTTTACCAACATCAAAGACCGCATTGGTGGTCTTGAGGAAGTCACATTCAAAAGTCATAGGGTAAAAGTGATGCTTCTTTGGATTATAGATAGCTCTTTCATACTCCCTTCCTCTCTTTTTTCTCTCTTCTTTCTCCTTTTCTAGCTCAACATTCTTTTTCATCCCATTCTCATTATCATCTTTCTTTTTCTCCTCACCATCCATTTTCCTCATCTTTTCATTTTCCACATACTTCTTATTCTCCCTTTCCTCATTTTCCATGTTTTCTTCTCTCTCAAGTTCCATGAGGTTTTGAAATTGGGATTTTTGTGATGGGTAAGTGGTTTGTGGTAGTGGAATTGGATTGAAGTGGGCTCTTTGGGGTTCAAAAAGAGGGTTATCATGATATTCTTGAGGTTCAAATAATGGATTGTCAAGGAATTGAGGATATGGGGTATTGCGCGAGGCATTGATATAACCCAAAGGCTTCTCAATTGTATGAGACAAGATGTCCACATCAACAACCTCTTCTCTAGTACATGTCATCTCCTCTCTCCATAAAGAACTTGAAGCCATCTCCTCAATTATGTGCTTGGCGGCTTCTAGAGTCTTTCCCATAAAAGAACCACCAGAGGCGATATCTAAAGAACCTTGATAGTCTTCTTGCAACCCCATGTAGAAAGTTTGGAAGATAAGCCATTCAGGTAACCCATGGTATGGACATCTCTTTTGGAATCCTTGAAATCGAACCCAAGCATCATAGAAGGTCTCTCCCACCTCTTGATGAAAATGAAGGATGTCATTTCGAAGTTTAGAAACCTTGGCCGGGGAAAGGAAGTGAAATGTAAAGCCTTTGACCAAAGCTTCCCATGTAGTATACTTTCCTTTCTCTTCGGCCCTTAACCAATCCTTTGCTACGCCTCGGAGCGAGTAAGGGAAGCTAATCAATCTTAATTGCTCATCAGTGATGCCAATATGCCTTGTGGTAGCACATTTCCCTATGAACTCTTCAAGATGAGAAAGAGGGCATTCCAAGTCGGTACCCGAAAATTGATCTTGAGAAATGAAGTTAAGAAATGATGGCTTGATCTCATAATGTGTGGCGGTGATGGTAGGCCACACAATGCAACTCCCAAGTGAAGTGACATCGGGAAAAGAATATTCCCGAATAGATTTTTGACTTGTCATCGCTCCCAAATCACCTTGTTTAATCCTCCTTCGCTATACACTAGGTTTGCAAGCAAAACCAGAGAATGCAACGTAAAATCCGGGGAAGGGGGAATAACAAAATGAGGAAACTAACAACAAGTCTAAAGACTAATTGCAAAAGAAAATTCACAAGTTGCCTTGCTCCCCGGCAACGGCGCCAAAAACTTGTTCACACAAATTTATCTCTAATAGTGAGTTACCGCAAGTGCACGGTGCTGTAGCACATACGGGTCGAACACAAGGAGCAAGGGTATGCAATTTTCTTTGCGTATTAGTCGGATGTAAAAAGGGGGGTTGTTAAAAACACTAATTAAAAAGACATATAGAGATAAATATAAAGCGTACAATCAATGACAAAAAGGAGGGTAGGGTTAGCTCACTCATGATGGATTTTGGATGATGATACACTAGTTTCTTAAGGGTTGTTAAGGAGTAGCAAAACACACTAAGAAGAGCAATCCGATCCTTGATCGGGCTTGGGATTGCCTCCAAGCTCTTCACCATCCTCACTCTCGTGAATGAAGATGAAGACCTCGGGCTACAAATTGTCCGCTACTTGCTCATCATTCCCCACTCTCGTGGGTGAAGGATAAAGCCCTTAGATGAGGGGGTTGAAGCAAGGTTCAATCCTCATTGACCCCTTACATTCGATTCTATCCATTGAGCAAGGATTAGACCACCCAAAATCCAACTCTCGTTGGTATGTTGGAAGCAATCATGACAATCCTTATCCAATGGGTAGAATGACCCTTCAACTAAGCATTAACCAACCCAAAATCACCTAGGGTTTCATCATCATCAAGCCATCACAAGGGTTGAGTTAACCCCAACCCTAGAAAACTACTCACTACTCATTCTATTACTTGAAAACATCATAATTGATAATATGACAAGATATTGAACAATCAACAAACACAAGAATCCAAATATTAAAGCTAATGACCAACAATGGTGAAAACTATGAACAAGCATAAAAACTTAAATAAACTATCAATAATAACTAAGAAGAAGTATTAGAAAGTACCTACAAAAGATGGGAGCAATTGAAGAACAAAGATGAAAAACCCAAAAAAATATTGAAGCTTAAACCTTCAACAATGGAGGTTGATGAAGAAGAGAAGCTCCAACTAGCAATAACCCAATGGATGAAACAACTATAAAGGAAAAATGAACTTTGATTGAAGTATTTTTGTGATTTTCAATGTTGATTGTAGAAAGTAAAACCTAGGGTTTAGGAACAAAGATGAAGAACTAAAAGCATAGAAATGATTCTAATCTAAAGATAAGTTAATACAAAATAAAAATAGAAAATGTAAAACAAAAAGTGTTCTCATAATACAAAATTATCCCCTTATATAGTAATCCTCATAAATGAATGACCTAGGTCCTTAGAAAAATAGAGAATAATCCTTCAAATGATGTAAAAAGGGCCGTCAAATGATCAGTCAAGCCAAAAGCCCATTCTGCGAAGAGGGAACGAGTGGTCGTTCCGGGGGGAACGACCGGTCGTTCCACTTTCTGATCTCTGATTGTGTTGTAAGATAGGGAACGAGTGGTCGTTCCGGGTGGAACGACCATGGTCGTTCAACTTTCTGATCTCTATTCTTGGCCATGTTGCTTCAAGTTGGGGAACGGGTGGTCGTTCCTATGAGAACGAGTGGTCGTTCCCAAGGGAACGAGTGGTCGTTCCGGGGGGAACGACCATGGTCGTTCAACTTTCTGATCTCCTTCTTGGGCATGTTTCTTCAAGGTTGGGGAACGAGTGGTCGTTCCCATGGGAACGGGTGGTCGTTCCCTTTCAGAAAGCCTCTTCTCTTCCTTGTCTTGGCTTGGATTTTATCCTTAAGTGCTCGACTCAATCTCGCTCCTCCCTTGAGGCCTCCTGGGCTCGGGAACCAACATATCTATCATGCTTTGGCTCGAAAATACACGAGAAACCTACAAAAACACGAGCAAACGCATGCTACCCTCGAAGAGGGCGTAAATCCGACAAAAGCACATGTATATGAACGAAATCGAATGCAAACAAGCCAAAATGAGGTGCATGGCAAGGGCAAATTTAGGGTTAATCAAGAAGGTACGCAATCTTACCCAAAACACATACTATTATTTCTCTGGTCTGACTTAAGCATCGGAGAGCTCTTCCGGGACATCAGCCTCCGGTTTAGTTTTCCTTGTGGTTGCAGGAACACCACGCGCGGTGGTCGGATCATCACTTACCCTTAAAGCAGAAGGTACTTCCCTCCTAACGTCCCCTTACAAATTTGACCGTTTCTTAGCAGAAACACTAACAATTTTAGTTTGCCTAATACAAATTAATGAACTATTGGTTTCTCATCCTCTTTCATAAAAAAAGGCAAAGCCTCCAATATAAATACAGGAAATAATACAAAATATCTTAACTTATTATCGACAGTTATAACATTGCTACAAACAATAATTTAAGAGTCATATTATATTTAAATGCAATAGAAGATTTGAACATGTGTCACTGTAATAAGAAAAGTCTTTTTTTTCAATGCTACTACAAGTACATATCTTGATTGAAAGTTTTTTTAGTTTTTATTTTTCACATTACCGGGAATTGTATCATTGCTATAAAACAATCATGTAAAAGTCATATAATAAATTAATTACATATATAAGATTTATAATTTTTTATTGAAATAATTAATAAACCGTGCTTGGCACGAGAACCTATCTAGTTTGTGTATAAAGCAATAAACTAGGTTAGTCATTTTGGAAATAATAAACAGTATATATATTTAGGAAATAATACACATAATATATTCATTTTATTCTAGAATATTTAGATTTTTTAGTTTGAATGTTTTAAAAAGTTGAGATATTTTGTACTCCCTCCATCCCTTTACTATTGTCTACTTTGTTGTGGGCACGCAAAATAAGGAAAAATAGTAGTGGGATATCTTTAGTGATTATAATAATTGAAAAAGGTGGTAGTGGGCTATTTTAAGTGAATATAATAATTGAAAAGGTGGTAGTGGGGTATTTTAAGTGAATACAATAATTGAAAAGGTGGTAGGTGGGGTATTATTAAATAATATAAGTTGAGGTAATTGGGGGTATTTAGGTAAAAAGTTTAGCCAAAAAAGGAAAGTGGACAATTAAAGAGGGATTACCCAAAATGGAAACGTGGACAATGATAAAGGGACGAAGGTAGTATTATTTTAGTTTCCTCAATTCAAGTATACCACAATAAAACAAAAAAAAAAGTATACCACAATAGAGACGCAGGTCAGAGGAGGATTTTTAGAGTTAGTTGGGAGCGAGGTTTTTTAGGGTTAGTTGTGAGCTTAGGTTCTTTATAAATAGATCTATTTATGACATGAGTGTACTTTCCTCCTCTTCTCTCTGATTTCTCTCCCCTCCTCTTCTATCTGATATCTCTCCTTTCTAAAGGGGAGAGAGATCAGAGAGAAGAGGAGGGGCAAGTATAATCTTGCGATAAATAATTTTATTTATGGAGACCCTAAATTCACAACCAACCCTAAAAAACCTTTTTTGACCCGTATTTTTCTAGTGTGGTCTACTGAAAATAAGGAAACTAAATAATACCTCCTCCTATTCTACCCATTAGTTCCATTGATTTTTTTTTTCACCCTCCACCTACCATTTTAATCTGTATAATATTCTTAATTTATAAATTAAAACATAGTCATGTAGGATCTTGTTTGATTCGTCTCAATACAAAGATTATTAATATCTACTTTTTATAATTTTTAATTTTAATTAAAAACAATTAGAGATACTAAAAGTTAAAATGTTATCTCGGCAAGTGTGAAAAACCAAGTGGGACTGATGGGTTGAATAGACGGTAGTACAAAATATCTTAACTTTCCCTAACACTTAAATAATATTCTAGATAAAATCAAAATATTATATTTATTATTTCTCATATATATTTTTTATTATTTCCAAGATGACATCATCACCTTTTGAAATTGTTTACGTACCACAATCTCATCAAAAGTTTTCCCCCTAACACTCAATGATGACGTCATTGTCATTAAAACTAATATTTATATATTTGACTTTACTGCTTTGTAATTATGACTATTATATTATCCATATTGAATGATTTTTTACCTTTTAAATTATACTTCCTCTATTCCATAATACTTGCTACTGAGTGTGATATGTTGTGTGGGAGAATGTCACAATCGGTATCTTGTAATATGAAAGGGACGAAGTATACTTATATAATTTAATGTATTAGAAACCCATGTATTTTATTTCTTTTTTCAATTATTTATAAAATCTTTTCAATTCTATTTATTAAATGATTATAAAATATGGAAACTCATGCAATGCATGATTTATGAGTATAAAATATATAAATATATAATTTCAAAAAATGCAAGCATATATTATCATGATTAAATTTATGAATACATGATTTTTTATAGATAAAATTAAATATTGATTTTTTTTTAAAATTATTTATCGAATATATCACTTTTTATTCAATTAAATATATCAAATTCTAGTTAAATATATAAAATATCTTTAATAAATTAAATAAATACTTTACCTAATTTAGTCTAAATGTTAACAAATCAGATTTGAAATTAGGTAGATATTATCATGTGAACAACTATTATGTGAAACTATAACTAAGTTTAAGGTGTTTCTTTTAGTTTTTATGTGAAACTGTGAATGTAACTTTAGTCTCATTTGTTGAATTTCCTACATCTTTTGAATAATTGGGTTGAACAAAAAATATTACATAAAGATAAAGTGTATATAAAGATATAAATAATAACGCAACACACTCATTCATAATTTTGATATTCGGTCTCATTAGGTGCCAACCAAATATTCTCGCTTCGTTGTAGTTTGGGTTTGAAGAAAATAAATTTGGGTTTGTACTTGAAAAATGAAACTGAATTTATGATTCAAATTTGTATTGAATACAAAACTAACAGAAAACATATACCCCCTAGCATTAACAATATTATTAAGGTAAATTATAACTGAATATTAGAAACTCTTTTATTATAATGAAAAGTGATTGCATTATAAACATTAAGTATTTATTAGTGCTTGACTACTTACTTTTGAACTTTATAATGACAATAGATAATGTCATTTTTAAACGAGTAATATTAATGTCGCTAAATATATTGTGTCATTTTTTTTGATGAAAACAAAACTATTATAATATTTATGGACGTTAACAAATTAAATGGCGAATTAAACGTTAAATTAGTGATTTAAAATGTTAACATGACGAATTAAACAAAAACTGGATGCTACCATATGGAAAAACATACAAAATGATGAATTTAACTGAATTTAACAAGTTTTGAGCCGCCTCTCTCTCTTCCCTCTCTCTAAGAATCGCCCCGGTAGCGCAACCTTCAGCCCCAGCCATGGCATACCGGCGGCGAGGCCGACCACCGAGACGGAAGAGCGCTCCGGCGTGCTAGACTCCGAAAACACCATATTCTTGGTAACCCATATCCGTCTTGTCGAGTTATCTAACCCTAACTCATAAACCCCTATTTTCTTCGTCTGTTGTAACCCTAACCTTTGCTTCCATTTTAATGGAGGAAACTCCATTAATACGGAACGAAAAAGTCTCTGTTCTTCTGTAAACACCCTGTTGAGGAATCGAAACTCTCAACCAAACCTGAGATTTCGATTTCTTCGGCTACTGAAACCCTAAATTGATTTAGGGATTTTCGTCTTTGGTCTATAATTGAGTAATTGAGCATCTTAAGGCTGGGTATTTGGTCTTCGATCCTGGTTCGAGTTCCTGTTTGGGTCTCAAAACCTATTTTGCTGCTGCTCCTTTGTTTATGGTAACCTCTACTCTCAGGTTTGGTCTGTATCAGTAATTGAATGTGTATAATCCCAATTGGAGATGTCGATAATTGACGATTTCTCATGTCTTAACCCTAATTTGAATTAAGGATTATAGTTTGATATGCAAAGTATTGGCTTGCTGCATTTTCGAACTCCCTGAATGCCTTGAATTGACCCCCCCCCCCCCCAACTAGCTTGGGTGGTGTTTGATTGAGATGATTGATGCTGGCTTCCCTGATTGGGTTTGTCTTGGCTTATGTATGAACTGCCCCTGCAGTTTTGTATCTTGAGGGTATCAACTTGGGTTGCTACTCCTTCCCCTCTTTCAAACAAAGAGAATTATAGGCTGGGTTCAACCATATATGCTTTGGTTCGTGTTGATTGGGAGTGTACTGTGAGGATCATGATGCTGCATTCCTTCAACAAATCCATGGCTTGGTGCCTGCTGTTCTCTATGTGTGTCACTTGTTAAATTGTTCTCTGTTGGGTATTGAAATCTGCTGGCTTGCTGGATTAAATACTCTATTTGTAATATCTGGTAGTGCTCTCTATGAGTGTGGCTACTGATTTATTTCTTAATTTTTTGGATAGCCCCAAATACTGTAATGTTTTGAGATTGGGCTGACATGATAAAAAAGTCTGTTTGAGACTTCTCAGTGCACTGATCAACTTGTTTGTATTGCTGCTGCTGATGGTTTTGAATCATGGTGGGTTATCTTCTAGCTATGATGTGTTTTGGAGTACAACTGATATATGCAAGCTGTCTGCTGGTCATTTGATGCTGCACTCGGTTTGCTGCTGTTACTTAGTGCTAACTGGAGTCTTTTGCTGTTATGGTTCTGCTTCTTTTATTTTAGAACACTGAATGTATAAATTGCTTAGGGTAGTCTGATTTGATTAGTCTTTGTAACTCTTCAGTGAGATAAATCTTCACTGTTTAAATTAGGAGATGCGTTCTCTTTTTGGAGTTGTCTTTCCGGCCTAGCGAATGACGAGGGACCTGTCCCTTAGAAACTTAGGTTGGTTAGTCTTCTCAGTCTCTTGGACATTTGTAAGCTTTAGTTATCTTTTTCTCTGTCATTTTATAATACTTACTTTGCCAAAAAAAAAATAGATTTAACAAGAACTTAACGGAAAATGCTACGACAATTAGTTTGTGCATAAACTGAATGCTATCATGTGAATTTTTTTAAAAAGTGCTACCACTGACATTTAATGAAAAATTCAATACTACCATGGTGAAATTTTTCAAATAATTTTATCGAACAATTATTTGACAAACATGATAATAATTATTAAAAATGGAAGGTGACTAGGTGAGGCAAAGAAGCATGAAAAAGTGTGAAATTGAAGAGAAAATGTATGATGTTGATTAGAGGGGAGCGTGGTAAGGACGTTAGCCGTTAAGAATGGGAAGAAAAGAAAATAATAAATCATGTGAACTGTTAAAGTCAGCAGACGTTATTGGAAATTTAATTAGACCGCTCCTTTACCCTTTGCCCTGCCCTTCTTGCCTTTGGTTTCATAAATCACACGCTTATTTAATCATAATTCTCCCCCGATTAGCTCTACCATTGTCTTTAACTTCTATATTTCTATTTAACTCCCAATTAATTATTCCCTATCTTGCCATGCCACAATTTTTTATTACTTTTTTTTACTTTACTAAAATTTCTTATATAAAAATATTTTCACTGTTCATTTATATTTTTTTCTTATCTTAAACATTGATTCGCATAATTTTAATAGTCTCATTATTTTTAATCTTTTTTCGATGTATGATTGTTACAATTTACTTTGCACAAAGAGAGTAGTATAATACTTCCTTTGTTCCACAATACTTGCTACATTTGACTTTTTATGCAATTTAATATTGTATCCGTATGAGAGTTTTGTGATACTAGTCTACTAGATATCCAACTAGAATTTTGATTTAAAAAAAATTAATCTAAAAACGATTAACCTTAAACTATATATGGCTACGTATTGCTTGAGTTAGGCAGCAGGCTTTTGAATTTAGGAAAAATTGCCATTAATTATCTAATCTTTTGCTCATCCGTTGTGAATAATCTAATCTTTTGATTATTTTCCAATAATTCAAAGTTTGCCCTTAGTTTGCAGTGAATAATCCAACCTTTATTTTAGTTTGCTAACAGCATACCCTATTATTACCTATTATTAGTGATAGGATATGTTGTGGGCAAATTTATCACAAAGATTGAATTATTTAAAAATAATCCAAAAGTGGGATTATTCATAGCGGATGAGTAAAAGGTTAGATTCTTGAATTTATTCATAAAGATACTAATATATACAATTCTTAACAACAAAGGTGCGTAACTTATGAATTCTCAACTAATTTAGGCTTTTAAAATCTAATCATATTGTCAACAAAAAAATTAATTAAAGAAAGAAAGAAAAGTGATATGAAACATTTGTGTGTACAAAAGCGAAAACTAAAAAAAATATCAACTAAATTAAAGAATCAGAGTCAAACCGAAACCTGATCACGCTAAATTTTATCATCTAAAAATAGATATTCGAATCAAATTTAATATGATATATGATATAAAAAGAAATTATTAATCATAGAAAATCTAAGTTAAACACGATAATTTTTAAATTACCATAACAAATAAACGAAAAACTATAATAATATAAAAATAAAGTAAATAAAATTATTAACCATAAACCTATAAATACTCGCTACATATAATTTACGAGATTGATAAACTACGTTATTTACCTAACGAACCTCCCACATGACATCCCCTTAAATATTGTTAACCTCTCCTCTTCAAACCGTCCTATTTTTTACCCTATAAAACCAAGATCATGTAGTGCTTCAATAGCAAACGTACAGTAATTGGGCATCTGTATTTTTTAGGTACTACTTCATATAAACTTTCTATTTGATAAAATTTTAACAAATAAATGAACGTTTTTTTGTTTTGTTAGACATATTGAATTTGACTTTCAATTAATTTTAAATTTTCTTATCAAATACTTCTATTATATTATTATTATTTATGAATATTAATGGAAAACATAAGCATTGAATTTTACATGCAAAACATATATAGGCGTAAAAGAAATATAAATAAGAAAGAGAGGGAGATTTAAGATTGAAGGGAGTATGTGTAAATTTAAAATGATTACTGATTTCTCAAAATTCAAAATGATGGAAAATGCTATTCAAATCTATAATCTATCTATAACTATTACTAAAACAAAATACAGCTGACATCATCAACTTTTAAAATTGCTTACATGTCATTTCCTCATTAAAAATTTTCCCTCCAAACTTTAATGATGATGTCATTGTTATAGTTAACTTTGACTTACTACTTTCATATTTTTTTGACTATATTATTATTCTTATTAGTTGTTATTTTACTTTTTAGGTCAAATTGCATGTAATGTATAAGAAAACTATATATTGTATTTTATTTATTTCAATTATTTATAAAATATTTTTAATTTTATTTATTAAATGAATTATTTAGCGTATTGGATATTTTGAGATGGTTAAAACATAATATTGGAGTACTTTTATTAGGATTTATTTTTAATTTATACTCTTGGTTATTTAAATGCAACGCTTAATTTTAATTTGATTTAGGTTGTGATTATCTTTATATAAGTCACTTATATTTTTTTATGAGAAATATTATCTTTGTCGTTTAAACTAATAAAATAATTTTACATATTTCTATGTATTTATATTTGATTTTAAAGTGTGTTATTAATAGTCTTAATAATTAATATTTCTATAAGTTAATGTAATTGTTATTTTTGTTAACAAAAATTTATAAGTTACTCAGGGTACGAACCGCTTTCTCTTTTATTTAAAATATAAAAATAAAAGTATAAATATATTTATATATTTACGCACAATAAAAAATATGATATAATATGTATGTAATGTATACAATTGTTTAGAGTGAAACGAAATATAGCTATAATGTAAAATTTATTTCTTAAAATTTTAATTTCTTAATTTATACAAATATGTTAGAAAATTTGATAAAATCGTGCATCGCACGGGGATTATCTAGTATCTATATATAATGAAAAGTTAGTTAAACAATTGATGATAATGATATTCAATTACATTTTAGAAATAAAATTGTGAATTAATAAGAACTCATGCGTCCACTTAATGATATATAAATTTCAGAATATTTTATTTAATGTTGAGTATTTCATTTTGAAATATTATATAAGTGTCTCATCTAAGAAAAAATTACCGTAAATAATAAAATCTTTCATTAATTTTTCTATAACTATAATAATACGAACTTTTGATTAATCATAAATAACATCAACTTAGGAGTTTTTTTTTCCTAGAATAATACCAAATTTAGTTTATTAACTAATTTATAAATTATTTTGTCATATGATCTCCTATAATTTGATTTTTAACCTCGTAAGTTGGTATTCTTCATGATTAATCAAAATTTAGTATTATTGTAGGAAAATAAGCAAAATGTTGTACTCCCTCCAATTCACTTGTATTGTCCCATTTGGGATTGACACGGATATTAAGAGTGGGTGGTAGTTGGGTATTTTAATTGATTAAATAATTGTAAAGATGGTAGTTGGGTATTTTAATTGATTAAATTAATTGTAAAGGTGGTAGTTGGGTATTGGGAATTGTAAAAGTGGGATTTTAATTTGATTAAATTAATTGTAAAGGTGGTAGTGGGGTATTGAGAATTGAAAAAAGTGAGGGTATTTAGATAAAAAAAGATGTACCAAAATGGAAATGGGACAATTGATGTGAATTGTCCCAATAAGCAAATGGGACAACATAAGTAAATCAGAGGCAGTATTATTCCTGATAATTTTTGCTAAATTTAATTAAGTCTAGTCCAATGTTATTTTATAGAGTACTAGGATAGAAACCTGTGTAATGCACGATTATTTAAGTACGTTTATATCTTAATGAAATTTTAGACGAATAAAAATACTAAATGAAGGTGCATAATAAAGTATACTTACATGCATATATTGTAATTAAAAAGTTAATTAAATATAAAAAAAACACAAAGTAGGTTGTTAGTAAAGAGTTTATAGGTTTTGAAACACCTCTTTATATATAAGTAAAATTGTCTGAATTGAAATTCTGCAATTATTAAACCTGCCATTATTATGAATCCAACATTTATTTTTGTAAAATAATAAAATTGACTGAATTAAAAATCCCGCAATTAATATTTCCTGCCTGCCATTAATATAAATCCAAATTTTTACTTTTGTAAAGAATTAACTTGACTGAATTAAAATTCATGCAATTATTTCTGCCATTAATATGAATGCAATATTTTTATTTCTGTAAATGATTAAATTGATTGAATTGAAAATCATGCAATTAATAGTCTTGTCATAAATACTCTTATAATACTGGCCAATAAAATAATTACAAATAGCAGTTTTATATTTACTCTAATTTTTTATACTATACATCAAAATTAATATAGTGTATGATTTTCACTTTAATGTTCTTCTTATTTAGATTATGATAATAATCTTGTATAGCTTTAATGCATACTAAATCAATCCTAAACTTAAGAAGTGTGAGTTAGAGTATATGTGAATACGTGATGTGATCAAGTTGAGTGAAAAATAAAAAGTGTAGACCTATACGAATGGAATATTAAGTAAGAGTCTATAATAAAAATAATATTGATTAAGTACAACTTAGGCTTACATTTAGATTATGGGGAGAAACCAAAGAGAATAATAGTGTTAGTGAGAGATAAGATTTCATTTACAAGTTAAAATAAACATATAATGAATATTGTTATTTTAATTATAGGATTGTGGGGGTTAAAAAAAACGAGAAGTTATAGTAAGGGTAGATTAAAATGAGTAGAGGTAACATTAATATGAAAAACAGTTAAACCCGAGTTAAATCAGGATGTCATAAAATGTAGATTAAAACGGATTTGAACAAAGAAACTTGCGAATTTGAGTTTTTCCGGAATGTTACAGGTCGACTCTGTAAGTTGGTGAAAAAATTGGCCAAAGTAACCAAACTAGTTGAGTAGTCGACTGTGGCCAGTCAGCTCGACTGGTGCTTGGTCGAGCGGTCGACTATAGCTAGTCGACTCAACTGGTTCAATTTTGGTCGGTTCACACGATTTTTTGCAAGTTAGTTTAATCCGTTATTTTTGGTTATGCAATAACTATACCTACAGTTAAATGATTATATCATCTGATTACATTGGGAACATATCATTTTGTTATCGACATTGATGTTGTGTCACTAAAACAAATTTAGCTTTTTGCGACATTGGATTTAGTGGCATTAAAAAAATGTCACTAATTCATATTTTTAGTGCAAAAATTAATGGTTTTTATTTTAAGATCTACCATAAAGTGATTTAGCAACACTTAATTTGGTCTTTAGTGACAAATGTAATTGTCACTATAATCTATAGTGGCATTTGTGAGAAACGTTATTAGATCCTATGTCGCTAAAACCTTAGCTTTAGTGGGACTTTTTAATATGCTGCTAACGGTTCTAATAAATGTCACTAAATCCTCTATATACACTATAAGAAATTTGTAATAGCGACATTTAAATTAAATGCTACTAAAATATCCCACTAAAAACAAATTATGTTGTAGTGTGTTTCATGGAGCGACATTTTATTTCATGAAATATTTCATGCTTGTCTATAAATATAGTAGGCAAGTGGGTTATTATCTACATAAAAAGTTCTTTTAATTTTCAATTTAAAACATAAAAAAGTTAACGTTTTGGACGGTAAAAGTTAAAAAAAGTTATGGTTGTAAGAACCTTATCAATACGAGGGTACCATTGATAATATTAAAAACTTAGAGATAATATTTATAAAATGCCAAAACTCAAGGATACCATTAATAATTTCCCTTCATAAAAGTGAAGCTTTTATTTAAAAAATTTAATTCCTTAATCTAAATAAGAATAAAAAGTATGAATTGCTTCCCTTAAGCAAAATATAAAATATCTTTTTTTTTTCCTCACATAATCCTTTCTAAGAAACACGAAATTAATGAAAAGATAAAGTACCTACATTGAAAATGATATTTCAAAATTTGTGGCCTCATTAAAATATGGTCCTTAACGTTAGTAGACAAATTAAAATTTATTTATTACCAATATATAATTACTCAACAGCAAACAATGTCATATGGCTTAGTCATTTCGTACTAATACATTTTAAACATTAACATAACAATACAATTACAAACGCATTACAACATAGCCATAGGCGTTAATAAAATCTCATAGTCATTTCAGGAAAAAAAAATTTCATAGTAATAGTAATACAATATTTAATATAATTAATAATACAACCTAAACCAGATAATAATGATCAATTATTATATAAATTTAATTTGGTTACCATCTCCACTAAGCGTAGGCTTCAACTAAGTAACTAACTACTAGTATCATTATTGGCAACCATAATTCTAACAAATTCTATATAATTAAGTGAGTTGTAAAAAACTATTTTATTGCATGTTTGACTTTTAATACCAATCTAACTATAATTTAAACTTCAATACAAATCAATACATTTGACCATATTTTAAATTATATGCTACTTCTTATAACTTATATATTAGTTATTTGTTATTTAAATACAAAATAAAGAAAATTAGGAATATAATGTGATCATATTTCATATTATCTCCTATTTTTAAGTGAAACAAAGAAATATCTTCCTAAATAGGTGGTCTCTTGAGAGACTGTTTTTTTGTAAAGACGGCTCTCAAAAGTCTAGCTGAAATCCGTATTTAGAATTGTAACAATATATACATATATTTAGAATTGGACTGGAGTTTTGAGAGCCATATTTACGAAAGACGGTGTCAAGTAAAAATTTGTGCTTCCTAAATAACATATAAAATTCTTTTCTATTTACATTATATATGAATATTCTACATATAACTCTATTATAATAAAGATTACAATTCCTTCATTTTTACATGAGATTAGGGCACCATCCTATAATTCCTTTAAATTTGTTTTGGACAATATATTAACCCTTCTTTTAACAATTTTTTTGGATAGTAACCTTAGCTTCCTATTTACATGAGAGATATATGATGTATTTAGCTTGCCCAATATAGAAATATCTTATTGATTGATATATACTTCCTCCGTTCCATAATACTCGCTATATTTTCTATTTTGGGAAATTTCATATTACTTGCTACATTTCCTTTTTTAGTAAAAAACCAATCATTTAAAGTTATACATACTCCTATTTTTATCCTAATCTATATCTAATTACTCTTATATTTCTTTTTCATTTTACAACAAATAATAATAAAAAATTCCAAAAAACAACTTTCCACCTACTACTTATCATTGCACAGTAACTTCTTAATCTTTGTGCTCATGCAATGGTAGCAAGTAAATCAGAACGGAGGAAGTACATGTTCTTGGACAATTTTTTAAATTTAAATAATAAAAAAAATCATAAAAATGTTATTATTATGTTTATAATTAGTGAGTAGTAACTTGTTTTAGATAATTTAGATCCTATCAAAATAAAACTCAAATTGCAATTAAGTTTGAATCAACCAAATGTTAGAAGAAAATGGTATGAACTAAATCATAAAATTGTAACCACTAAATTCATTTTATTATTTTTTTTGGGATGGAAGGAGGTTAGAGTTATATGATTAGATTTTGTCTTAATGTATAGCTAGCTCAAGTTCATTATTCCATCAAGCATTATTTAACTAATGTAATAACTTCATAATTCTACCTAATCATATTATCATATTATTAAAAAGAAAACAAAGAAAAATTTGTCCTTCATTGGATGGTCCAAATAATTTGATATTCCTATATTCCTACACCTCTTTGCCTTCCTAGAGGATAGAAGAACAAAACCAAAGGTAAGAGGAGGCGGCTTCGTAAGAAAAGAATAAAGTTGACGACCTTATTTTAATATGACTATATTTAATATCCCTTTATTTCAATAAATTGCTCTTGCACCATTTTCATATAAATTCTCATTTAAATCTTTTTATACATTTCTAAAGTATAAATATAATTGGTGTGTATTCAAAACTGTCTCGTAAATTTTGAGATCTTTGTGCCAAATTTATCTTAAAACCCTTTAAATTTTAGAAAAAGAAAAAAAATAAAGTGCTAGTATATGATAAAATTTCTCATTCACTAAAATATTTATATTTGAGTCTTTATTACTTGCTTACTCTAGTGTAAAATAATATAAATATTTTGTGGTAATTGAAACATAAAACAAAAAATTATAAAATAATATATCTTTTGAGCCTTTCTAATAACATGGCCCTATACTGTAGACCGCTTTACACATGCTAATCAACAGACATGTGTGTTTCAAGTTCACAATCTCTTTCTTCTGGTCACAAACTCATGTTCTCCTTTATCTTAATCACCTACTCTTTGTTTCTTGTTTCAATCTCTTACGGTCCATTTAGTTGTTAGTATTAAATCATAATATTAAGATAATTTAGACTAAGTATATTTTCATTATTACACTATGTTATTCCATTGTTATTAAACTTTCATCATAAAACTTTTTATCCACTATTTTCCATTAATTTTCACTGATTGTCAACTTATAATTTTTTTGTTATCGGTAGTTAGATATCATTTTTAAAAGCGAATAATTAAATACATTTACAATTAAATTAGACACCTAAGCTGATATGAAAAATTGTCTATCAAAAATTAGATGTAGTAAATTCCAAAATAAATATAGAACTATAGAAGTAATTATTATGCACCCAAACCATTTAAGTCCTTAAAGAAATAGTATTAAATTATATTGATAACATGATTAAGTACCTACAAAATTCTACTCCCTAACAAACCCAATAAAAAAAAATAGAAAAAAGAAAGAAATCAAGTGGGCTTTGAGCTGTGATTTAGCTGGCCCTTTGATGTAATATTTTGTGCCTTCTCTCCCCTCACTAAATACACACACAACTCCTCTTCCATCTATCCATCTCTCCTCTCCTCTCCTCTTGCATTTCATACAACACACAAACTCCCAAAATTTTCTACTCTTAAAATAAAAGAAAAAAAAACAAATACCCATAAATAAAGTAACAAAACCCTTCTTCCTCTTCCTCTTTTCTTCACCTCACACTCTAAATCTTCTTTGTCTTTCCCACATTTCTCTCAGATCTATACCTGAAAATACCAAACTTTTCCAGAAAAATTTATTCTATTTTTTATAGATTAATTTTGAGTAAATTAAATACTTCCTGTTGTGGGTTGTTTCATAGATTTGTCATGTGAGATGAAGAAGACAACCCATAACTCAAATTTCTTGTTCTTCTATTTTCTCTTGTTTTCATCTCTTTTTCTCGCTCAAAAATCATTGGGTTTTGTTGGAAATGGTAAATTAAGCGATGCAGAAGTCAGATACATTGCTCGTAGGCAACTTCTTTACTATAAAGATGAATTCGGTGACAGAGGTGAAAGAGTAATCGTCCCTCCTAACCTCACTTTTCCTAATCAGAGGCTTAGAGATGCCTACATTGCTCTTCAAGCATGGAAACAAGCTATTCTGTCCGACCCGAATAACTATACTGTTAATTGGGTCGGATCTGATGTTTGTCATTACTCGGGTGTGTTTTGTGCTCCGGCACTTGACGATCCTTACATTACTACTGTGGCTGGGATTGATTTAAACCATGCGGATATTGCTGGTTATCTGCCTGAGGAACTGGGTCTTTTAAGAGATCTTGGGCTGTTTCATATCAATACAAATCGGTTCTGTGGTACTGTTCCTCAGAAATTCCGTAATATGAAACTGTTGTATGAGTTAGATCTTAGTAATAATCGATTTGCTGGGAGATTTCCTAAGGTGGTTCTTTCTTTACCCTCTTTGAAGTTTTTAGATCTGAGATACAATGAGTTTGAGGGTGATGTTCCTCGTGAACTTTTTGATAAAGATCTAGATGCCATTTTTATCAACCATAATCGGTTCCAATTTCAGTTACCTGATAATTTTGGCAACTCACCTGTTTCAGTCATTGTTCTCGCTAACAACAAATTCCATGGTTGTGTGCCTGAAAGTTTGGTTCATATGTCCAATTTGAACGAGATTATAATGATGAATAATGGGTTTAAATCTTGTCTGCCTAATGATATGGGTTTGCTCCAAAATTTGACGGTGTTTGATGTCAGTTTTAATGAGTTAATGGGTCCTTTGCCGGAATCTTTTGGAGATATTAAGAGTTTGGAGCAGCTAGATGTGGCACATAATATGTTTTCAGGGAGAATTCCAGCCAGTATTTGTAAGTTGCCCAACTTGAAGAACTTTACTTACTCATATAACTTCTTTACAAGTGAACCGCCTGTTTGTTTGCGACTTCCTTCTGTTGCCGATAGACGCAATTGTATTCCCAGGCGGCCTGTTCAACGCTCCGCCTCTGCTTGTAGAGCTTTCTTATCTCATCCTGTCGATTGCTCATCATTTGGTTGCGGTGGTGGTGGTGGTGGTGGTGTTACGCCTACCCCTGTTGTTCCCGTTTCCCCTTCACCTCCTATTGTTGTCTATCCTTCACCTCCACCACCGGTGTACTCTCCTCCACCTCCCCCTCCACCTCCACCGCCTCCTCCACCACCTCCAGTGTACTCTCCTCCACCTCCACCCCCGCCTCCACCTCCACCTCCTCCAGTGTATTCCCCTCCTCCTCCACCTCCACCACCACCTCCACCACCTCCTCCTCCACCTTCCCCACCCCCTCCATCACCTTCACCTCCTCCTCCTCCTCCTCCACCCCCACCTCCACCTCCACCTCCTCCACCTCCTCCCCCTCCACCACCACCATCTCCACCGCCTCCATCTCCTTCACCACCACCTCCTCCACCACCATCACCACTCCCACCACCGCCATACATGTATTATTCACCACCTCCACCACCAGCATCACCGCCTCCATGCGTGGAACTACCACCACCAGCGCCATATGTATATGTATCACCACCACCACCATCACCGCCACCAGCTCCAGTTTACGAAGGTCCATTACCACCAATCTTTGGTTTGCCATATTCATCACCACCACCACCACCTTTCTATTGATTCTTTTAAGATGAATTTTTCTTTTTCTCCTCTAACTTCATCATCCCCATTACAAATCATGATCACATTTTTATCAACTATTATTACTAAAAAATTTTACCTCTTTTGGGAAATAAAGCGGGTGACAACTTTGTATGAGAGTTTATATGAATTTGCGTTGAAGAAGATGAAATTGGAAAGAAAGAGGAGGAAATTACTAGGGTATAATTCTCTTTGCCACAAAAATTTATGGATATTCTGTCTCTTTATCTCAAGAGTTGTGAAATAAAATCTGGTGCAGCTGAGGAAGAAAACCAAAAAAAAAAATGCAGGAAAAAAGAGTAGGATTTGCAGGGGAAAATGTATGTATAAACCATAAAAATCATTTGGGTGGCTTAAAAAAAATGGGGAAATTGCAGCAAAACACTTCTCCCTGGTGTTTGCTGCTGATGCTGCTATGTGGGTTTGTTATTAAATTTTTTTCTTATTTATGATCATACAATTTCTTTTTTTATGATTTTATTTTGATTCTGCATTTATTATTATTATAGTATAATTTTGGAACATTTTTACTACCTTTGTATTCATTTTTCAGATTCATATCACCTTGTCTATCTCTTTTTTCTTTTGTTTATAGTTTTTAATCATGTAGTAGTATGTATGTACCATTCTTGCTTCAATTCTGCAATTGAAAGTGTTCATATGAATATTCACATATTGTGTATACCCATAAAATGATTTATGAAGATTAAGCATTTCTGATAATTTATGTTTGTTTGTTTCTACAAATTTTAATTTTGGGTATGTGTAATATGTGAAAATTCTTGTCAATTTGTTAGGCAACTAACAAGTAGCAAAATTGAATGTTGGCATTTACAACATTTTGACACTTAATGGTTTCCCTGGTGAATACTTTTTTTTTTAATGTGAATGTCCTGTATAACACAAAAGATTCAAGTTTATGATGGCACTACTACCATTTATGCCATTGAAAATTCTGCAACTTTTTTATGCCTTAGTGTTAAAATGTCAACCAGATAATAAGCATAAAATTGGGTGCACCATTTTGCAAAATGAACCAAAGTCTACATCAAAATTTCCCTAGATTGAGAATCCACATGGGTTTTGGTTATTTGGTGATCCAATTCTTTTTACAAAACAAAATTTGGGTTGTTGGATTTGGACATGTTGAGAGGTGTAGTTGGATTCCAGCTCTTTGCTCCGCGTTTATGAGCATAAAGTTGATCATGATGTTTGCTAATCATCAATCTAATATTCCGTCCGAAAATAAGATCAGGATGAGGGTACGTAACGAATAATTCAAACCAGTATTCCTTCCAAAAAGCGGTTCATAGGAATATGATCAATTTTACCCAAACAAGATAGAATAAATATGGTTAATTGAAAATAACAACTACTCTTTAGGGTGTATTTTTTTTTCTCATTTTTTGGCGTGGTTCATGATTAAGGGGGAGAGTAACATGAAGATAGGTTGTTAATTTAGAAAAATGAAATGGTGGATCCATAATTTTCGACCGAGGTAGAGGAAAAGAAAAGATAATAAGCAGTAATGTTATTGTTAGTGGTTATAGTCAGAGTATTAGTAATAAATAAATGATTCACGAGATCCCACCATTATTTGTTCAAATTTCAAACTTTGTAATACTGCCTATTATTTGCTTCAACTATACACTTTTTTGTTTTTTTAATTTTTACCCGTCCTTGAATTTCGGGAATTATGACCCCAAGAAAAGATACATACACAGAACTTTGGTGCAAGAATTTAAAATTAAATCTTGGATTATCACTTAGAAAAGCTTAATTTTGCTAACCCTTCTTTTTTTTTTTACTGCTGAGAGAATCTGCGTAAGCCTTTTTCTTAAACAATTTTGAATTAACATAGCCTTCATCAACGCAGAATGTGTTGGCGAAGGCATAAACTTATACCAAATTTGTTTATTCATCTTTTTAGTAACTTACTTTAGCCTTGAACTAAGGAAGTTATTTTTACTTTGACTCTCCCTCACCAAATGGTTAATATACTAGTAAATTATTAAATATTTAAAATTAGTTAAAATAGTTAAATTATTACTCCCTTCGAATCATTTTAGATGGCCATTTGGATTTTCACGGTTATTAACGGTGGTGTGGAATCCATTAAAAATGTGGTAGTTGGGTATTTTAATTGAGAAAATTAATTGTAAAGTTGGTAGTTGGGTATTAGGAGTAGTAAAAGTGGGGGTATATAGGTAAAAAAAATATAGACAAAAAAAAAATGAGACAATTGATATGAATTTGCCAAATAAGGAAATGAGACAACTAAAAAGATTCGGAGGGAATATTATTTGTCTCATAAGTTATTTTGACTTTGATTTTTCCTGGCCAGATGCGCAGCTAGAATTTTAAATTAGGGGGCCCAATTGGTTGATATACTATTAAATTATTTACTTTTTAAAAGTAGTTAAATTATCATTATTTGTCTAGTAAGTCTATAATAAAGTACTACCAAAATTAAGATAGGAGTAATATTAACACACTTACACACTTTAAAAAATGATGTAAAATTATGAAAGATAAAAGGAATAACATTATAATATAAATTTATTAGTTTACTAAAAAACATAATTGTTTCACAAATTGTTTACATTAGGATTTGATCCCTAACAGTAAGTTATTGTGTTACTCACTTCAACCATTGAGCTATAGTAATTTTGGTAATATTTTTGCATTGTTTAAACTATATATCACATATTAATAAGGGGACCTAAAGCTAAAAACACAAAAAATAACATTTTCAAAAAGGGGGCCGGGCCTCCCTCGGCCCCAATGTAGCTTCAGCCTTGTCCCTGGCTTCACTTCTTTGCTTCTGCTATTTTTTTAATCAATTACATTCTTTGTGTATTGTTGGTTTTGTTTAGAATATCTCTAGTCGCATTTTTTTAAAATCATCCATAAATATTTCATTTGATCTCTCTATCTAAAACACTCAAATGTATTGAAATTATGTTGTTTTTATAATTTATTGGGAAATTTCACGTGGTAACCCTGAGGTTTTGGGTTTTCCACGTGGTAACCGGAACTTTTAAAAATCCACATGGTAACCCCGAGATTTACCAAATTGTTCCATCATGACCTTTTTGCACATAAAATGTTAGCAAAACGTTAGGAAACATTAATTTCGAAACTTTAAAGCTCTTGTACGACTATCTATGCGACTCATTATTGCAAATATCATCATTTTCAACCTTTTTTCTTAATATATAAACCCAAACGCTACAATCTTTGGATTTGGAGGAAAAAATATGATTTGGAAGAAAGATGGTTGAGTTGAGGTTTATGTTTTGGGGAAAAAGGTTGAAATTGATGGCATTTGAAATGGTGAGTCGCATAAATATGCATACAACATCCATAGAGCTTCAAAATTAACGTTAACTAACGTTTTTATTTGCAAAAAGGTCACGATGGAAAAATTATTTAAACCTCGGGGTCACCGCATGGATTTTTAAAAAGTTTTGGTTACCACGTGGAAACCCAAAACCTCATGATTACTACATGGAGTTTCCCTAATGGTATGTTTGGGAATGATGATTTCATTTGCAAATATGGATTTAACCTAAATTAGTGTTTGACAAATAACAAGAATTTAAATTTGGATTTGAGTCAAATCCACTAATGTTATAAATGTAGTTCATTAAAGTGAGGATTTGAGAATGACACCTCAATCCTTGTCATTCTCAAATTCTTCATCATGATTTCATAATTGAAATCCACAATTTGAAATGAAATGTGTATTCCCAAACGCATCCTAATTTATTTCATAAACAATTTTGATTTGTACGAATATAAATATTTAGCTAAAAGGTAAGGGTGTAAATTGTGAAGGAGAGAGCGAGTAAATAAGATGGTGTATTAGCAAATAACGTGACACAATTCAAAAGTGGAGGTGTAGTGGTGCTCTGTTTTGAATAGCATCGAAGATGATTGACTGGTGAGAATTGGGGAATGGTGGTCAACAATTTCACCGACAACAAGGGGTGCCTATTTTTAGAGCCTAATGTTTCTCTTCCTTTTCATCTTTTAATTAGGCTACGTTATACTCAATACTCATTTAAATGTTGTTACCAAAAGCCGCCCCCTTTTTTTTTCCTCTCTTCTCTCTCTAAAAAAAGCCCTAATATCTATAGTGAGTTTGGGGCTATCATCAATCTTTAAAGATTGATGGTAAGCCCCTAATTTCTTCTTTTTAAGTTTTTTTAATATGATTAAAATAAATTTTTGTCCTCTCCTTGTAAGAGAGTTGTTCTACCCATTCATTGGGTTGTTTCTACCCATATATTGGGTTTTAAAGTCTCTCCTTGTGAGAGTTTGGAGTTATGAATTTTGGTCATTAGTTGATTTATTAGTAGAGATTAATGCGATGATGCAGCAGACACCAAAATTGCAAGTATCATCAACTACATCAAATTTAATTCTATCTCAAGACTACAACAGATCGAAAGACCCCCTCGTAGAAGGCTGTATCAAACAGCGATGTGGAAGAGGATATTCAAAATTGTCAGATCTCATACACAACGATCGTAGTTTTGTTATTTTTGAATTATATTTGGTTTTAATTGCTATGTACTTGCTAATTTTTATTTCTGATGTAGATGTCGTATGACTCTTTATTAATGAATCAGGTATTATTCAAAAAAAAAAAAAAAATGTTGTTACCAAAACGTGTCTGGGCCGTTGTTAACAGGATAATAAAAATCAATATCAAATTAAATACCTTATTCATATAAGAATTAATTATATCATCTAAAATTACACTAAATATGAATTTTACATATTTGCTCAGGATAGTACATTTAGAATGTATTTTTAATTTGTTAGTTGGGGAAAAAATACCAGTTGAGGTTGAGGTATGATGCACTTCAACACCTAAATATAATGTATCAGTTAAAGGACCAAGATCCTTGAGAGAAAAAAGGGCAGATAGCTTGAAAGAACAAATTAAAATTCAACTTGAGCATTGCAAATGAAAGACAACGAGGTATCCATGGTGGAGTTGGAAAACCCGAGTTGGAGAAGAAAATGAAGAAGGTCATGATACAAATCCCTTGGTTGATTATACCCCATCAGGCCTGTTTTTGCCTAAGGGCGAGATTAGAAATAGAGGCCTTTGTCATTGTCACCATTGCTAAAAAAAATTCTATTACTATCTTCATAATGTTTTTCATAGGATCCAGTAAAAGTTAATTACTTTGTGATTCTTTTATTTATTGAATTCGTTTTCATTTTTATCGTTTTTCACAACAAGATGTATATTTTTGTGCCAATGTTATTATAATATGTTAATAAAAAATTCTTAAATAAGACAGTCTCACTGTGAAACATGTCTTATACTTGGGTTAAATAGCTCAATAATAGAAAGTTTTTAGCTTATGGGCTTCTTGTTTTGAGGTCATCTCACCGTGAGACAATCTCAAACAAGACGGACTGGTCTTAATATAAGTAAAATTAAGATGGAACAATACAACCCAATTCTTAAATACAGAGTACCAAGTTCTTCAAATTGCAATCCCTTTAATTCAATAATCGCGAACATTACATACCAATAATAATGCATTATCGCTCTTAATTCTTTATTTTTTTATTTTTTTAAAAATTTTAAATACAAATTTAAGCCTACTGAATTTCTGAAATATGGGGCCCTAGGCCTTTGCCCCACCCACTCTGGGCCAAATACACCCCTGTAACCCATTTCCCATAATTCCTTGAATAAAGAATTACATTATCATCAAAATCATACCCAATGTATCCCGCTCATAAAAAACTATGGTCAGGGTTTGCGAGGGAAGAACGACAACAGCTCATACCCATAGAGGAGAGTGTGATCAAAGAGTCCTTTGGCTCGAAAACGGTTTGCAAAGAGAGAGAAACCTACTACATAAAAATAGAATACATACAAATAACTAAAAATAAAGATAAAAGTAAAGAATGAGGTAAAGAGCGACAATTTAAAGCCAATGACCAATAACAAACAATGGGTAAAAGGGACGAGTTAAGTAATCAAAATTTATATCATGGAAAAAAATCATTAAAAATTTGTTTTACTTACGGTAGTTTTACCATAAAAATCAAAGTATAGGTAAAGGACACTCTTATTATCCCGCACAAGGCAGAATCCGGGTGTTTTTTTTTTTTTTTTTTTTTTTTTTTTTTTTTTTTTTTTTTTGCGGACAAATCATACATGTGCCAACACCACCACCATCATCATCATCATTTCCAGTGTATCCCGCCCATAATAATTGAAAACTCATGTTGAATGGGTGATAGTAGTTACTTTGGTATTTAGTTGGTATGACAAAATAGTTAAGAAGACTTATTAGTTCTATTCCTAACTCTATAGGTGCCCATCTCAATTCTCATAAGAGGAAGATAGAACTTTAATCACTACTACAAATCATCACTTGTGCCACAGTAGCAGTCGTGGCACAAGTAAGAATTTCCCATGGCTATGATGTCTAGCCACGGGAATTTTAGTTAGAGACTACCGTGGCACAAGTGATCGTGGCTAGATTGTTGCCACAGGAAAATTATGGTTGCGGCAAAAACTCTTTTTCTTGCCACGGTAGATCCCGTGGCTAATTATATTGTTTTGCCACAAGCATAACCCGTGGCTAATCATATTCTTCTATCACATAAAGTGAATCATTGTAAATTATATTCGTCTACCAGGCGTACCACACGTGGCTACAAATCATTTATACACTAGACTCGTAAACAAGGAAATTCAACTAGTAGTATGAATTTAATGTTAACAATCAGTAACATTCCTTCCACACAAATGCCTTGGGTAGGATTTGAACACAAGACCTTCAAGTTGGCATACCAACACTCCAACCACTAGGCCATAAGTTATTTAGTGATAACTTAATTTATGTTATTATACTTAATTAATAACACTCCTACCACTTAGTGTACTATTATTATTATTATTATTATTATTATTATTATTATTATTATTATTATTATTATTATTATTATTATTTTTTGGCAAAGTAAATATTATAAAATGCCTGAAAAGATAGCCGAAGCTTACACAAGAGGTCAAAAGACTGAAATGACGAAGCCTACTGAGCCTCAGAGGGACAGGCCCCTCTTCATTTGCTTGGAGGGCTCGACATTTCCAAAAAGGAGATATTCTCCTGGCCTATACAACAAAATGTATGAACTAAGCAACATTACAAAAGCAGCTATCAAGTGTGCTGTGCAAAAACCTAAAACAAGCCATAAGAATTTAAGGGCTCTCTAATATCATTCAACACTGGATTAGTAATCCATAGCATCAAAGCAAGCAGGTTAATCTTCTAGCATTCCTAACTTATCTCCCTTTGATCAAAACACTGTAAGGACGTGCACCAGCTTGCACACATCTTCAGCAAAAAGTTGGGCTATAGACCTCACCATCAGCCATCATAATTAAGGACCTATGCTGAACTTCATACAGCCAAACCAAAGTCCTTCCCATATAACATATACACATGATCAAGTGAATACACACTAGCACTAGCATAGGCAGCAACAGCCATCATAATTTAGGCACAAGTGAACATTGGGCAGTCCATCACAGCGCCTGCACGAGGGTGTCACCAGCAACACAGCAGCACTAAATCAAGCACACTGCAGCACTAACGTGCAACCAGCTTGCACACTAGCTTCACACAATTAAGCATACAGAAGCACTAACTCCATGCCTGAACTAAGCACACATCAGCACTTACTCACCATCAGCCACCATAATTCTACCAACGTTGACTGGGACAATGAAGCCCGCAGTCAACCAAAAACACAGTAGAGCCAAACAACCAAAAAGGCCCTAGAAGGCCACACCCAAAACAGCAGCATTGAGGAGGGAATGTCTCAGCTCAACAAACCAAATTGGTCCTAGAAATTATTATTATTATTATTATTATTATTATTATTATTATTATTATTATTATTATTATTATTATTATTATTATTATTATTATTATTATTATTATTATAATTATTATTATTATTATTATTATTATTATTATTATTATTATGATTATTATTATTATTATTATTATTATTATTATTAATATAATAATAATAATAACTAATATTATTAGCTAGTTGAATAAAATTATTAAAAGTAAGTTAAAAAAATTATAATTAATTGAAAAAAATTAGTTGCAAAATTAAAATTTATTTGGTCAACTAATGGTCCTAAATATAACAAAATTAGTTGTATGTTAGAATAATATTACTCGTATTAATATATATTACTTAGATATTATTATTTAGTTTTTAATATATTACGGTATTATTAGTCGTATATTACATATTATTAGTTATACATTTCTTTTCAATTTAAAATTCCGACTTAAAATTCATTTAGTAGCAATTTAGTCGAAAATTCCGACTAACGCTTGTCAGTCGGAAAATTAGTTAGAAACTTTCAGTCGGAATTTTCGTGTTTTTGTATAGTAACGGTTAGAGATTGAAAAAAACATTTTTCATGTGTTCTTGAATTTAAGAAGATGATAAGATTTGATTTTCACTTATTTAAAAAATTGGAAAAGTCTTGGAATAGGTTAGAAACAACATTTCTCTGTTTTTGTTGAAAACACATTAATCTTACCTAAAATTATTGTTTAAGGTCTAGTATGAGTATTAAATTGAATAATTGTTTATAGAATTTTTTTCTTATATTAAATTAAAAGACAAGAAAAAATAATGACTTATTTTCTAATAAATATAGAACTAATCAAGTTGAATGAAGATTTTGAAATTTAAATAATTGATTAACTTTTTATTTTTTTTAATTTTCTCTAAAAATATACTATCCATGGCAAGATCAAAACTTGCGAATAATTCAAATTCAATTGTCTAATTTATAACACAATCACACAATAGCTATTTAATCGTGGCCTATAAGTCTTTATTTTCCATCATAAGTAAATACCCGAGACATAATTTATGGCACAATTTTTTTGGCAGATAAATATTTTGTTGTGACATAATTTTTGGTGCAACTTTTTGTTTGCCACAAAAAAATTAAATTTCCCGTGGCAAGATTTGTGGCGCAAGTGCTTGTTTGCCACGATATTAATTTACCCGTGGCAAAAGTGTTTGTTTGCCACGGTATATATTTACCCGTGGCATAACTTGTGGCACAAGTGCATCTTTGCCACAATTATATTTACCCGTGGCAAAAAACTTGGGTATGGTTGTGATATTGTCTTGAAACCTATTTTTCCCGTGGTAAAATCAAAACTTGCCACGGATTTTGAATTCCCGTGGCATAATTAGTGGCACAACTCACAAGTGATGATTTGTAGTAGTGAATTGAGTAATTTTTGTGACTTTTGATCGTGCAATGGCACTTACAGTTACGTACACGCAGTAACTAACCCTTATATGCAATTTACTTTATAAGGCATTATTATTTATTGTTTGTGCTAATATGCATTATATCATAACTATGAGGTACTAGCGAGTACACCTTATATGAAGAGATATCGATTATGAAATCCCCTCGCCTAGAATAGTTTAGATTATGAGAGTGTTGGTAGAAGGCGGAGCCTATCCCCTTATATATTTGAGAATTGGATGATATCTAACATGGAGTTAGAATGACTCCTTTATAGGTGAATTTCATATTTTGTTTGGGTTGCTAAGTGGGTTTTGGCATTTTGCTAAAGGGCACTTATTAATAGTGGAAGCGGGAGCTATTCCCATTTGATAAAGCATAAATTATGATTGGTTCGCGTAACTCAACTGCATTATATCCGGTTGATTTAGGGGTCCCCTAGGTGAGATTCGACGGGATCACCGCATGGGGGTATGAGCATACTTTTGTCATTGGGCGTCGGGTGGCCGATACTGCCCCTTGACCTAGGTGTTACCATGCGGGCCTTGCAAACCCCAATAAGGTTGCCTCTTCACTGGATTGGTACCATAGTGTATTAGTTTTCCTGAAGGAAGGACCCGAGAGGGTTAGCTGGAGGGGGTATGAGCTCATACTTTTCCATGGCCGCCGGGTGGCCGATAACGCCCATGACCGTGTCACTATGCCATGAATAAAGAAAAGATGCACTGTTTCTGAATATACTTCGAGGGAGTGGTAGTTTAAAGAGAAATCCTGAGTAAATATAAGCATTTAGACTGATGAGTAGATTCATTATTATTGTGCCGTGATATCGTCTATCCCCATGTTCTATGATTCTAATTGTTATGAGTTCATTGATTATTGACATGTATGTGTTTGTTGTTGTTTGTTCATGACTCCCTATGGGCTATGATGTTCCTGCTCTAATAAATTTGGCTATGGTCATTATGTTGAGCAGCAGGAGGATCATAGTTTGACATAACAAGTATAGGAACTTCTTTTGCATTACATACGGGGGAAAATAGTGCGAATCTTGAAGAGTACAATACTTTTAATTAAGCTGTCTATGTCTTGAGTTTGAGGCACATGTCCTCTTTTGTTTAGGGAATAATGACAACCTTAGTCAAAAACTAAAACTGAATTCAAAAAATTAAAAACAATCCAAACCAAATCATGAAATTCAAACACACAAATGTCAACCAAAATTCAGATATCAAAACCTACAGCCTCCCATATCCATGTGCGAAATTCAAACCCACAAGTTTACACGAAAATCTTGTCAGAAAGTTCAATCAAGTGTTCGACAAAAATGACACCCAAAATCCATACAAGGTGAACGCCACCAAGGCTCCAATACACTAGATCGATGGCGTGGTCACCATAGAGGTTGGTAATATCCATCAAGAGTAGCAAAGGGTTGAACATTTAGAGAAAGAAAAATCAAAAAATAAGGGAGGAGACGATAGGAGAGAGAGAGAGAGAGAGAGAGAGAGAGAGAGAGAGAGAGAGAGAGAGAGAGAGAGAGAGAGAGATCAAAAGTTGTGGAAGAAGGGCATTGTGCATTTTTCAAACATAGAGCTTTCTATAAGGAGATACATCAACCCACAACCCTAAACCTACCAAGACCTGCATTCCCCCATCCAGATCACCCAAGGATTCGTGTGAGTGGCTCCACTTCCCACCCAAAATATTCACCCACTTTAAACTCTAATCTTTTCCATTCAACCCACTTAAATTCTATGTTTGTTTCCAAACCCGTTACTTCCACTCATATATTTTCAAATTCTTGGATTTTTGATTGTGGGACAATTAATACTATGACCTTTGAGTCTCATGATATTTATCTCCTTATCGGACTACCCATGCTCACATTAAACTTTCAAATGGTGATTGTGTGCGCGTGGATGGCGAAGGCCCAATAGCTATTTCCTGTCCCTTAAATTAAAAACTGGCCTCTTGATTTCTAATTTGTCACATAAATTATTATCCGTATTTAACTCACTAAGGAACTTAGCTGTATTGTTCTCATGACCACTCATGGTTGTGTTTTGCAGGATGCCCCCAGACCCATAAGATCACTTGTCATGGTACTGAAAATGGCAGATTGAACTACTTGGATAATGCTCCCTCCTATTCACCTAATGCGTCTCATTTGACTTGTTATCATTTTTTAGGTGATAAAATGAGACCACATGTAAAAGAAAAGAGTATAGCGTTTTTAAATTTTAATGGGGTAAAGTTGGATTAGTAGGTGTAAAGGTCCTTTAAAAGTTATGTTTAGTAAGGGTAAATTGGTAAAGTGAGCATACCTAAAATAAAAAAGAGAAATTTAGGGTGACTTTACTAAATAAGGAAATGAGACACTTAAGATGAATAGGAGTGACTACTAGATTGGTTCTCAGGAGAAGTTAGCTCTTTCAAAGCAAGTTTGGTTTCGGTTATCCCGAGACCAAACTTACCGAAACCAAACTTGAGGGGAGTGTAGGAAATAAGAAAGCAATTTTTTTTTTATTTTGATTTAGTTTCACAATATTTTTTTTCTATTTCTTTAGCTCATATATCTTTGTATTTATAGGGGGTTTCCTCTCTTTTGAATGATAAAAAATTGAATGATTTAAGCTTAAAACCCTAAAACATAAAAGTTCTTTTTTGTTTTTCTCCTTTACATTTTTGCATGATTTTCATAGCAAATTTAAAATCTCAATGTCTATAAATTTATATGATTAAAAATTATAAAAAAAACATAATAAAAAATTATACATTACAAATCTAAGGAGATCTCGCATGGATATATTTTATCTTCTAAATATATCTAAAAAACATTAATCAAATTTCTCTATCCTTAAGGTGAAATATTCAAAATGGTAAGAGCATTAGAGCACGGAGAAAGTATAAGACGATAAATATATATATTAAATCAGTCCAATAACAATTATCTTCCCATAACACCGTTGTGTGTAATTTCATTTTCATAAGATGTCTAGAAGTAATATGCATAATCAAACGGTTAGAAGACGGCATTGGCTGGAAAATATTGCACAAAGAAAGGAACAGCCAAAGAAAAGAAAGTCATTAGCTAGAATTATTTTTTGAAAGAAAGTAATTGGTTAATTGTAATCACATGTCTTTCTCACACCCAAGGATTGAAAATTTATTACTAATTTGTAAATGACATTGACATTGTGCAAAATGACATTATTATCATTTCTAATCATTTGTCTATATATACAACTGATGTTAACAATATTGGATATCATTCACTTTTAAGTGGATGCAACTTTTATCCAATTCCTCTTCATTTTTATTTCTTTTTAAATACAAACAAATACAAATGTTACGAGAAATGCACAGGGCCGATCCTAAATATTTTGGGGCTTTGAGTAAAATGGCACATTGAAGTCCTTTTTCTTTGTAATTTATAATCTACATATACCTTCTAGAATCATTAAATTTTTTTTTTGACGTGGGGCCTTGGGCGACGACCCCTCTTGCCACCCTTAGGGCCGACCTTGTAAATGCACTTACTATACAATCCAACGATTCGATTCTTTAACAGTAGACTAAATCATAATAAATTCTTGTATTCTAGATTTCACTTACATATAATATAAATTAAAAATATACTATTTATAATTATGAAAATTCATATATATACTGATTTGCAGTTTATAAATAATTACTAAATATTTTTTTTAATAAATAAAATGATAATGTCAAATAAATCTTTATTTACAATTCAATACTTAGTAAAAAACTAATTAGCACAATGATTGAAAATCATTCATCTAATAAGCATATCAAAAAATATTTACAGGATCCTACCCCTTATCGATTTAAGGTAGGATCCTGATTCAAACAATTAAGGTGATTACGACGTTTATTTTTGGAAAAAATCTCATTAAGTTGGGTAAAAAAATATAGTTAAGAATAAACTTCTCTTTTGTCTAACATATGGAAAAATCGAAAGGTTAATGTCACAACATGGATTTTAAAAAGATTTGTCTACCACGTGGAAAAGCGGAAAATTCAAGGTTACTACAAGGGATTTCCCTTTTTCTTTAAAATGTTTTTAGCAAAAACCTCCTATAGTTAAAAGTATTCATGGTTAATCAAAAGTTAATATAATTGTAGCCAGGAAAATCAATAAAGGTTAAATTATGTGTAATTTTTTCATAATTAATTATTAACTTTGGAAAAATTGGTCCTTTCTAAGTTACTATACTTAATAACATAAATAATTAATAAGAAAAGTTAAATCTTTTTTGAAATTAAAACGTAACATTTAAGTTATTAATTATTTAGGAAAATATAGGCCTTCTTAAATTACTAAACATATATAACTGATTGAACTCTCAGTCCCTTCTCTCTAGGTGTAAGGGTGTTTTCTCTAGTTTTTTTACTAGTTTTGTCTCCTTTAGGGAGGTGTCTCCGGTGGTGATACCGGTGGTTTTTCTGAGTCTTTTTCCTTTCTTTCTTCTGTTTTCTTCTTTGTTTTCTACTTTTGGGTTGTTTGTTCTATGGTGGGTATGGAGGATGACAAATTACATAGGATGGGGGTGGTTGAGAAGTCTTCTTGTTCTCATGATATTGGTACGGGTACAGAGGTGTCTAGGGATGGAGATGAGTGCGATGGTCAGAGGCTGGAACGAACAGTTTGTGAGACTGAGGAGGCAGGGGAATGGGTTGAAGATGGGGATAACGAAGAAGAGGATCGTATATTGCTTGGGTTGGTGGGAAAGTTGTGGTCGTAGCGAATCTTGAATCCAACGGCGTTTATTACCACTATTAAAAACGTATGGCTTACAAAACACGGGGTTGATGTTAAGATGATAGGGCGTAATCTTTACCAATTTCAGTTTTATCATTAGTATGATAAGGAGCGGGTTCTTAATGGACAACCTTGGCATTTCGACAAGGTTGCAATCTTGTCGGCAGATATAGATGAGGCAATCCAACCTTCGGATTTGCAGTTTTTTTCTTTACCTATTTGGGTCCGGGTATATGACGTTCCGTTTCGAGGTCGGTGTAATGAGCAAAATGCGCGTATGATTGGGGATAAAATTGGTGATTTCTTGGAGCGAGATACGTCGGATGTTCTTGATATGGAGAAGTCATTACGCATTAGAGTTGGTTTGGATGTTCGTCAACCGTTAAAGAAAGAAGTGCGTATCAAGATTCGGGGTGGGGAAATTGTTTCATGCCCTTTGAAATATGAGAAGTTACCCCTTGTGTGTTTTTATTGTGGTATGTTAGGCCATGGAACGAATTGCAAACATGCCTTTGGTGATCATTCGCCTGTTAAAATGTTCGGTCCTTGGTTAAAGGCTTCTCCTTGGAAGCCCGTAGCTCAAGATGAAACGGAGAGAGATAAAGGAGGATCAAGATCATGTGGGAAAAGGTTATTCTTCACTAAAAAAAGATCTCTTCGGGAGAAGGTGGATGATGTGCATATGAGTAGCATATCCAAGGTTACGAAGTTATTAAATAAGGTGGGTTTGGGGAACTCGGGTGGTAGGGAGGAGGTGGAATGTGAGTTAACTAAGGGGGAGCTGGGGCTGGCTGTTGGGGACACAGGGGTTGAATCTTTATTGGGTTTGCATGAGGGAGTTGGTAGTAAGTGTGAAGAGGGTGAGATGATGCATGGTAATGTTTTGGAAGTGGGTGCTGATGAGATGGCAGACAGGGGCTGTTCTATGGGTAAGAATGACGAGCCGTATAGGTTGGAGTCGGGGCCGAAAACGAGGTCAAGAACTACTGGTAAGAGAATTCAGAAATGGAAGAAATTAGCACGTGAGTGCGGGGGACAACCGGTGGTATTTTCCTTGTCACCACATGTGGGTGAGAAACTTTCCATAGAGGTTGGGGGTTTTGGCGATGTTATGATCGATGTTGAGGATAGGGGGCAAATAAAGAAACGTTTTGTTCCTATGGAGGTAGAATCATTCGAGTCTTTTCATTCTGAGAGTGTGGCGAGCCCCACCCGATGAGCTCTTGGGTCACAATGAGGGCGCCTGTTTTTTGGAATTGTCGTGGGCTTGGGAGTCCCGCGACGACTAATTACTTATCCTCCCTTGTTCGAAGATTCTCTCCGGACGTATTGTTTATTTAGTGAGACCAAGAGTGGGAAAAAACAAATTCGGCGTCTTAAAGAACGGCTTCGATTTGATAAATGTGCGTGTGTTGAGGCTAAAGGGAAGTCAGGAGGATTAGCTTTATTTTGGATGGATGTTTTTGACTTGAGTATTTTGGCTTCAGACGATCATTTTATGGATTGTTTGGTTAAAGAAGATGAGGGGCGATCTTGGAGGTTCACTGGAGTTTATGGATGGTCGGATTCGGGTCAAAAATCTTGTACTTGGGATTTGATTAATTTGCTAGGCAAGGATTATGGGGAGCCATGGGTGTTAGGAGGTGATTTTAATGAGGTGCTCAAGGAGTCGGAGAAAAGAGGCGGTTTAGGGTGTGATTTTAGTAGTCTTTGCGCGTTTTGGGATTGTTTGGATCGTAATAGGCTACGTGATATTGAGTCGTTTGGTCACCCGTATACTTGGAGTAATAAACGTATAAATGGATTTATTGAAGAAAAATTGGATAGGGTTGTTGCTAATTCGGCTTGGTGTATGTTGTTTCCAAATGCTAGTGTCAAAATTTTGGTATGGGATGGGTCGGATCATTTGCCCATTGTGCTTCATTTGGATGGGATGGATTTAGATGCAAATAAAAAAGAGGGTCGAGAGGATAATCGTATGTTTTGTTTTGAAGCTAGGTGGACTTACCATGAGGAGTTTGATAATTACAGCATTATGGCGACATGGGCTTGTTCAAAAATCCGGTTTGGTGATCAATGGGATCAAGTAGTTGATAATTGTGGATCTCGGTTGAAGCAATGGCATAAGGACGTTTATTTGCAATCTCAAAATCGTCTCGGGTGGTTACTTAAAAGGCTCAAAGAACTCCGTAAGTTGGCGCCATCCCCTTATTCTTTGGAGGAGCTTCGAAGTGTTGAGCAAGAGATACGCACACTTCGTAAGCACCAAGAAACTGGGGCGTGGCAAAGATGTAGGCCTTTTATTCTTAGAGATGGAGATAAAAATACGGCTTACTTCCATGCTAAGGCATCAAATCGTCAAAAACGTAATCATCTTAAGTTCTTGGAAGACTCGAATGGGATTCGTCATAAAAGTCGGGAAGGAATGCAAAGGGTGGTGGTTGATTATTTTTCTGATCTTTTTTCTTCCTCTCGTCCAGAAATTACAATCGATCATGTGGGGTTCATTAATAATAGGGTTAATAGGGATATGGCCGAATCTTTTGAAAAACCGTATACTAGGACGGAAATTGAAGTAGCGTTAGCGGATATGCATCCTTGTAAGTCGCCCGGTCTGGAAGGAATGCCGGCTTTGTTTTATAAAAAATATTGGGATTTATTCGGGGATGATGTTTGTGACATGGTGCTTCATTTTTTAAATGACGGGTATATGGGTCCTAATGTTAATCATACGTTGGTTACTCTTATTCCTAAAATCAAGAATCCCACCAAGATGACGTCCCTTCGCCCCATTAGTTTATGCAATGTGTCGTATAAGATCATAGCCAAGGTGCTTGCTAATCGTCTAAAGCCTTTCCTTTCATCGATAATTGATGAAAGTCAAAGTGCTTTTGTCCCGGGTAGATTCATTACCGATAACATTTTATTGTCATCCGAGATTTTTCATTTTATGGGTCGTAATCAAGCTAAGCGGAGGGGTTTCATGGCATTGAAATTGGACATGAGCAAAGCTTATGACCGTATTGAATGGGATTATCCTGGGTGTGTGCTCATTAATATGGGGTTTCCGATTTCTTGGATTGACCGTGTCATGAAATGTGTTACTTCGGTTTCCTATGCTTTTTTGGTAAATGGGGAAGCTACTGAGACTATTATTACTAAGAGAGGGCTTCGTCAAGGGGAACAATTGTCACCTTATTTATTTTTGATATGTGCGGAGGGTCTTAGTATGCTTCTTAAGGCGGTTCATGATAATAAAAGACTCCATGGTATTTCTTTGGCTCGGAATGCTCCTTTGGTCTCACATCTTTTTTTCGCAGATTATTCAATGATTTTTGCTCATGCATCGGAAAATGAGGCTAGAGTGGGAATCTTGAAAGATTATGAGTATTTTTCTGGGCAAGTGGTCAATCTTGAAAAAAGCGAAGTCTCATATAGCAAGTGTCTTTCCTCGGGGCTCAAAAGTCACATAAGTAACGTCTTGGGGTTTAAGGAGGTTTTGAGTCATCAGAAATATATCTTGGGCTTCCCACTTTGTTTAAAAGATCAAAAAAGATTTCTTTTTCGGGTATAAAAGATAGGATTTGGAATAAATTGAAAGGTTGGAAGGAGAAATTATTGTCCAAAGCCGAAAAAGAAATTCCTATTAAAGCAGTCGCTCAAGCCATCCCCACCTATGCGATGAGCTGTTTTCGTCTCCCGGCGTCGTTTTGTGATGAGGTTGAAAGAATCATTAGGAATTTTTGGTGGGGTACTTCTAGTTCTGATCGGGGTATTCCATGGAAGGCATGGAAGGATGTTTGTAGGCCCAAAAGTGAGGGTGGGCTTGGGTTTAGAGATCTAAATCTTTTCAATCAAGCTCTCTTATCTAAACAATTATGGAGATTACATTGTTTTCCTAATTCCCTTATAGCCAAATGTTTCAAAGCTCGTTATTTTCCTTCGTCTTCTGTTTGGGAGTCAAAATTGGGTCCTAATCCCAGTTACGCTTAGCATAGCATTTTGGGGTCGCGGCCGATTCTTAATCTTGGTGTCCGTTGGAGAGTTGGAAACCGTAGAAGCATCAAGATTTGGTCGGATGCTTGGTTGGGCGGTGGGGGTACGGGGAAAATATTTCTCCCCCTTGCGTTCTTGGTCCTGAGGCCACGGTTGACGTTCTTTTTAATAAAGAAAGTCATTCTTAGCGTTTGGATTTGATCAAGGATATTTTTCTTGCGATTGATGTGGAGCGTATTGTCCAAATTCCGATTAGTATGGCTAATGAATCGGATAATCGTGTTTGGGCGGCTAGTAAGGATGGTGTTTTTCGTCTTCGAGATGTTTATAGTTTAGCCCTTAACAATCTAATGTATGCTTCTTGTTCCTCAGGTTATGACCCGATTTGGCGAAAGATGTGGAAATTGCAAAGCCCCCCAAAAGCTAAGATTTTCCTATGGCGAGCTGCGTGGGACACTCTTCCTCATGGTGACAATCTAAGAAGCAAAGGGATCGTGAATTTGGATAACATGGGAGCTTGCAAACGTTGTGGTCTAACCGAAAATGGAGATCATGTTCTTCTCAATTGTTCGTGGGCTAGGGACGTTTGGACTCAACACCAAGGGACATCGACACGGCAAAATTTTTCTTCTTTTTGTGAATGGCTCGGTGATATCATGGCCCGATTACCCAAGGATGAGGTTGAGATTCTTTGCATGGGAGCATGGAAAATCTGGAATGCAAGAAACGAGCTTTATTTTGAGAAAATTTATGTCTCTCCCGAATTATGTTATAAAAGGGCCCAAGACATGCTTAAGGAATTTAGGAAGGCCAATTTCGTTGAGCCCACTTCTAATCGTTCATGTCGTACTCAAAAGTGGATTTCCCCTCCTTCGAATTCAGTCAAGATTAATGTTGATGCCGGTATTAACAAAAAGGATGATCGCATTGGATTAGGAATCATTGCTCGAAACAGTGAAGGCAAAGTATTACTTGCGGCAGCCAAATGTTTATGGCCGTTTATATCCATTGAGCGAGCCGAGCTTGAGGCGTTTAAATGGGCTGTCGAGATTGCCAAAGATCAACAATGGGGCTCAGTGATCTTCGAAGGGGATGCTCAAGTTGTCGTTAAAGCTCTCCAAGGCCGGTTACCTAGAGACTTTCATTCGCAAATTTTGGTCGATAACATCCTCCATATTGTGTCAAATGCGGCGAATCATAGTTTTAATTTTTGTTTCCGAGAGGCTAATCAAGTCGCTCATCGTTTGGCCAAGTGGGCACTAACTAGTATAAGTTGTAACGTATGGCATAATGGCGGTCCTACGTTGATTTCGGACATTGTATTTTCTGATTTTTCCAGTTAATAAATTGGTTCCGTATCGTTTTTCAAAAAAAAAAAATTACTAAACATAACTTAGTTGCTTATGAAAAATTAGTTCTCGTTAAATCATTAACTGGAAACTTTAACCTATGTCAATCAATTTCATATTTAAATTATTTGATTCAATTTCATATAAAAGGGAAGATTAGTTTTGAATTACAAAAATTTTTGTATGAGACGGTCTCATCTTGAGACGTGTAAATAACCCAACAATAGATACTCTTAGCTTAAGGAATTTTTGCTTTGAGTTCGTTTCACAACAATAACGCTTTAAATTAATCAAAGTAGTTGCAATATGAATCCAAAAACACTAATTCCTTATTGAGGTGGTCACATTGTGAAACGACTTTAATTGGGTCATTTCAAACAATCAGGAACACCGCTATCTGTACAAGTGGAAATACAATTTTTATTGTTTTTTGTTATATATTTTTTACTAATAGACCTTTTGTATAAATTCGTCTCACAGTGAAACGGTCTAAAACAAGACGGATTACAAAAAAAGGTCTAATAGCCCTACATGGATTTGGTTAGTTAACATTTGACAAGAGAAATGGACTTGATTTTTAATTGCAGGCCCAAACTCAAGCCAGAAAAACACATCTCATCTCTTTGCGAAATTTCTGGGCTGCAAGCCCTACAGGCCCGCAAGAGGCATGTAGAGTCTTCCCTTTCCCATTCGCAAAACAACCTTCTCTCATTGCCCCAATTTGGACATCACAAATTCTTGTGAGAGACCGTCTCTTTGAGAGACCACTCCTAATTGGGTCGGCCCATAAAGAAAATATAAGGTAAGAATATGCAATAAGCTTTGTTTGGTAGGGCCTGTGAAACGTCTCTCAGAAAGACGGTCTCTCAAGAGACCGACTGAACAAACTTTTACTTGAGACCGTCTTTTGTAAACACGTCTCTCAAAAGCTCAGTCCAATTCTAAATATATATTGTTACAATTGTACATATAGATTTGGGCTGGATTTTTGAGAGTCGGCTTTACAAAAGACGGTCTCTCAAGAGAGCACCTGTAACAAATATAATTGATAATTAGTAATCCAAAACCCATTAATGCATATTTGTAGAATCACACGATCCTACGATCCGATTCTACCGATTTTGATTCTACCACCGTAACAATCCTAGGTAGAATCTCGATACTAATAACCTTGCATAGTAGTAATTTGAAAATTTTATACGGTGATTAGGACCTTGTTAGTTCGTAATGTAGTTATGAACCATAACAAGTATTGTAAACTTAAGAGGTAAAACTTGAAGCTAAGCAACTACCCATATCGCTTCGGGATAATTATAATACCTACCCGATCCGAAAACTTTATTTACCCATGTTGAGAATAAATTAAATATTTCATACAAGTGATATTAAGTATGAAACAACAGTTGCCTAACTTGTAACATGTACAACAATTTATACCCAAATATTAAACAACCACATAGTTGAACGAAATATCCAATATAGGCCCTTATGTATGGTATTACCATTCTAGTTACTAAAAGTAAATCAGTAAGTCTTATGGGAGACGGTCTATCCTATAAACGGAATCCATAAAGCTCAGCCCAAAATATAACATAGTATATTTGGGTTTATAATAACTTATATTTGGGGTTATAGAATAGTTTATTCGAGGTTATAATACCTTACATTTAGGATTATAACATAATATAATTGATATTATAATTGTAATCATTTGACATAGTTTAATGTAGTTGAAAGTAAAGGGGAGGTTAAAAGGAGAAAACTACACAATATTTAAAACATGGGAATCCATTTTTTTTTTATTTTGTTTTTTTAAAACTAAAAAAAATCAGTTAAGGGAAATGAGTTGGTCCAATTTTATGATCTATCCTATAGACCGTCTCTTGTGAGATTTTGTGAAAGTAAATCTCAATAATAAAAATTATTTTTTCCGTTTTGAAATACTCGCTACATTTCGATTATGTGCACTAATCATCGTTAAAGCTTATTTTATATATTGCGTCTAATGTGTAAATAATAATATAGTCAAGTGAGATCTTGTTTGAATCGTTTAATCGCATACTTTCATAATATGAACTTTTTATAATTTTTAAATTTATATAATTTAAGATATAAATAAATAAAATAACACAATAGAATGCGTAAAGAAATAAATATATAAAGCAAGTATAATGGAATGGAGGAATTATATATGGAGCAAAAGCAATAACAAACAATTAATCTCCAAAACCAATTTTAAAATTTCTACAAAATAAAGAATCAAATAAGCACTCAAGTAGTAGTAGGTAACAAACATAACTTCCAGTTGCAGTATTCTTCCAAAATATCATGGAAAAATAAGCAAATAAAAAAGTATGACTATAATCTAAAATTTGTTTGAGCTAGTAATAATAGCAAACGAAACTTCACCAAATCAATAATCAAGTTAAAATTAAACAAATAAAATAATTAGTGAATCATTCAACTACAAAAATAACAAACAATTAAAAAAAACTTAGTATTCAAATAAAATGACTATATATAACAAACAACTTCATTTATTAAAAATAACACAGAAAATATCACATATGTAATTAAATTTCCAAATAACTAAAAAAAATAAAAAAAGATACATTTATCAAAACAAGACCTAAACAACATAATATAGAGGGCATTGAACTTTTATAGAATATTATAGTGTAAAATTCCATCATTTAGTACCACTACGGCCCGTTTGGTTAGTGGTACTAAATGATGGTAATGGGAATGAATTATAGTGTAAAATTCCATCAAAACTTTCATGTCATTCCAATGGTAATGAAACTTTGATCACAAAAAAGTTTTTTTGTTTACAAATTTCCATTACCATCTAATACCATCTCTCTCATTGGTAATGCATTGAAATTAATTTTATGAACAAAATGAGATGATTGAAGGTTCTCAAATATAGCAATCAAGGTAGCCAAAAGATTTTTCAACCCTAATTACACTAAATTTTCATTCCCATTACCATGGTTTATTACCAACTACCAAACGGGCCGTTAGTGGATTGCGTATTACTCTCATTTTAAGACTTCTGTGGAAGATATCGGGATAGAAGATGAAACACAATCTATTGTTGTTGGAATAGATAAAAGTAAAAGTTTACATGAATTCTTATACAAAGAGATTGGGAAGAAATGTGGACATAAAAGAGAGTGGATCTCCCAAAAAAATTTTGAGTTATAAAAAAGGATATAGAATTTGAAGAGTCAAAGTTTTACTCCTCTACCTAGGAAGACAATAAGCGAATGAATCAAACACAACTTTTAGTTGTAGCAGGCAAATGCTATAGTTTTGGGCCCCAAAAAAAGGCCCTGAGCCACTGTTCATGGAGCTCCAGTTATTGGGTCGGGCCTGTCTTTATTCCACTAGCTTTTTTGTTAACGCTTGTTCATGTAAAACATTTTTACATGAATCTTTCTATAAACTAAGATCATTTTAATATGGATATGTTAACTCTAATACTCAGAAAATCATCACTTATAAAACCTCTAAACAAAAAAAAAAAATGATCATAGTAGAAAGTAAAAAAAAATTGTTATTTTCACAAACTTCTAAATTTTCTTACTTTAAGAAATTACCTAAGATTATGGAACTTGATTAAGTATATTGCTCAACATAATAAATATACTCTAAATATGTTAAAATCATCACAAGTATTTATTAGTGTATATGTCTTGTATAGTCCATTATTATAGCCCAATAAGGGTAATCATGTAATTATATTGTGCATAGGCTCTAGGGTTAATTGTGTATATATTCTGATCATTTGAGTAATGAAAGATGAGGATCATTTCCCACATGGTATCAGATTAGCCTCCTAAATTCCAAACAGCCGTTCTCTCTCCTGGGCCCCTCCTCTCTGCTGTCTGTCTTGATCCCTGCAACTTGGTATTCTCGCTTTTTGCACCCAATACCACCACAAAATATCATTCCTGCTGTCCTTTTCTTCCAACGTTCATCATCATCTTTCTGCCTCTTATTCGTCTTCATCAACAACGGCCTGTTCCTTACCTTTCTTCCTCACAAAATCATCCCACACACACAAATTTCAGCCGCCATTTTTTTGTTCTTCTTCCCCACAAACGGTTGTCTCACCATTAACGGCCATTTTTTTGTTCGTCTTCCTCACAAAATCATCCTACACACACAAATCTTTGTCTTCCTTAACAACATCTTTCTCTCACTGATATTCTTATACCTCATATCTTCTTCCTCAAATCATCCCACAAATACTAAAAAAAAAAAAAAAAAAAAAAAAAATATTTCAGACGCCATTTTCTATTTTTCGCACAGCTTCTGTCTTCATATCTTCTACCTTCAAGCTTCCCTTCCTCATTAATGGCGGACAGAAACCGACCCTCCATGCATCCGGCCATGACAGTGACCAACATTCAATCTCATATCCCTATCTTACTGGAAATGGAGAAAGGTATGTATACCACTTGGTCCCATCTTTTTACTACCCATTGTAAAGCCTACAGAGTCCTTCATCATATCATCCCTTCTACATCTTCTTCCTCCTCCACTGAGACAGCCTCTGAAATTGACTCCATGGCTGACTGGGAGTGCCTCGATGCTCGGGTACTTCAATGGATTTATGGGACCATCTCAAGGGACCTCATGACCACCATAATCTCTCCTACTGGTACAGCTACTGCCCAGCGAGCATGGGAAGCTCTTCGGGACCTTTTCCAAGATAATAAGTCTACCCGTGCCCTATATTTGGAAGATCAGTTTACTCACACTCATCTCTCACAATTTTCTGATGTGAGTTCCTATTGTCTGCATCTCAAATGCTTAGCAGATCAGTTGGCTAATGTTGGTGCACCCGTTACCGATCAACGCCTTGTTCTCCAGATGATTAAAGGGCTCCCTAAGACTTATAATGATGTGGCGACATCATTGGAACAGCTTGACCCACTGCCCTCGTTTTATCTTGCCCGTTCTCGTCTCATACTCTACGAGACCCGGCGGAATCATCAAGCATCAAGGGATGCCGTTGAAGACTCCACGGCATTATATTCAGCCCATCACCATGATACTCATCACCATGATACTCATCCAGTATCTCCTCCTAGACATTCACCTCGGGTCCCGCATACTCCTACTGTCCCTCCTATGCGTGGTAATTCTCACCGAGGTCGTGGTGGTCGTCGTCGTGGTGGCTCTAATGGTAATCACCGTGGGGGTGGTCGTGGTAATTCATCTCGTGTTTCTACTCAATGGGGTGCTCCTCAACCGTGGTCTAATATGCACACTCAATGGGGTGCATGGCCGTACCCTCCATGGTCTGTTCCTCCATGTCCTTATCCTTCCAACCCTATGTCGTGGTCACGTTCTTCGGGTCCATCCAATACGGCTGGTGTTTTGGGTCCTCGACCTCAAGCCCATCATGCTCAGTCATCTGGTTCTCACGGGAATTCTCACACTCATTATCCTACGGATATTGCTGCTGCAATGCATACTATGGCTCTTAACCCTCCAGATGCGAATTGGTATATGGACACTGGTGCGACCAACCACATGACATCTTCGGCAGGTACTCTTTTCCCATATACTAATTCTAGCAGTAGTAATCATATTATTGTTGGTAGTGGTGATGTTATTCCAATTCATAGTCATGGTCATACGCGTCTCCCTCCCCCTTACCCTTCCCTTGCCCTCAACCATGTCCTTCATGCTCCCAAACTTATTAAGAATCTTGTTTCTGTACGTCGTTTCACTATGGATAATCATGTTTCTGTTGAGTTTGATCCGTTTGGCTTTCTTGTGAAGGACCTATGGACCGGGAGACCGATTTTGCGATGTGATAGTGACGGGGACCTCTATCCTCTACATCCCTCACCATCTGCTCCAGCCTCTACACCTTTTGCTGCCCTCTCAGAGACCCTATGGCATAGTCGCTTAGGACACCCTGGCGTTTCTATTATTAATGCTCTTAGGAAGAATAACTCTATTTCTTGTAATGAACTGTCTAAATCTTCTATTTGCAAATCTTGTGTACTGGGAAAACTTATTAAAATGCCTTTCTATGATTCTATGTCTGTGACTCAATTACCATTTGATATTGTGCATAGTGATGTTTGGACTTCACCAGTTTTGAGTTCTCTTGGCCACAAATATTATGTTTTGTTTTTAGATGATTATTCTAATTTTGTATGGACTTTTCCCCTTGCTCATAAATCTGATGTTTTCTCTCGATTTGAATCGTTTTATGCCACTGTTCGTACCCAATTTGAGCGAAGTATTAAATGCTTCCAATGTGATAATGGCAAAGAATATGACAACTCCTCATTCCACCAATTCTCTGCTCGTCATGGTCTTGTCTTTCGTTTTTCCTGTCCCCACACCTCACCACAAAATGGAAAAGCTGAACGAATGATTCGAACCCTTAACAACATGGTTCGCACATTGATGCTACATTCTTCCATGCCCGCTCGCCTATGGCATCATGCCTTAGCTATGGCTACCTACCTTCATAACATCCTCCCTACCAAACTCCTCAATCATTTCTCCCCTACTCATGTGTTATATCAAAAGAGTCCCAAGTTGGATCACCTTAGAGTCTTTGGATGTCTTTGCTACCCCCTTTTTCCCTCGACCACCATAAACAAACTTCAAGCCCGCTCTACTCCCTGTGTCTTCTTAGGCTACCCGTCCAATCATCGAGGGTACAAATGCCTTGATCTCTCTTCTAACAAAATCATTATTTCCAGACATGTGGTCTTTGATGAACACCAGTTTCCTTTTGCTACATCTCTTCCTTCTCAGAGTTCCCAGTATGCGTTTTTAGAACCCGACTCCATCACCCCTATTCTTCCTCTTCTTGACGACCAATCTCCTCTTCCCACTGTTACCCCCTCCCCTCCTACCTCACCAAGCGGTCCTCCCAGTCCTGGGTCCCCTGAGTTATCCTCTGGTGCTGCCTCTACATCACCTGACACATCTGACCCCTCCGTTCTACCTTCCCGTGTAGTTATTAGCCCACCTTTTTCCCCACAAATGACTACCCGAGCCCAACATGGCATCTTTAAACCTCGTCAACCTCTTAATCTGTCTTCTATATCTTCCCCATCTCCTTTACCTCGTAATCCCAAAGAGGCGTTACATGACCCGAATTGGAAAGCTGCCATAACTGATGAATATTCTGCTTTAATTAGTAATGACACTTGGGATTTAGTGCCTCGCCCTGCGAATGCTAATATTATTCGTTGCATGTGGATTTTCTGTCATAAAACACACTCTGATGGTTCTTTTGCGAGGTATAAGGCTCGTTTAGTAGGTGATGGTAGTACTCAACAGGTCGGACTGGATTGTGTGGAGACATTTAGTCCGGTTGTCAAGCCAGCCACTATTCGCACTGTTCTCAGTATTGCTTTGTCCAAGGCTTGGTCCATTCACCAGCTAGATGTTAAGAATGCATTCTTACACGGTGAGTTAAAGGAAACTGTGTACATGTACCAGCCTATGGGGTTTCGTGATCATTCTCGGCCCGATTATGTGTGTCGTTTGAAGAAGTCTCTGTATGGCCTGAAGCAGGCTCCTCGTGCATGGTACCAACGATTTGCTGATTATGTTCGCACGATTGGTTTCGTCAATAGTATGTGTGACCATTCCTTATTCATTCTTCGACGGGACAATGACATTGCATTCTTGCTGTTGTATGTGGATGATATTGTGTTGACTGCTTCTTCTGATGTGTTACGCCAGTCTATTATCTCTCTCTTGGCTTCTGAGTTTGCTATGAAAGATTTGGGGTCACTACACTATTTTCTTGGTATCGCCGTTACTCGTCGCTCTGGTGGGTTATTTCTATCTCAACGGCAATATGCTTCCGACATTATAGCACGAGCTGGTATGGCATCCTGTAAGCCTTGTCTAACTCCGGTTGATACATCTGGTAAAATTGGTTCCAGTTCCAGCCCTCCTGTTTCCGATCCCACTTTGTATAGAAGTCTTGCTGGGGCTCTTCAGTATCTTACCTTTACTAGACCGGATATATCATATGCTGTTCAGCAAATCTGCCTACATATGCATGACCCCAGGGAGTCACATTTTCACGCTCTTAAGCGCGTTATCCGGTATATTCAAGGTACATTAGAGCTGGGACTTCATCTTACCTCATCCTCATCGTCATCTCTGGTATGCTATACTGATGCTGACTGGGCTGGCTGTCCAGATACACGTCGCTCGACATCTGGGTATTGTGTTTTCTATGGTGATAATCTGATCTCTTGGTCTGCCAAGCGTCAGTCCACTTTGTCCCGATCGAGCACTGAGGCTGAATACAGAGCTGTTGCCAACGTGGTAGCTGAAACATGTTGGCTTCGCAATCTTCTCCTAGAGCTACATTGTCCGCCTTCCAAGGCCATAGTGGTATATTGTGATAATGTGAGTACTATCTACTTAACTGGAAACCCCGTTCAACACCAACGAACGAAGCACATTGAGATCGACATTCATTTTGTTCGTGAGAAAGTTGCACGGGGTCAGGTTCGAGTTCTCCATATCCCATCTCGGTTCAACATTGCTGACATATTTACCAAAGGACTGCCTCGAGTCCTCTTTGATGATTTTCGATTCAATCTTAGCGTCCGTCCTCCTCCCGCTTAGATTGAGGGGGTGTATTAGTGTATATGTCTTGTATAGCCCATTATTATAGCCCAATAAGGGTAATCATTTCCCACAGTATTAGCCCCCAACTAAGGAAAATTAAAGTCATTTTAGAAATCAAAAATTATTATTGATTTTTATGAATGAATGCAATATGTTTAGTTGAAGAGTTGTGGTTGACACTTGAAAGGCAAGGACCTGAAGTTAGAACCACTTCTAAGAACACATAGGAGCTTACGTTCTTAAATCGTAAAAAGGGATATCAAAATGATAATTTTGAGTATGGAATGATTTATTACATGTATTATTACTGGCGGCATCATACATGTTAATTTTATGAATTGTTGTAAGTTTAAAGGCATGATTAAAAGTAATTGTGATTGAAAATGGTTACATGGATTTGGAAAATATTTGAAATGCATTTTAAAGTAATTTCCAGTGCTCTTGAATATTTTTGTTGAAATCTATTCATCAAAACGATTTTTAATGGGTTTTAAGGTGTTAAATACTCTTATTTTAAAACATGGTATTAGACTTTACAATTTCAAGAATGTCATATTAGGAATGAAATATTAATGGCAAAGATAATAAATGTCTAACATTACTCTTTACAATTTCAAGAAAAAAAGGAGAAAATTTCATATTTATTTGGATAACAAGTGAATTTGAAAAATATTTCAAAATAATTAGAAGATTGCGATAAATTGGAGCATTTTTAATCTTCACGTTTTTTCTCTCATTTTCTTTTACTTAAAGTTTTATATTCAAATGATGAGTTTTTAAGCTTTTACATAAGGGCTCCTATTTTTAATCTCCATATAAGGGCCTCTATTTTAAATCTCGCCCTAGGCCACCTAATGTTTAGGAACGGGCCTGGTATTAGATTATAAATACTAATACTCCCTCTGTTCTTTTAAGTTTGTCCACATTACTATAACGGGCAGTTTCATAAGTTTGTCTTATTTAGAATACTTTTCTATTTTGGAAATTTTTTATCTTCCATATACTCTCTTTATCCCTCATTTAACTCTCACTTCTCTCTCAAATACCAATACAATTGTTAATTCACACCACTATTTTAATAAAATAATACCCACTATTTACAAAGATTCCACCTTACTTAAAAAAATAATAACCACTATCTACAAAGATTCCACATTTCTTAATAAAATAATACCCACTATCTACAAAGATTCCACCTTTCTTAATTTATGTGAAATCTTCAAATAGGACAATAAAAAAGAACGAAGGGAGTAAAAAATTTGCTCAAAATAATCCCAACTATTACCCGTTAGCCAAAAATAATCCCAACTATCAATTATTTTTTGATAATCCCAACTATTCTCATAATTTGTTGAAAACATATCCACCCCTTGTCACCGGCTTGAACAAGTAAGTTTTCCACTATTTTTCTTTTTTTACTTAACTGTTCAGAATTAACCATCCCCTTCACTTGTTAATCAAAAAAGAAAGAAAAAAGTGGAAAAGTTATCTTTTGCAGCCGGTTAAAAGGGATGTGGGTATGTTTATTTTCAATAAATATTGAGGATAGTTGGGATTCTTAAAAAATAATTGATAGTTGGAATTATTTTTGGCCAACAGGTGATAGTTGAGATTATTTTGTGCAAATTTTCCTAAATAAAAACATATTATAATGTCTCCAACAAAATTTGTCAACTAAAAATATTTAGTTTGGAATTTTTCATGATTTTTAAGTAATCATTAAATTGTGAAATATTAAAATAAAAAATAATTACTCCCAAATAAAGACATATGGACTTGACATTTCTATCATATGGACAGTAATCAATATTTGTAAACACTTAGGAAGATTTTATTGACGTTTTAAGGATCTTAATAATTTTTACTTGATTATTAATAACTGGTAAGCTATGTATACGTTTTATATAACCGAATTTTTCTTATTTATCGATAAAATGCCTATACAAAAAAATAAAATATCATACATGACTTTAATAAGTTTAAATGGGATAATAAAAGTTTTATATAACTTTTAATACTTTGGTGTAGTTTATTAAGCTAATTATTAGTTATTTACTAATTTATCAAATCAATAAAAATTATTTAATTATTTAAAGGTGTAATATTGATAATTAAATTTGTGTAAAAATGAACCTATGTAAAAAAGTTATAAGTGTACTAATAACTTATTACTGCCTCATAGTATAAAATAAGTTTAACTTAGATGGTTTATAAATTTTATGGATTTAATACATCATTTAAATGACGATAAATATCTAAATTGTCAAAAATAATGGTAAAATCGTTATAAATTGGCATAACCAATTATAATCTGATGGGACAACCTTAATTCATTTTAATCAACGTATCACAATGACTTGATTAATTTGGGTCTAGTTGGAGAGTTAATATGCATTTTGTAAATCAATTATCGATATTATTACCGTTAAAAATATGTCGTATTTAAGAAAATAGTGTTTTATGAAATCTTTTGTCATAATGATTATAAGAAAATAGTTTTTTAAGTTATATTTACTTTAAGAAGGATTGAAACAAAACATTTTAGTGGTTTTCCTTAAATAATATTGAACTTTAATCACTTTTTGTTACGATGTATTTCCATACATGCTAATGATGCCCCAATATAATACAAAGGTTATGTTTGATAATATGATTTTGCTACCCATGTGTAACCCGTGTGGGAAAGGTTATGATTTGATTTTGCTATGTCGCAAATAAAATATATTTTACTATGTTTTAAATAAAAGATGTTTATCATATGAAAAAAGTTAATATTTTTGACTTTTCAAATGCTATTGAAATTACAAGATATATTTTACATATAAAAATGTTTTAGCCTAAATGGCGGGTACATCTGCCACAACAAATGTTGTATGCATGATTAAACGAATGACCATTGCTGAGCGCATATTGTGCACAATACCATTGTATTACACTTGCCGTACATATTGCTGACGATAGACCAACTACAAAACGAGTCACAAGATGACTCACAGAGTACCCATGCAAACTTATGGTATGAGTATGAAATTGATTTTGATCCATTGAGATCTTATGATTTATGATGAAAAATGAGAATTTGAAATGACTATAGAACCATTGAATGGGGTTTGAATGATAATATGATTTATTAAATGAAAAAGCATATTTCAAAATGAATTTACTCAAATAAAATGTTTTAATAACTTGTTTGACGGACACTAGTGTGTTTGTACTCACCCTTTTTGCTGATACTATGATTTGTATGTTTTTCCACTGGTTTTGTTTTTAGAGTAAGCCCCTATGGTACCTTGGCGCAGAATGGATATGCGAGCAGAAGATGAACCTGAGTTTGAGTATGACTCCCTTTATGTTTAGATCTCATTATTGTATTTGAGAGACTATTAGTAATGTGTTTTTACTCACCCTTTTTTGTTGACACTATACTTTGTATGTTTTTCCAATGGTTTTGTTTTTAGAGTAAGCCCCTATGGAACCTCGACGCAGAATGGATATGCGAGCGCAAGATGAACCCGAGTTTGAGTATGACTCCCTTTATGTTTAGATCTCGTTATTGTATTTGGGAGACTATTAGTTTAGTTGTTTAGGTTTGAACCATTTTAAAGATGTAATTTGAACTTTGTACTTATTTCGATTTGGTTGTAATTTTCCTTTATTTTGGATAGTTAATAGTTGTTTTATATTGTTTTGGTTTTGGTTCAAGTATTCTAGTTCTAGTTAGTCTTTGCCTTCACTATTCGGGACAAATACGACCACCGCCATAGCTGTTAATTTGTGTTTAGAATAGCACAACAATTTATAGTTTTTTTGGGTGGAATTCAAGCATCTTATGTTTTGACTTAGGTTCCAATTTCAAAATAAGGGCAAAAAACTTGATTATCATATAATTATAGTATGTACATGAGTAATTGTGAAACTTTTATTTAAGTTCATCAAAATGGGGAAGAAAAATAGGATTATTCCATTCTTGATTAGTGCAATTATTGCACTTATTTTTATACTCATTTTGTGATGTCTAGTGGCGGTTTAGGATTGTTTTTTGGCTCATTTACTCCAATTTGTGTTGATTTTATTATTATTGAGTAATTGAGTTAATTTTAGTGATTATTAAGTGTATTTGTATAAGGTTTATGACTAATAATATTGCACGACATTAATAAGAAGAAAATGATGTTCATGTGTTGAAGAATGAAAAAGAGATCACAAAATTATCCTAAGTACAAAGTATACTCGGCATTTGGGAAGTAATGACTCAAATCCGAGTTGGCAAAAGCATTAGGTTCAATTTGCAAAACAGTGTTAAAAGCCAACTTGGCTCCCCTAGTGAAAAGAGAACCGTCGAGTCGGCGTCATATTTGTAGGAATATATGGGAATATTTGTGTAGAAACACTTAGAGACAATGAACTGTAACAAGAGGGGGGGTGAATTGTTACTTGCGCCTTTTGAGTATTTTTAGCCCTTTTTAATGCGGAATTTTAATATCAAAAATACTCAAGACAATATAAAAGAAAACTATAAAGGAACACCAAGATTTAACGTGGGAAAAAGAACCACGACCCACTAGGGATTTCACTACTCTATTATTTATGTAAATCACTCCTTTATTACATAAACTAATTTCTCCTCCTCTACTCTTTTTCTTCTCTCGGTAACTCCTTACCGTTTCTCTTCTACTCACGGTAAACTCTTACCGTTTCACTACTCTTCTCTTACGGTAACCTCTTACCGTTTCTCTACTCTCTACCCTTTAGACTTACCCAAGTCTAAATAACAAAAACTCTCAAATAAACCCGTACAAGATTTATCTAAAATGGATGAATCATATCAAGAATAGCACAAGGATTAAATCTTGAAATTAATTAGACATTAAAATCAATCAAGATTTCCTCTCTTTATTTTGTAAACTCACGAAATATTTTTGGGCACAATATTTTCGGAAAAATATTTTCTTTCAAATGATCACCTAATTGTGCCGGTTGTTAGAAAAATCATTTATATAGATTTCTAGAACTAAACTACCCATAATCCCATGATCAAAGATAGTGGGAGTTGAGGGTTAGTTTCTGCGTGAGAGTGGTAGGAAAGCTTGGTAGTTACTCCAAGTTTTCTTGTCTTTTACCTAAAAATAGCTAAGACAATTTAAGAAATCTTATTTTAAGATCCTAATTTTAAGGAATATTTTTAGGAGTTAGTTAAATTAATTTCTTGATTAATCTCCTTGTGCATCCTAGACTAATTCATCCGTACAACAAATCTAAAAAAGAAAAATAAAAATTAAAAAATTATTTTCCTAATTATTTTTGTTGACTGCTCCTCTGACCGCTGATTCTGGGAACACTGCACTGTCTCCGATTGACCAATACTCGAATTCTGACTTGATCTTGGTAACAGTTAATAAGTAATCCCTTTTCAACGCTTAATGGTCCATCGACGACCCTTATAAAGATCGGATATTTGACCTATCAAAACAATCTCAAAGACAAAATATGTTTGTTTATTAAAGTTTACGTTATCATCAAAACTAAATGGGCCAACAAATTCCCCCTTTTTGGTGATGACAAACTTTATAAACAAACTTAATAAAATAGAGTAAAACAAATATAATGAACATGCTTGAGATTAACACACATTCAAATAAATCTAGTAAATTAAATCGTTACAAATAATTCACTAAACTCTCATGAAATCAAATTACTCTAACAAATTAAATTTTAAAACCTTTTTTTTCCGAAAATTATGTGGTTAAACATGACTTAAGTTTTTTTAAAATTTTTAAAACAAAACAAAACATAAATATAACTAATAATACATAAAAACATAAAATAAGACGCACAACACTTTAAGTAACTCAAAACATCATGAGTTTTGAGAATCAAAGATAAACGAAGTGATATTCGATAAATCATATCAAACAACAATTAATCCAATTTAATCAAATTATCCATAAGTACTCATGATGATCAACATTTCATTAGACAAATAATACATTTCATATGAAGCATACTTTTCCATTAAGTATAAAGAACAAATTAAAGTTTTAAGAACATGCTAAACTTTTTAAAGACTTAGAACAAATTAAAGTAATCTAAGGCATTAAAGTAATCTAAGGTCTTAGGTTTTAGAATAAAACAGAGAATCAATAACCAGTTTAGAACTTAACTTAAGAACAAAGAATGAATCAATTTTCAAGATTAAGCAAAAACATAAGCAATCACAAGCATTCATTTAAGTTTGTTTGCTACTCTTCCCCCTTTTGGCATCAATCAAAAAGTAGGGGTGTGAATCAATCCACAGCTCTAAGGCAAGCATTAGACAATTTGAGATAGTAAGCAGCAAACTATGAAAATAAATGTCAAACATAAACCAAGAAAGCACGCATTCAAACATCATAGACCATGGGAATGGATAATAAAGATGATATATAAAGGATAAAAGTCATGGGTTAGTTAGTAGCATAAACGAAATATAAATTGTTTTTGTACCCCAGCTCGGTACATAAAAAAGCAAAAGAAAATATTGTTTAAGAAATTACATAGAAAATGGGCCAACCAAACATTAAATTTTTAAATGTAAATAGAAGCAGGAGGGATCAAGCAGCAGACTCCTCATCAACAAATTCTGTTTGCACCTCCACAGTGTCAAGCTTCGCACCAAGACGTGTTTCCATGTTGGTGAGTTGCTCAGCAATAGTAGATAGAGAGGCACAAACTTCACTTTGAAATGCAATGAGTTGAGACTGCAAAGAATCAAATTTGCCAAGGATAAGGTCAATTGGAGTTGGAGGAAAGGGGGAGGAGTCTCTATCCAAACCAGTGGGTGATGGTGGTGATGTAAATGGTGGTGGAGTAGTGGCTATTGGTGATGGTGGTGATGTAAATGGTATGGGTGACACTGGTATAGGTGAAGGTGGGGCATCGTCAGTTTGTTTGGTAGGGTGACTAGACGTAGCTTCATCCTTACCAACTTTAACCTTTGAAGCAAGCCTCCTACTCTTCCTTGGAGCGATTTTAGAATCCTCCTTAATGGGCTTAGAAACCTCCTCATCACTTGAACTTGAGTCAACTTCCTCAAGTTCCTCCTGTGAAGCTTCCCCCTCAGAAGGAGCTTCCTTCTTATCCTCATTCTCCTCTGCCTCCTGAGCACTGGCAGAGGGAACAACACCATGATCCTCCTTTTTCTTTTCTTTCTTTTCTTCTTCCTCAACCTCCTCTTCATTTTCAATTTCTTCTTCATCAGACACAACCTCCTCAACATCTATGAGGTCCTCTAAAATTCCTTTTTCATTAACATTTAAATGTAAATTTTTAAGGCATTTAGAGCCTATTTGATTGTTTGCGGACATAGGGAAATGAAGACCCTCAAGCGGTACACCGAACTTCATAAAAATACATGTTAACAACCCTCCATAACCAATCATAAGACCCTTCTCAACACACTCCGACAAGTGAGACACCATCAAAGACGGAAAATTTATTTTAATATGGTTAGCCATGCAATAAATCAACGTAGCATCGCGTAAATTTACTTCACTCCGCTTAGAGTTGCGGAGCAAAATGAATCTACGAGCGATGTTGTACAACAATTTGTGTAATGGAGACAACGACATGTGACTAAACCTTTTCTTGTCCTCCTGACCAAGAAATTTTAGTACGGTTTTCTCAGTAATACCCGAAAAGACAATTTTGGACCCAACATAGTATGTGTCAAAACCAACTGTAGGAACTTCAAACCACTCGCCAATCATCAGACTACTAAATTCAATTTTAATTTCTTTAACAACACTGGAGCAGACATCGTTTTCTATGGAAAAGTTTTTAATAAACTCACGCATCAAATTTGGGTAAATGTGGTTGCATGAGTGATCGTACATGAGCTTTTCCCAACCCTGATTCTCTAAAATAGCATGAAATTGGGGAAAGAAAGTAGAACCATACCAATATTTGTCAAGTCCAAAGCCGACTGACATTTCCTTGGCTACCTCTTCCGCACTATCAGGATCTATGCGCTTGCTCCTTTTAGGTGGTTTGGATGAAGAAGCACCTTTAGGGGTTCCACGGGTTCTCTTTTCACCGGCATGCATGGATTGTTTTGGCGTGTTGGTCTTGGATGTTTCTTGTGAAGATGAAGGTGGAATATCAGGGTAGATTACTTGTAAAGGTTTGGGTTGTGTGGATTTCGACATTTTCTTGCTTGAAGATGATAATTTTGGGGTTTTCATGATGAAAGTTAGAGAAATTAGGGATTTGAGAAGGAAAAATGCTTTTAATGGTTGACGGTTTTGCAAGAGTAGTACAAGTAAGGTGGATGTGAGTGATGGATGGGACAAATGAGTGTAAGGGTTATAAAGGTGTGAAGGGACGGTTAGTGAGAGGTTTGTACTACTTCCTTTATGGCGGTTTTAGGAGATGTAAGGGCGGTTATTAAAAATTGTATAACTTCTTTGAATTAGTTTTAGTGTATAAACCGAGTGAGGTAACGAAAAGTTTGAGTGTAAGTTCGTTGAATATGTCAATTAAAATAACTACTTTCCGAAACACCTCGATGATCCTTCTTCCATTTTATAAAATAATGTTGGCTCACCGAAATAATTTTAAAAAATTAAATGCTGAAATTTGTGGAAAAATAAAATATTTTTGTGATTTTTCGAAAATAATTTATAATATGTGAGTAATAATATAAAATAATAATATATAAAATAAATTATGCTACTTGGTCTAATCAGTTCAAACATGCAAGCAATCAAGATTAAGTTTAAGACATAAATTTAAATAGAAGCATACCCAAATCTCGCAATGATTGAGTAATCAATCTTGGTTGTTGTGGTTGATTGAATCCTTCCCATTTTTCAAGATGTTTTGAGGAGTAAGACTAGCATTGAACTTTAGTGAAGCTTGATCATACCTAGCTCCAACCTCATCTTTTCAAATTGTTCTCTTGGAAGCGGTTTGGTCATAATATCTGCAACTTGATCACTAGTATTGACATGTTTGACAATAATATTTTTATGCTCTACGTTATCCTTAAGAACATGGTGTCTAATATGAATATGTTTAACTCTAGAATGATGCACTGGATCTTTAGAAATGTAAATAGCACTAGTATTATCACAATAAATAGGAACACATTCAAGTTTAATACCAAAGTCTCTAGCTGTTGTTTAATCCAAAGCATTTGGGAACAGCAGGCTGCTGCTGCCACGTATTCAGCTTCTGCAGTGGATAAAGCTACTGTGTTCTGTTTCTTGGAACTCCATGATACCAAACAAGATCCAAGAAACTGTACCATTCCCGAAGTGCTTTTTCTATTCACAAGATCACCTGCATAATCTGCATCACTATACCCTTTCAAGTCATAGACATCACTTTTCGGATAAAATAGGGATAAGTCATCTGTTCCCTTTAAATATCTTAGAATCCTTTTAACTGCCGTATGATGTGATTCTTTAGGATTTGATTGAAATCTAGCACACAAACCAACACTAAAAGATATATCGGGTCTACTAGCTGTTAAGTATAGTAGAGATCCTATCATGCCTCTATACATCGTTTGGTCAACATTAATTCCATTAGAGTCTTCGTCTAACCTAATGTTAGTGGCCATGGGTGTATGGTTTGTCTTAGCATTATCTAGTCCATATTTCTTTAGAAGTTCTTTTATGTATTTTTGTTGATGAATGAATATACCGTTAGCAGTTTGTTTAATTTGCAAACCAAGGAAGAAATTTAATTCTCCCATCATACTCATTTCAAATTCATTACTCATTAGGTCAGCAAATTCCTTACATAACGATTCATTAGTAGCACCAAAAATAATATCATCAACATATATTTGAACAACTAAAATATTAGAACCCTTATTCTTAAAGAATATGGTTTTATCAATCTTACCACGTATGAACTTGTTATCAATCAAAAACTTAGATAATCTCTCGTACCATTGTCTAGGTGCTTGTTTTAGCCCATAAAGAGCTTTGTCAAGCTTGTAGACGTGATCCGGAGAAATTGGGTTTTCAAAGCCAGGTGGTTGTTCCACAAACACTTCTTCTTCTAGAAACCCATTTAAGAATGCACATTTTACGTCCATTTGATATAATTTAAAATTCATGAATGCAGCAAATGAAATCAGAATTCTAATAGCTTCTAATCTAGCTACGCGAGCAAAAGTTTCAGTATAGTCAATACCTTCTTGTTGATTGTAACCTTTTACCACTAACCTTGCTTTGTTTCTTACGATTTTTCCATGTTCATCCAGCTTGTTCCTGAATACCCATTTCAGCCCAATTATTTTCTTGTTCTTTGGTTTGGGTTCCAAGTGCCATACTTTGTTTCTTTCGAACTCATTCAATTCGTCTTGCATGGCTACCACCCAATCCGAATCATGTAAGGCTTCTTCATGATTCTTGGGTTCCATTGTTGAAAGAAAAGCAAAGTGTGCACAAAAGTTTCTCATTTGTGACCTCGTTTGTATTCCTTTGTTCATGTCGCTTATGATCAAGTCAAGTGGATGTGATTTTTGCTGTTTCCATGGTCTTGGAACAAAGTCTCTGGTGGAGACAGATGTGGAAGCAGGCTCACTGACTTGATTCTGATCTGGTTCACCATCATTTCTTTCTTCTTGATTTTCTCTTAGGATAACTAGATTAGGAACTGCAGGCTGTTCCTGTTCTGCCTGTGGCTCCTGTTCTTGATTTGGTTCAGCATTCTGAACCTGTTGTTGTTCTTCTTGATCTTGCTCCTTTTGTATAAGTTCTTCATCGTCCAAATTAGCAAGACCTATTTTAAAATCACATGTTTCTTGTTCAATTGTCATAAAGTTAGTTTCATCAAATATTATGTGAACAGATTCCTCAACACACATGGTTTTCTTATTATAAACTCTATATGCTTTACTATGAGATGAATAGCCAAGAAATACCGCTTCATCACTTCTTTCATCGAATTTACCTATATTTCTTTTTCCATTAACATGCACAAAACATCGACATCCAAAGACTCGAAAATATGAAATATTAGGTTTAATTCTTTTAAATAATTCATAGGGGGTTTTAGAAGTGATAAGTCTAATTAATACTCGATTTAATATTTAGCATGCAGTATTTACGGCTTCGGCCCAAAAATTTCTAGGTAAACCACTAGCAATCAACATAGTTCTAGCCATTTCTTCTAAAGTTCTATTTTTACGTTCAACCACACCATTTTGTTGTGGTGTTCTAGGTGCGGAGAAATTGTGACTTAAACCATGCTCATTACAATAATCCATAAACTTTGAATTTTCAAATTCCTTAGCATGATCCGATCTTATGTGGACTAGTTGATTGTTACTAGATTTCTGAATCTACTGTAATCATCAACTATAACAAAAACATAACGCTTACCGCTGCGACTTTGTATTCTCATAGGTCCACAAAGATCCATATGAATTAATTCAAGTGGTCTTGAGGTGGTCACGACATTTTTAGGTTTAAAGGATGACCTTGCATGTTTTCCTTTAGCACAAGGATCACATACTTCATTCTTTTGAAATTTTAGGGGTGGTAATCCTCTTACTAGGTCTTTAGATCGTAAATTATTAAGCAATGAAAAACTAGCATGACCTAATCTTTTATGCCAAAGAAGAGGGTTATCTTCTATAACGCTTAGACAGGTTAGACTGGTTTTAGGAACAGTGTGCAGGTCCACCACGTAGGTGTTCCCTTTTCTGATCCCTTCCAGAATGACGTCTCCTGTGTCGTTCCTAGAAATAATGCACTTATCAGAAGTAAAGTTTACAGAGTTACCTTTGTCGCAAAATTGAGAAATACTTAAAAGATTGTGCTTTAAATTCTCGACCAAAAATACATTATCTATAGCATGGGAACTTGACCTTCCTATCTTGCCTTTTGCAATGATTTCACCTTTCATGTTGTCGCCAAAGGTCACCGTTCCTCCATCATAGGCTTCTAGTGAGAGAAATTTTGATCTATCGCCTGTCATGTGCTTGGAACAGCCACTGTAGAGATACCATGAGCTGTTCCCCCTCACTAGAACCTGCAAAACGAATTTAGTTGTTAGAGGGTGGAACCCAGCCATCCTTGGGTTCCATGTCGATTATACAAGAATCATATTTCTTAATCCAAACTTTATCGACATAAATTTGATTCGTTTTGTTATGCTGTTCCCTTTTCAAACATTGATGTTTCAGGTGCCCAGTTTTGCCACAAAAGGAACAGACTTTGTTACCTGGGAGATCAACGTAGACCTTTTTCTTTTTATCATATTTGTCATATCCTAGACCTTCGGTTCCTTTGGTTTTAGCATTAAGAATCCATTTGGGAACTTCTTTGATTTTCCCTTTTTCTCTTGAATTTAATTCAAGCTTAAGTCGATCATTTTCTTTTAAGGCGGATTCTAGGTCTAATTTCATTTGTAAAAGGACACATTTAATTTCTTTATTAGACTCGTAATTTACTTCCATCTCAAATTGCTTAAGTTGATTCAATTCAATATTCAACATGATGTTTTCTTCTTTTACCTTTTCTATAGCTTCTTTTAACATCACATTATTATCAAGCAATTCAAAGAATCGAGTTTGCACATCGGACCTAAAAGAATTAAGGTAGGATATTTGGTCTTTACATGCTTTAAGGTCTTTTTCAGTTTTGAGACTGATGGCTGTTTGTTTTTCCAAATTTTCGTGAGATTCTAAAATCATGCTAATTAATCTATGTTTATCCAATTTAAATAAATAATCAGAAAATGGATCAGTAGACAGTACCTCTTTTCCTTTAGCCTTTTCATCATGCGTTGCCATGAGACAAAGATTGGCTACTTCTTCTTCTTCAACGGGAGCTTCGGTTTCGGTTTTGCTTTCGGATTCTCCCCATGCAGCTATCATGGCTTTGCGTAAATCGGCTTTGTTGAAATTTCCTTTTGTAGGTTGTCTTCCTGTTTCTCTTGCTTTCCCTTTGCCTTTCTCATTTTTCCATAATGGGCAATCCTTGATTAAATGCTCGGTACTACCACATTTGTAGCATTCATATGTTTTGGAATTTGAAGTTCCTCTTTCCTTGTTGTTTCTTTGATTCTTATACTTGTTGTTCCTGAAGAACTTCCTGAACCTACGTACCAGCAAGGCTGCCTCTTCCTCGTCAGTTTCTGATTCTTCTTGATCGTTTGCTGTCAGAGCCAAACTCTTGTTCCTGGAACTGTCAGTTGTTCCCAAATGTAATTCATGAGTCATAAGGGATCCAGCCAACTCTTCCAGATTAAACTTTGTGAAATCTTTAGATTCTTGAATGGCTGTGACCTTTGCTCTCCAACGATCATCTTGAGGTAGGCTTCTTAGGATTTTTCGCACTTGTTCATCTGAGGGAATCAACCTTCCAAGAGAGACAAGCTCATTCGTGATATTCGTGAACCTTGTAAACATTTCTTGAATGCTTTCTTTAGGTTCCATCACAAATCTTTCATATTTGGACATGAGCAAATCAATCTTGGAACGCTTAACTTCACTCGTTCCTTCGTGGGTAACCTCCAGCAGATCCCAAATTTGTTTGGCGGTTCTGCATCCCATAATGAGATTATGTTCATTTGGACCAAGCCCACAATGAAGTAATTTAATAGCAAGAGCGTTCATTTCCATCTTTTGAAAATCTTCTTTCTCATATTCTGTGATAGGTTTGGGAACAGTCTCGTTATTGGAGTTGGTAGTTGTTACCTCAAAATCTCCAATTTCGATAACTCTCCAAACTTGATAATTTTCGGCTTTGATGAAGATCTCCATCCTGTTTTTCCAATAAGTATAGAATTTGCCATCGAACATTGGTGGTCTCTGAGTAGAGTACCCTTCTTCCATGCGCTCGTTCATTTTCTGCATCTCTAATACTCCAAGATACGGCTCTCAGGGTTTCCTGATCAAATGAGGAACAGGGCTCTAATACCAATTGTAGAAACACTTAGAGACAATGAACTGTAACAAGAGGGGGGGGTGAATTGTTACTTGCGCCTTTTGAGTATTTTTAGCCCTTTTTAATGCGGAATTTTAATATCAAAAATACTCAAGACAATATAAAAGAAAACTATAAAGGAACACCAAGATTTAACGTGGGAAAAAGAACCACGACCCACTAGGGATTTCACTACTCTATTATTTTATGTAAATCACTCCTTTATTACATAAAGTAATTTCTCCTCCTCTACTCTTTTTCTTCTCTCGGTAACTCCTTACCGTTTCTCTTCTACTCACGGTAAACTCTTACCGTTTCACTACTCTTCTCTTACGGTAACCTCTTACCGTTTCTCTACTCTCTACCCTTTAGACTTACCCAAGTCTAAATAACAAAAACTCAAATAAACCCGTACAAGATTTATCTAAAATGGATGAATCATATCAAGAATAGCACAAGGATTAAATCTTGAAATTAATTAGACATTAAAATCAATCAAGATTTCCTCTCTTTATTTTGTAAACTCACGAAATATTTTTGGACACAATATCTTCGGAAAAATATTTTCTCTCAAATGATCACCTAATTGTGCCGGTTGTTAGAAAAATCATTTATATAGATTTCTAGAACTAAACTACCCATAATCCCATGATCAAAGATAGTGGGAGTTGAGGGTTAGTTTCCGCGTGAGAGTGGTAGGAAAGCTTGGTAGTTACTCCAAGTTTTCTTGTCTTTTACCTAAAAATAGCTAAGACAATTTAAGAAATCTTATTTTAAGCTCCTAATTTTAAGGAATATTTTTAGGAGTTAGTTAAATTAATTTCTTGATTAATCTCCTTGTGCATCCTAGACTAATTCATCCGTACAACAAATCTAAAAAAGAAAAATAAAAATTAAAAAATTATTTTCCTAATTATTTTTGTTGACTGCTCCTCTGACCGCTGATTCTGGGAACACTGCACTGTCTCCGATTGACCAATACTCAAATTCTGACTTGATCTTGGTAACAGTTAATAAGTAATCCCTTTTCAACGCTTAATGGTCCATCGACGACCCTTATAAAGATCGGATATTTGACCTATCAAAACAATCTCAAAGACAAAATATGTTTGTTTATTAAAGTTTACGTTATCATCAAAACTAAATGGGCCAACAAATTGTAATTATTCTTTTCCATTTTTAGATTATGCTTTATTTCTTTCATTATTCCTTAGATTATTTTGTTTCCTAAGTTAGAGTATTAGCTTGTATATTTATAGGGCTGTAATTCATCATTTCTAATTAATACAAATTGAGTATTCAAAACCCAAACAACCTTTTTCCGCATTCCGAATTTATTCATGGTATCAGAGTCGACGATTTTTCCGGGGATCGGAAAAATTACCACCGGCACATACCGACATACAATGGAAAACTCTCAAAAAAAATCAAAACAAACCCACCATTCCTGTAGAATTAATGTGGACTTTGATGCAACAAATAAATACCAAAAATCCGTACTCATATACATATGGATATGACGACCATAACTCTGAACCTGCATCGAGATCTGTTCAAGAGAAAACACTGTATAATCGGAGCCCTTCTTTGACGGAAACCCCCACCGACACCGACGCCACAGTCAGACTCGGGACTGCTGCACGTCGAAAGGGTACAACCACAAAACCAGGACCCCACCAGCAACAATGGAAATGCGACGAGTGACGGATAAACAACCCGGATTGGTGGTGGCCATTGCGGCAGATATTGAATCTGGCAAAGAAGAAATATCCAAGTTGATTAATGGTTTATGTAAACCCATAAAAAGTGACGGCAAGGAGATGAATTTTGTTAAAAAAGGGTTTCCAAGCATTGATACTGAAAAAGATGATTTTGCCCCTAAGTAATTTCATTCTAAGTTTTTGCACTCTGAATTCCAAAATAAGAGTAGTAAGGGTTTGATGTACGCAAGTGGGTCAAACACAAAATGGATTTTAGATTGTGGTGCCACTGATACTATGTCTTATGATAATCGGGATTTTTTAACATCACATACATCTAAAAAGACTGTTATTTAAACAACTAATGGAGAGTGTGTGAATGTTAAAGGAAGTGGAACCATTGACATTGCTCCTAACATTCGCTTAAATAATTGTCGTTTTGTTCCCAACTTGTCTCACAAATTAGTGTCTATTAGTCAATTGACTAAAGAGCTTAATTGCACTGTTCTTTTGAATTCTGATAGTTGTATTGTGTAGGATGCTCAAACTGGGAAAATTATTGGACGTGGTACAGAACGAGGAGGTTTATACTATGTGGATGAGACGATTCAATACGGTTAGGCTATGCTTACTCGTGGGTCTTTTGATCATCAACTGTGGATGTGGCATCGACGGTTAGGTCATCCTTCTTTGGGCTATTTAAAACGCATGTTTGCACCTCTTAAAAAAATTCTACTATGAATCTATCATGCGAAACTTGTGTTTTAACTAAAAGTCGCAAACACTCTTATTTTCCTAGTATAACTCATACTACCCATCCAGGTGCTATAATACATTCTGATGTAGGGGGCCCCGCCCCAGCATGTAACCCCCAAGGTTTCTCTTATTTTGTTTTATTTGTGGATGATTGTACTCGCATGAGTTGGGTTTATTTTTTGAAACACAAATCCGATGTCTATACTGTCTTTATTAAATTCTATAACATGCTTTGCACTCAATTTCACATTCATCCCAAAATTTTACGGTCTGATAATGGGGGTGAATATATTTCCTTGGACATGAGACAATTTATTTCTGACCATGGCATGCTTCACCAAACCACTTGTCCTAATACCCCACAACAAAATGGAGTAGCTGAACGAAAAAACCGTATTCTCCTTGAAATTACTAGAGCTCTTATCATTGAATCTCATGTCCCTGTTCATTTCTAGCCTGAGGCAATTGCTACTACTACTTATTTAACAAATCGACTTCCCACAAAAGCTCTAAACTTTCAAACTCCCCTTGATACCTTGAGATCTCATGTTCCTTCTTTCTCCTCACATTCCTTACCTCCTCGTGTCTTTGGTTGTGTAGTTTATGTACATCTTTCAAAACAGGCTAGAAACAAATTTGAACCTCGGGCGGTTAAATGTGTCTTTGTTGGATATGGAGTTAATCAAAAGGGTTACCGGTGCTTTAGATCCTATCCAAAATCGATTATATACCATCAGGGGGAGACATGTAGTGATGACCTAAGCTGGCTAACATACCCGGTTGTGATTGACCTGGACCCGAAAGAGCAAGTAGGCAAGACAACCGATGTTGTTACTGAAAACATAGTGTCTCCTTTTTTTCTCACTCAAGTTCCATCTTAAGTCCCATCTTATGAGCATCCGACAACTCAAGAGCTTCGCAGGGGGAGACTACATGTGATGACTTAAGCTGGCTTACTTACTCTGTTACTGATGATCCAGATCCCAAAGAGCAAGTGGGTGATCCCACAGATATTGCCACTGAAAACATAGTGCTTTTTCCTCCTCAGGTCTCTCCTACCCTATCTGATGCATCTCATGGTGTAGAGGTGTTGTCTGAGCCTCAAGAGGTACTAACCGAACCTAATATTGTTGATAATGATGATCTGTTTGGTGCTACTGAGTCCCCGTGCAGGGACAAATTGCCTCCAAGGAGGACAAGAGGTGTCCCTCCAAAGAGGTATGATCCGGAGTTTGAGTCGCAGAGATCTCGATATCCTATTAGTCGAGGTGAAAGGAGTAATCTGGCCCAAACAGCAAAGGCCTTCCAAGCCAGTCTATACTCCAACTCCATACCTCGAAACACTAATGAAGCTCTCCAGAATCCAAAATGGCGAAATGCGATGGAAGATGAGATCTTGGCTCTTAAGAAGAATAGCACATGGGAAAAATGTACGCTGCCTGAGGGAAAGAAAACAGTGGGTTGCAAATGGGTGTTTACAATAAAGTATCATGCTGATGGAACAGTTGAGAGATACAAAGCTCGACTTGTGGCAAAGGGGTATACCCAGACTTATGGTATTGATTATTCGGAAACCTTCTCTCCAGTTGCAAAAATAGACACCATTAGAATTCTGTTCTCAATAGCTGCTAATAAAGATTGGCCGTTATATCAATTCGATGTGAAAAATGCATTCCTTCATGGTGAGATCGAAGAAGAAGTGTATATGCATGCTCCACCTGGGTTCTCAGATGAATTTGCTCGAGGAGAAGGATGTAGGGATGGCAATGGGTCGGACTCGGCTCGGACTATCCACCCTCCGACTTGGCTCCGAATAAATCTCGGACTATTTTTTTCAGTCCACCTCCACTCGGAGTCGGAGTATACATACTCCAACATTGCTCCGACTTGGACTCTCGGACATCCGGCGGACTTCGGATTATTATCAAGATTTATTTTTATCGATACTACATTTATAATTTAAGGAAAATTCCACATGGTAGCATCCAGTTTATGCATTATCTAATTGCCGTAGCATTTTCCGTTAGGTTCTTGTTAAATTCCGTTAAATTCATCATTTTGTAAGTTTTTTCCACATGTTAGCATCCAGTTTTTGTAAATTTACCATTTTAACTTTTATTTTACAATTTTAATGTTTAATTCACCGTTTAATTCATTAACGCTTATAAATGTTTAATAATTTTATTGAAAAATTATAAGAAACTATCTAATCTGGTTGAAACAAGTACTTATTCGCCTATTTTTTGATACGTCAACCGAAAAAGATATTTGACGTCATTTTTACCTGTCATAACGATTTTTTTTCAAAAAACGGACGTTGCAAATATCCTTATGGGGTAACTCTTTCGAAAATCCGGTCGAAACAAATACTTATACGCCTATTTTCCGATACGTAAACCGAAAATGATATTTGAGACCTTGGGTACTCTCTGGAATAGTGGAATGGATTTTGGTTTCTAAAAGATGAAATAATTGGGTTTGGGACCTTAGGGTTTGTTTTTATTTTTTTTATTCTTATATTAAAATTAATCAAGGGCTAAGATTAAAAGAATTTTGAAATCAATGGTTAGAATCCAAAATTCATGTGACATTCAAAGTTGTATGTGATTGGCTATTGAAAGTTTTTAAGGATTGATGAGGTGGACATCATCAAAACCATTCATTCATCCACATTACATATCATCAATTGCTTAAATTTAACTAATGGTAAAATACAATTTTAATTTCTTAAAAAAGCTAATTAGCAATAAAATTGAATAAGAATTATATAGAATTATGAGGTTATTAGTGATTCAAATATAATTAAATAAAATTTTAATTCGTTATTAGCGGTTTAATTTCATTTCATTCATAATAATTGAAAACTTACAACTAAATCTTTGATATACTATCGATTAACTATCTAATTGATTATCATATATATTAATAGTTTAATTTAGTAAGTTTTAGGTTTCATTATACTTATATAACTTAAAAACTATGTAAGACTGTAACTTTGTGAGTCCATATTCCATAATAGTCTAATCGATTATTTTGATTAGTTTCGTTCATTTAACTTAATCAAACTTACATGATTCAATCTCACTTACAATTTAACGACATAGTTTCAAGTCTATATAACTATATTAGACAAGTTCCAACTTCCAATTAAATCTTTATTAAACAATCGATTAAGTATCTAATTGATTAATATTAATTAGTATATAGATAGACTAATACTATAATTCTGATAGTTTATTTAAGTTAGTTTTAGGTTTTATTATACTTAAATAACTTCAAAAGTCAAAACTATGTAAGACTGTAAGTCTATAATAATATAATCGATTGTTTTGATAAACTTGATTTAATTTACAATATTTAATCTCTCTTACAATGTAATTAGTCACTCATGCTCATGACTCATATAGTCAGATGTCAAATTTGCAATTTTGCTTAGAATAAACTTATTTGTATATAAAATTTAAAATTTTCAAAATATAAAAATGCCTTAAATTAAAATTTGAGTCGGATGTCGGGTCGAATCGGAGTCGGAGTCGGAGTCGGTCGGATTATCGGACTTTTTTTGCGGTCCAACTCCGGTCCAGCTCTAGCTCGGAGTCGGATTGTATAACCGGAGTCGGAGTCGGATTTTTCCCAACTCGGAGTCGAATTGGATAAAAAACCTCGGATCGAGTCGGATCAGAGGCGGATTCGGACTGAACTGCCATCCCTGGAAGGATGTAGACTAAACAGGGCTTTATATGGCTTAAAACAATCCCCAAGAGCATGGTTTGGAAGATTTACTCACTACAAAATATGTTGCATATCACTTAAAAATGCACGTAGCCACACATACATGTGTGCCTAAAATATTTCCCCACACTTAAATAAGTGTGGCTATGGATGTGTGGGGAAATATTAGCCACACTTAATAAGTGTGGTAAATTCATAGCTCGGTTACACTTACAAGTGTGGTAAAATGCATTTCTAGTAACACTTATAAGTGTTGGTACATCTCCACACTTATAAGTAAGGGGAAATTGGTACTAATGATTTTTTTTCTATTATCGTTTCTACACATATAAGCGTGGGGAATAAAGTTATTAACTAATTGCAGCGCCAAATTTAATATTATTTTTTTGTTATTAATAATTATATTGTCGTTAATTATTATTAATATATTAATATTATTAATTAATTAATTAATTATTATTAAAATCGAAAAAACAAAGATAACATGAATAATTCTTTCTGAACAAAATTTATTATCATTAATAATAAAAAAAGAGTACCCAATAATAATGTTGCTATTCCAAAACAAAAAAACTAAAAAAAACTATCATTGTCATGAAATTACAATCAATTAGCTTGATCTATATACTTTTAAAGAAATACATTAATCAATGCTAAAAAAGTAACATAAATCATGCAATGCCATCATATATTTGAGTGTATGTGCTTGTGTTTAGAACTTGTTGCGGCCGTATTTATTCCCTGCTAGCCACCTAATATAAAAAAACATATAATAATGTCACTACAAAGAAGAGTAATCTGACATTGGTCAAATTGTTATGTCTTGCAGCAATAAGTATACGAATGGAAACTTACTTGTTTTTCCATCTTCTGTAATCTAAACTTTAACATCTTGTCCAACATTTCTGCATTAGCTCTTTTTTTAGATTCATTCATTGCCTACAAATAGAAAATAATTAAGAGGAAATAAGTTCAAGTACTTGATTCAGGAAAAAAAATGCAAAAAGTGATAAGAAGCCCATTTACAATGCCAGCTAGAAAGCAAAGTGACATGTCCTTTCTAGTTTTGTCTCCACGAATGAATTTTCTAATCGGTTCAGAATTCTCCTTGAGTACTTTATCAATTACTTTCTCCAGTTCCGGCCAAGTCAACTAAAAATTAAAAAATTATTAGTCACATATAAAAAAGAAACACAAATCAAATAATATTGTAAGTCGTTAGTCAGAATGGTTCAGACCCTATTGTCATTAGTTTAATTCAGAATGGTTCAGATCATATTTGCAAAGAAAGTACCCCCTTTAGGAAAAAACTCGTCAATGATCTAGTTTTTCTCTAACTTTTACCCCATATATGATACAACTAAATCAGCCAAACAAAAAGCAGATTACCTCATTTTGCTTTAATCGCTTGGCCTGTCCTTGATCATGTGGTCCCATATTTTGAATAGGATTTGATTGAATCCTAGCGGCCTGAGCACCATGTGATGTATTTGTCCCAACATGAGATAAAGGGCTTGGTTGTGGAACAGGATTTGATTGTACCCTAGCAACTTGAGCACGATGTGTCGTAGTTGTCTTAACACGTGATAAAGGGCTTGGCTGTGGAATAAGATTGGATTGAATTCTAGCAACTTGAGCACGATTTGGAGTAGTTGTACCAACAATGGATAGTAGTTGCTTGGACGGAAGTGGAGTACTTGTCTCATTAACTTGTGGATTTAGACCGCGTTCAATTGGCATTCCTATAGATTAATGATATCAAAGTTCTGAATAAGTACTACATTCTTTTGTATATTTGTTATAAAAGTAGTTGTATCTCAAATCGAACATATTAAACTACCTGCATTGGAGACTGAGTTAGCATCCCCAAGTGTTGGTGACACACTATTCAGCCTCAAGCCTTCTGCGGAATTATAATTCTGCACAAAAGCAACTCTACATATAAGAATAACATTTAAGAAGAATTAATTAGTAACTTATAAAATACATATTTACCGATCCATGTTGCGAAGCTTGTTTGTCAGCTTTTGCCTTCAATTTCACCACATCATTCTTCAAAGTATGAATTGTGTTCATAAGTTCTGTTACGAGTTTAGATTCATTCGGATAGTGCATGTTATTAAGGTCTTTAGCCGACACTCTAGAACCATATCCCGTAACCTTTCCCATGGTTGCTTCCCCCATCAACTTCTTGTATGTCAAGTTCTCAACATTTGTTGGAGCTTTTGAAAAAACAACTTCTTCTTGTCCTGTCTTTTTTTTTTACAATCTCCAACGCCGTGTCCTAATATTGGAAAAAATAAACAAAGCTAGCTTCAAGTTACCTATTTTTGGCTTCAATAACAAACATGATACATTGACCCTCTTTTACCCCGTTCCCTTACCTCTTTTTTTTATACCAAACAATATTTAATAATAACACTTAATAGTATTAGAGTAATATGAGAAATCCAGAAATATACGTATATATGACTATTTGAAAAATATGTCTTACCACAAACCGTTGGGTAATTGGTTCTAAGAACGTGCCATCCTATTTCTCATGAGTGTTCATAAAAAATTCAATTGCTCCTGGATCTCGACCATGCTCCTTAAACTAAAATCAAAACACTATGCTTATCAAAATGACACCATAACAATTATAATAATAATTTGATCAGTTTATAACAACTCACAAACATGTCACGGTTAATGGCATATGTTCTAGAGCCACTTGTTTGAGGATGTAACACCATTGCTCTTGCCATCTTTCCATTTTCAGAGAATTTCTATTCAAAAAAAAAGTTCAGAGAATCAATGTATAAACAACATTAATAAAAGTAAATCAAAACTATTACCTTGAACTTATCGGTAAAACATAAGTCCACAAACTCATGCCACATAGCGTCACCAATTCCTCTAGGGCGAGTGCGCTCATTTTCAAAACCACTTTCTGCCGATGGTAAATTGTATAGTTCCTCCTTAGTAGTTTTATCGTTGATGTACGTCATTCTTAAAGTTCGTTTGTATTGTCTTAACTTTTCACCAACAAAACTCAACACTTTGGCATCAACTTTTTCAGAATTTAAGAGAAGAAAATTTGCTTAAAAAAAATACATGTAGTATGTCATATTTACAGTTAACCGTACAAATTACTTCAATACATATTACTTCAATACATATTACTTCAAAGAAATGTAACTAACCCGTATGTAGGTTATGATTTTCTTCTTAAAATATTGAGGTACCAAGCGCCAATCCTTATAATTTATAGGACATAAGGCTGGACACTTTGCCACATCAGAAAGGAAACGATTGAAAATAGACCCGGCCTTTTTCACTGGTTGAAATAACTTGTTCAACGGCACCATGACCTTACTTGATGAATCCAGACCAAGCACTTTTTTAACCGTCAATCTTCCTTTCAATATACTGACATTCCCTTCACCATCTGCAATACAAGATAAAGTGCTTGAGGAAATATTAGATTTACAATTGATTTTGTATACACTGATGTGTTATTGATGGTATTTGAACAGAGTGCTGTGTACACTGATATAAACTGACATATGTTTGATCAACATTTGATGCACACAGCTTTAGCAAATATACTGATTTTGAATACATATATCAGCATATATCAGCATGTATAGTTTGTATACTGATCAGCATTATGTATAATTTGTATAGAAAGTATATTTTGTATACTGATCAGCATTATGCACTGATGTATATTGCTTGAACTTATGAATATAGCTACATTTGATTATGCACTGATATATGCACACAGCACAAAATCAGAATTAGCAGCAAATATACTGATTTGCACACAGCTTTCAATATACTGATTTTGCTTGATTATGCACTGATATATGCACATAGCCTTCAATATACTGATTTGCACAAAATCAGAATTAGCAGCAAATATACTGATTTTGCTTTCAATATATCAGCAACATTCAATATACTGATTTGCACACACTGGTATTGCTTGAATACACAACACACAGCAGCACAAAATCAGATTCATTGAACAGCTTTCAATATGCTTGATTATGCTGATATGCTTGATTATGATTTCAATACAGAATTTGATGAACAAAATCAGAACAGCATTTGATGAACAAAATCAGAATTAGCAGCAAATATGCTGATATGCTTTCAATACCTCCAATCACATCAGGAATGCAAATACTTAATCCCATCAATATGGGGTCGGCTATTTTAAAAATACACGTTGAAACAAGTCTTAACTAGTTATCATGTATCAACCATCTTTCTTACATCTTAGCACAAATTTACTGTCAGACTTGGCAGACCAGCATATCAGACCACACTAGAAATATTCTCACTAAAGCAAATCAGATCACCTTATTTCATGGTGAAGGGACTACCAATCCTATTTGTAATAAGTCTCCTGACTCATCTTTTGGACAAATATTTTCATGGTAATGTCTTATGTTGGACCCAATATTGTGAAGCTTTTTATTACAATCCTATAATGATGTCAAGTGTATTTCTCCATTAATCTTCTCTAGTTAACACCAATGATTCTCAGGTTTGCATTCAGGTTGACATACCTTATGATGATAATCTACGAGCAATGAAGTTGGAGCTTCTGCAGAAGCATTGTTTACCAAAGCTCAAGGATGCATATTTCAGCTCTTCAGGTGTAAAGGTTGGAATGGAAGGGGAAAAAGAGAAACAAAAGAGGAAGATAGAAACAGGAGGATCATTTTACAGATGTATAGAGGACTAATTAGCAAGCAACAAATCAGCAGAAGATCAGTGCAGAAGATCGTGAACAAATTGCACAAATTGTACAGATCAGCAAGCAACAGAGCAATAGAGCAACAGAGCAACAAAACGACAAATCAGCGCAGAAGATCAGCAACACAACAGCACAGATCAGCAACATAGCAACACAGATCATGATGTTCACGCACCATTGCAAAGATTATCAACTAGTCACACAACAAAGCAAGCAACAGAGCAAATGATCAGCAGATCAACAACTGATAATTGCACAACAATAATTTGCAAACACAATATCATGAAAATTTGCAATATATAATACATAATTGCTCAACTATAAAAAAAAAGAGTTAAGGAAGACGAATACCTATGACTAACACCTCTTGATCATCCTTAAAATCTTCTAGAATTGGGACAAGAGAAGGATTGAAGTGTAGATGAAGTTCATCACCTTCAACCTCGGCATCAACATCAACTTCAACAATTTCTTCATCATTCAACAAATCACCAAGCGGTGCTTGCTCTTCATTTTCTAAAGAGTTTATGTACTCTTCATATGTACGTCTTGATCGATACCTTCCCTTTTGGTATACCAGCGGTACCAAATATATATATATATATATGTCATCATTGATCAGATTATCATCATTTCTCTTAGGTCGATTGAAGACGGTTTCCACTCCATCAAAGTATCTTGAACAAAAGGTTATACATTCTTGTGCAATATATCCTTCTGCCATTGATCCATCTGGTTGAGCTCGATTACGTACTTTGGCCTTTAAAGATGCCAAATACCTACAGTATCCGTATATGCAAGTCCACTTGAATTTGTTACGAGAGTAGTCAGCCTAGTTTTTTAAAGCTAATATGAATATCTATTGCTAAAAATAGGAACTTATTAATGTGAATAAATGCTAACCTTTCAATGGGATACATCCATCTATATAAGACTGGCCCTCCAAGCTTTGCCTCTTCAGTTAAGTGAACAATTAGATGAACCATAATAGTAAAGAAGCTTGGTAAAAATACTTTCTCCAAATGACACAATATTAACACCACATCATTTCCAAGTTCATCTAACTTCTTTGTTGACAACTCTTTTGCACATAATTCCTTGAAAAAACATGATAAACTAGACATAATTTCTACAACATCTGTATCCTTTGCAGCTCTTAAGGCAATGGGAAGCAAGTCTTGCATCAATATGTGACAATCATGGGTTTTCATATTAAACAACCTACGCTCCTTTAAGTTAACACAACAAGAGATGTTACTCGCATACCCATCGGGAACTTTGATATGCTTCAACACTGTTAAAAAACGTGTCTTCTCTTCAGATGACATTGTGTATGGAGCATTGGGAAGCTGAAATTTTCCATTAGGCAATAAAATGGGATGAAGTTCCGGCCTAATTTTCATAACTTTAAGGTCTTTTCGTGCCTTATAATTATCTTTCGATTTCCCCTCTAGGTTCAATAAAGTTCCTAAAATGTTATCACATATGTTCTTTTCAATATGCATCACATCTAGATTATGTCGAAGATTGTTAAACTCCCAATATGGTAAATCAAAGAAAATGCTTTTCTTTTTCCATAATTGCTTCTCATCCTTTTCATCAGCCTCAAGTGAGGAAACACACTTTCCATATGTGAATGTTGTTCGTTCTGATTCAACAAGAATATCACTACCACTACATGGCACAGGCGCACAATCAAACTCAACATTTCCATCAAATCCAACATCATCATAACGTAATGGATGGTTATAAGGCAACCATCTTCGATGGCCCATATAGCAGAATTTATGTCCATTTTCTAACCAAATTGAACAAGTTTGTTGACCACAAGATGGACATGCATAACGATCCTTAGTACTCCAACCAGACAAGTTTGCATATGCTGGAAAGTCATTAATTGTGGAATGAAGAGTTGCCCTTAATTTAAATTTTGTCTTAGTGTAGGCATCAAATGCATCAACCCCTTCCCACAACTTTAACAATTCTTTAATCAAGGGTTGCAAATACACATCAATATCATTACCAGGAGCTTTTTCCCCAGGAATAATCATAGATACAATGATCGATGATTGTTTCATGCAAAGCCACAGGGGTAAATTATAAGGAACCAATAGCACTGGCCAAGTACTATGTGAACTACTCATGATGCGAAAAGGATTAAATCCATCACTCGCAAGCCCTAACCTAACATTTCGAGGTTCAGATGCAAAATCAGGGTATCGCTCATCAAAATCCTTCCATGCTTTCCCATCTGCCGGATGCCTTAAAATTCCATCAACAGTTCTATCCTTATGGTGCCAAATCATATCTTCGGCTATTTTAGATGACTTAAACATCCTAAGTAGTCTCGGTATAAGAGGGAAATAACGTAAGACTTTGTTCGGTAATCTTCTATCCTTATCTATCCATCGGGAAGTGTTACACTTGTCACACTCATCCTGATTTTCCCTACCACCCCAATATAAGATACAATCATTTGGACAACTATGAATCTTTTCATATTGAAAGCCCAAATCCTTTTTCAACTGCTTACATTTGTCCCATGATGAAGGAAAAGGATTTATATCAGGAAAAACACTTATTAACAACTTCAATAACATATCAAATGACTTGATGGACCAACCATGCATGGATTTTAAATGAAATAAATGCAAAATAAAAGACAGTTTCGAAAAACTTGACCCCGAATATAGCACTTCCTCGGCCAATTTTCTAATCCTTTCATATCCAGCATCGTGATTTTCTCCCTCACCAATTGGATCATTGAAATAAAAACCAGGACCCATATTATCATGATCTCCAGGATCTCCCATATCAAAATCAAGATCAACATTGTCATTCTCAAAAATATCATACAATAATCCTGTAGTACCAACATGACCAGGATTAATATTGATTGTGTTAGGTCTAGTTGAATTAAGATTAGAAGATTCAAAAATTTGAATTGTTTCCCCATGATGTACCCAATTTGTGTAGTTACGCCAAAATCCATTAAACATCAGATGATATTCAACAATATCTCTAGTGAACCACTTATTGTTTCCAACTTGACATTTATTACAGGGACAAATTATCACGTTACGATCCAAAGTATGCGCAAAGGCAAAATCTAAGAAAGACTCTACACCCTTTATGTACTCAAAAGAAGTACGATTCATAGTAATCCAAGTTTTATCCATTCTCTTTGACTATTTGTAACCTAAAAAAAAATCCATGTTCATATTATCAACAACCCTAACAATATCAAACAAATGACAATATGCAAATAAACACAAAATTTCAATCATTGGATAACCTATTAAGGTAAGTTTAATACTTATTAGTTTAATCAAAATGATCAAACTCTACATATCAATAATTAATCTCTTAAAGAACCAAATTCAACCCAAAAAATATCTAGAACAAACAATTCATCTAAAAACAACCAAATTTAAACAATTCAACAAATTAAATTCATCTAAGACTAAATATATCACTTTCCTTATGCAAAAAAACACATTACAAAACTTTAAAATACAAATATTTCATAAAAAAATCTTGATATGAAAAATAAATAATTACAATAGTTCATTCTTGATAAAAGTAAAAGGATAAGAAAAAACAATGCATAAGAACATACGAAATTCATAAATCTATTAAAAATTACTAGAACCAAAATTATTAAAAATTATTAAAAGTAAAAGGATTGGGGCGGATTTTACTTTTAGAATCACTGAAAATCTGAATTTTGCCATAACAAAACAATCAAAAACACAAACTAATGGAATTTTCCTAACCATTTCCACCTGGCAGACATTTCTGCATTTTCTAGTTGGATAATTTCAATGGACTTCAATTTCCATTATCAAAACTAAATTCACAAGCATAACAAGACCGGACCAATAAATTATGCTTATCAACATATCCCAACAACCTCAAATTATACCACTGGTGACCGTGAGCGGAGATCGAAACAAGAATGGCGAGCATAATACATGTGAAGAACACCATGGATGAATTACAAATTTGTGTCATTGGAGATTTTAGATTAGAGTATTTGATAGACAAATGGAAAATTAGGACAAATTTTGGGAAAAAAATCAACCAAATTCAAGTAATTACTAAAAAGTAGTGCAAATTGGGAGAGGGAAGCAAAATTAGGGCATAAATTAACATTAATAAAATCAATTATACCTGAAAAATTGCAGCGGGACAATCAAATCCAATTGCACACTGTCAGTTTGTGAAATCGTACACCAATATGAATCAGAGTGGGACAGAGATATTGCAGCAGTTTGATTGAAATCAGGGTATCGCTTGAATGAAGTGGGCAGAGATGTTGGAGCAGTTTGATTGAATTCTATCTTGGTCTTTTCAAGGTTTGTAACTAGCTTATAAGGAAGTTTTGTATAACTAGATTTTAATAGGTAATTTCGTGGTCTTAGAAACCGGCGCGCCATACTGATTCTTTTATCTTTGTTTTTTTTCAAAATTTTTAAATTAGGTTTTTAAATGGTTTTTAAAATTTTTTAATTGGTTTTTCTAAAAAAAATTTAATTGGCCTATAGTCACACTTATATGTGTGGCTATTTGTATGATTTTTTCTCCACACATATATGTGTGCTTACATTAATTACTATATTTTTATTTTCTAAACTAGCTTTTCAAAGTGTCGTTATTCTCTCCACACTTATTAAGTGTGGCTAAAGTTGTTTTACCCATAAAAGCTTCCAATAATTTACCACACTTAATTAAGTGTGGCTAAATAAGTGTGGCTAGAAGCAACATATTTTGTAGTGACTACAACAATGAAGAAATTTGGTTACAAACAAAGTAGCTCAGATCACACTCTGTTCCTTAAAAAGGGGAACAATCAGATCACATGCCTGATTATCTATGTTGATGATATGGTTATAACTGGGAATAATGAAGAGGAGATTAAGGATCTTAAGGAGAAACTTTTTAAAGAGTTTGAGATGAAGGACTTAGGTAACTTAAAGTACTTCCTTGGCATAGAGGTGCTCAGATCAAAAAGGGGAATCTTCATTAATCAGAAAAAGTATATCTTGGACCTACTGACTGAGGTAGGCATGCTTGATTGCAAACCAGCGGATACACCCATTGTTACAAACCATCGACTTCAAACGCTACCAGAAGGAGAACTAGCTGACAGAGAAAAGTATCAGAAGTTAGTGGGAAAACTTATTAACCTTTCTCATACCAGACCCGACATAGCATACGCAGTTGGAGTTGTGAGTAGTTTCATGCATTTACCTCAAACTCCGCACATGGAAGCTGTCATCAGAATCCTGAGATACTTAAAGGGCACAAGTGAAAGGGGAGTTTTCTTTTGGAAGAATGGTCATCTTGACCTTGTAGCATACACTGATGCTGATTGGGCAGGAGATCTAGATAGTAGAAAGTCTACATCAGGGTAGTTTACTCTTATTGGAGGTAACTTGGTCACTTGGAGAAGTAAGAAACAAAAGGTGGTTGCATTATCGAGTGTAGAGGCAGAATTCAGAGGAGTAGCTAAAGGGATAACGGAAGTTCTATGGCTCAAGAAACTCTTATGTGAGCTAAACTTTCCACCAGCTGAATCATGTACCTTGTTTTGTGATAATAAAGCAGCTATTGATGTATCAGAAAATCCCATACAACAATGATCGAACCAAGCATGTAGAGATAGACAGACATTTTATAAAGGAGAAACTGGAAAACAAAATCATTCGCATTCCTCACTTGAAAAATCTAAAGATCAACTAGCAGACATCCTCAAGAAAGCAGTTTCAGCAGAAGTCTTTAAGACAACTTTATCCAAGTTAGGCATTGGAAACCCCATAACCTAACTTGAGGGGGAGTGTAGGAATATATGGGAATATTTGTAATTATTCTTTTTTGTTTTTAGATTATACTTTATTTCTTTGATTATTCCTTAGATTATTTTGTTTTCTAAGTTAGAGAATTAGCTTGTATATTTATAGGGCTGTAATTCATCATTACTAATTAATACAAATTGAGTATTCAAAACCCAAACAACCTTATTCTGCATTCTGAATTTATTCAATGTTTTGGAAAGAAATGGAATTTGGCAGTTTAAATAGCCGACTCGGCTTCCAAAACATAAAATCCTATGCCGAGTCGGCGTTAAGTTCCAGAAGAAAGGGTGTTTTGGCAGCCTTCAAAGCCGACTCGACTTCACCACTATATAAGTCACCCCAGAGTCGGCAATATGTTATGGAAAACAAGGATTTTGTTAGCGCCTGAAGCTGACTCGGCTTCCCGATCATTCTTGTGGCTGGCGAGTTGGCGGTTGTCCTTATCTGTACGTGTCGATGGTTTCATCCATATCTTTTTTTTATGATTTTAATCTATATTAGTTTTATTTTATTTTTTAGATTTTAGTGATTTCCTAAGGGAATCATATCCAAAATGGATTTTAGTGTTATTTAATTTTCCAATTTTGGTTTATGCTTAATTTTATGTTTGCCTTAGTTTTTGAGTTCTTAGGGAGAAACTCAATGTTTTTTCTTTTTTTTTTTTCCTTTTTTTTAATGTTTTCCATTGTTTCTTTCATTATTTTCATGCAATCTATGGTTTGTTTATGAACTATTTAGTACTCCCTCGGTTCTTTTAAGTTTGTCAACATTATTATAATGGGCAGTTTCATAAGTTTGTCCTATTTAGAATGTAATCCTATTTTGGAAAGTTTTTATATATCTTCCATATACTCTCTTTATCTCTGATTTAACCGTCATTTCTCTCTCATAATACCAATACAATTATTAATTTGTGTGAAATCTTTAAATACGACAATCAAAGATTCCACCTTTCTTAACAAAATAATACTCACTATCTACAAAGATTCCACCTTTCTTAACAAAATAATACTCACTATCTACAAAGATTCCACCTTTCTTAACAAAATAATACCCACTATCTACAAAGATTTCACTTTTCTTAATAAAATAATACCCACTATATACAAAGATTCCACCTTTCTTAATTTGTGTGAAATCTTTAAATAAGACAATCAAAAAAGAACGTAGGGAGTAATTTTTTTCAACTTGTCTTTTAATTATTACTTAGTTGTCTTTAAGTACTTATTTCCATCATGTTTAGCATTATACTTAGGTTGTTACTTATTGTTAATTTCATGTTCATCATAATGTCTAGTGAGAAGATTTTCCTTTTAGGACTGACAAAGTGATCCTAATTTAATGTATAGGATGATTTTGTTTGATTAATTGTATGAGATTAGGATTGAGGTTTGTTAATGCAAGTAACAATATTCTTAAAAATGATGATAAATTTGATCACTTAATTGAACATGCTTTATCTTGTACTTTGGATAGCTGCGATAAGGATGTGTCAAGTGTTAGTGAATTGAGGTTCGGGACATTACATGAGGTGCTCGATGTGGGGCATTTAGAGCTTCACTAAGTATGTAAGAACCATGCCTTGATTGGGTCAAGGCATGGCTTAAGGTGGTTGTTTAATTGAAGCAACAAAGGGAAGAAGTCAGTGAACTGGGCAATAGGAGTGCTCGTTCGAGCGGTGATATGCTCGTCCGAGCAGTGCACGGTGCAGCAGGCAGAATGCTTCGAGTGGAGGCTTCTCGTCCGAGCAGGTATGTGGCTCGTCTGAGCAGGAGGTCGAGCAACCCAGCCTTTCAGATTCTCTTGCTGTTTTGGGTGTGTATATGCATTGAAGTTACTGTTACTTCAAGTTTAATTGCTGAATTATTTCATTGCATTATTGTAATGTTTAATTGTGTGAGTTAATGTGTTTAATGGTGATTAATATGTGACTCTATGAATGACACTCACCTTGGTCTATAAAAGGGAGTATCATTCATAGAGAAAATACACCACAAACACACATTGTTAAGAGCTAGTGCATTGCTTAAGAAACTAAAGGGGTGTTCTTACTTTGCATTAGTATTGTGAGGATCTTAAGAGAGTGTTCTTAAGATCAAGAGAGGTTTATTATACTTGTATTGTTGAGTCCATTTATAATAAACAACATTTGAGGGGGAGGTATCCAAGATACCTCATAAACACTTGTGTCTTTATTTTGCTCATACTTTTTCATTGTGTTTCATCGTTAGAACCTCGCTTTGCACCATTCCTTTCAATTGGTATCAGAGCGAGAAGATCATTTGCGTCATTTGGGGTACAAAAGTGAGGTTAAAAGAACAACAAACACAATGAGTGAAGGGGGAAAGTTCCTAATTCAATTGTTTGATGGAAAAATCAACTTTGCGGTTTGGAAAAGCTCCGTGGAGGATTGCTTAGTGCAACAAGGCATTGATGAGGCTTTGTTGCAAGAGAGGCCAACTCACATTGAGGAAGCAAAATGGACACTAATTCGCAAGAAGGCGGTAAGCACAATCCGGCTTGCCATTGCACCCGAAATCAAGTACAACTACTTGAAGAAGACAAGTCCCGGTGCGTTGTTAGAGAAACTACAAACGGTGTATGCCTCTAAATCTCTAACTAACAAACTTTGCTTGAGGTGGGAGATGTATCAACTCGTGAAGGATGAGGATACATCTATGCAAGACCACATAAACACATTCAACAAGTTGGTGTGCCAATTGTTGAATGCGGATGAAAAGTTAACCGATGAAGAACAAGCCTTACTACTCTTGGCTTCACTTCCCAAGGACTATAAAAACATAGTCCAAACATTGTTCTTAGGTAGGGAATCTATTACTCTTGATCAAGCATTGGCGGCGTTGAGAGAGAATGATCGGTTTATGGTGAGAACAGATGGGGAAGAGAGAAGGAATGTTGGGGAGGGCTTTTTTGGTGAGGGTTCTTCAAGGGGTAGGACCAAAGACCAAGGTTACAAAAGTAGGGGAAAGTCTCAAGGGAAGGGTGATTATAGTGACAAAGAGTGTTACTATTGCAAAAAGAAGGGGCACATACAAAAGATGTGCAAAGAATTTAAGGAAGACCTTAGGAAAATGAAATCCTTAAGGAATGTGAAAAATGATGATGAGGTTAGCGGGAACACCGCTCTAGGCATTGGAAGTGATGATGACTATGATGGGGCTCTCTTAGTTGATGGGGGAGAGGTTCATAGTAAGGAATGGGTAATTGACTCCGGTTGCTCATTCCACATATGTTGTGAAAAAGAAAAATTTACTAAGCTTAGTGTTGGGGATTATGGCCTTATTTTTTTACCAAATGATGAGAAGGTGAAAGTAGAAGGTATTGGGGAGGTTATAATTGAGACTCTCGGAGGGGTCAAGAGAAGACTCGGTGATGTGAGTTATGTTCCTAAGTTTGAGAGGAACATAATTTCATTGGGTAGACTTGAGAGTAAAGGATGCACTTTCAAAGCATATGGAGGGGTTTTGAAAGTCATTAGGGGGAGCATGGTGCTCATGAAGGGAGTGAGAAATTTGAGGAATTTGTATGAATTACAAGTTGGTTGTGGTAGCCTAGGCCACACAAGTGTTGGTGAATGTGTTTTTGGGTCAAAGAAGGTGTCTTTTGATGATGGTAAGAATATTGCACTTGAGGGGGAGATTGTTAATGCAAGTAAAAATATTCTTAAAAATGATGATAAATTTGATCACTTAATTGAACATGCTTTATCTTGTACTTTGGATAGTTGCGATACGGATGTGTCAAGTGTTAGTGAATTGAGGTTCGGGACATTACATGAGGTGCTCGATGTGGGGCATTTAGAGCTTCACTAAGTATGTAAGAACCATGCCTTGATTGGGTCAAGGCATGACTTAAGGTGGTTGTTTAATTGAAGCAACAAAGGGAAGAAGTCAGTGAACTGGGCAATAGGAGTGCTCGTTCGAGCAGTGATATGCTCGTCCGAGCAGTGCACGGTGCAGCAGGCAGAATGCTTCGAGTGGAGGCTGCTCGTCCGAGCAGGTATGTGGCTCGTCCGAGCAGGAAGTCGAGCAACCCAGCCTTTCAGATTCTCTTGCTGTTTTGGGTGTGTATATGCATTGAAGTTACTGTTACTTCAAGTTTAATTGCTGAATTATTTCATTGCATTATTGTAATGTTTAATTGTGTGAGTTAATGTGTTTAATGGTGATTAATATGTGAGTCTATGAATGACACTCACCTTGGCCTATAAAAGGGAGTATCATTCATAGAAAAAATACACCACAAACACACATTGTTGAGAGCTAGTGCATTGCTTAAGAAACTAAAGGGGTGTTCTTACTTTGCATTAGTATTGTGAGGATCTTAAGAGAAGTGTTCTTAAGATCAAGAGAGGTTTATTATACTTGTATTGTTGAGTCCATTTATAATAAAAAACATTTGAGGGGGAGGTATCCAAGATACCTCATAAACACTTGTGTCTTTATTTTGCTCATACTTTTTCATTGTGTTTCATTGTTAGAACCTCGCTTTGCATACCATTCCTTTCAAGGTTAGAAACTTAGAATTAATTTCGGATTTAGGTATATTTAAGTTAAATTCATACTAGCTTAGCTAGTAAAATTAAATTTTGAGGATTACTATTAGTAATGTTTTAAAAAGATACTGAATAACATAACGGAAGCTTGAGATTAATTAAATCTCTTTTAATCAAGGTTATTAGGATTAGAATTCTGCCTATAATCGTTGAGGGGGTAGGATTGAAATCGATAGAATCGAATCAAAGGATCGTGTGATCCTACAAATATGGACCAATGTGCTTTGAATTACTGATTATCATTTATATTTGTTATCTTTTTAAGTTTTATGGTGAAAGTAAAAACTTATTTGACTTCATCTATTAAGTTTTGAACAAATAAATCGTTTAATAATTATTTTTAAACTGCAAATTAAGAAAACCTTGAATTTTATAAAGGTATTAATATAATTATTTTAATTATATATTTATACCTGAATAAAATATATATTATGCAAAAATATTTTACAATTAGAGCCTACCATGTAGGATCGGATCGTAAAATCGTAGGATCGTAGAATCGTGTGTTATGATCATATCACCTAAAATTTTGAGTTAAGTAGGATCGCACGATTCTACCAGATTAAGATCCTACCTACGATCCGGATCGGTCGCCCATTTTGGATCGTAAGATCGTAGAATCGTAGATTACAATCGGGATTCAGATAACTATGTTTTTACTTATGTTAAAGATTTAATTTCATACAATTATAAAAATAATTGATTTCCATGCTAGAATTAGGTGATTCCCCACATCCTAGAATTGCTTTATTATTATTATTATTATCTTCATATATACCAATTTATTGTTCTTGCTTTATTTGTTTGTTTTATTTGCAACATTTTAATCATTTGTCATAGTAGTATTAGATTAATCATCAATTACTTGTGCTTATTTGGTATCTTGTGGTTATTAATTGAACAAATACATTAACCACTTCCCGAGTTTGACCCGTATAGCTACACGTCACTATGCGCTTGCGGTGAAATAACGGAAATTATCAACGATATCCCTAAGTATTTGCACTTTATCAATGGTACTCCAAAGTTTTTTTGATTATCAATGGTACCCTCTTGTTAATGAGCGTTTTAAAACCGTAACCTTTTCTAATTTTTTTTCCGTCCAAAATCGTCCAAAACCGTGAACTTTTTAACTTTTTCTTTTATTTTTCAATTTAAAACATTTAAAAAAATAGAAAAAGAAAAAGTTAACAGGTTTAGACGATTTTGAATGTAAAAATCATAAAAAGGTATGGTTGAGATCATCGTTTAATCATGGAATTGAAACAATAGGCCAAAAACTTTCTAGCAAAGTTCTACAAAAAATCAAAATTTTGTTTTGCTTATGCAAACTTAGCCAAATTTCTTAAATAAAAATTCAACAAAAAAAAAATCATATTTTAATTTAAAATTTTTAATTGAGTCAAATAACAAATTTACATCACAATGATCATACAAAATTATATAAGAGATTAATTGGTATCAATATAGAAACTTATCGATCCTTTATAAAGAAATTTCAAGCGACAATTAGTTAAAATTTAAACTTAGGAAAACATGTTAAATTATGAATAAAAGGATGTGTAGAAAACAAACATTGATGTGTTAATTGTTAGACTATACGTAAGGAACGATTAATGCAAGTAGGGGTAAACACGGTCTGGTTTGGTCTGGTCTGACACTAAAATTAGACCAAACCAGAAATTCCGGTCTGGAATTTTTCCAGATCGGACCGGACCAAACCGTTTTACACCGGTCCGGTCTGGTCTAGTCTACGGTTTTTCATTTTTAGAGTTTTATCCATATTATTACATGTATTTATGCAAATATTTCACAACTACAATTAATAAATATAATAATTTTTAATTAGTTAATAGCATTAACATCATTCATGTATATATTGCTATATAAAAATAACTACATCTTAAAATATCTAGGTAGCAACTTAATTTTTTAAATACAAAATTATGATTTTCGACCATAGAACGGTTTGCAGTCCGGTCTGGTCTGAAAAATAAAAAACCGAGACCAGACCGTAAACCGTAATTTAATTTGAAAAAAAACCAGACCAGACCATTTAAACCATAGACCAGACCAAATATTGAAATTCCGATTTGGTCCGGTTTGGTTTACGGTTTAGACCAAACTTTGTTCAGCCTTAAATGCAAGTACTATCCAAGTAGAGATAAGGAGAAAAATAGATACCACAAATTAGTCTACTTAGTTCTGATTAAATGACATACTAGCAGCGAGAAAACAATAAGAGAAGGAAGCAAAACAAACGACGCAGTATTTTCTATTTTTTTCTTCCTTTGTTTTAAAATTATTGATTACCATATTTTTTTAATAATACTTAGTTAATTATTAAGGAGTTATACGACATCTGCACTAAAGATAAAATTTCACAAGTACATAACAACTTTGACTAAATATAATTCAAAATTATAAAAAATTACGATTGTTGTGCATGAGGTCTGGCAATATACGGGTAAAATCAACCCAATGAATGGGTAAAGCAACTCTCCTATAGAGAAGGGACAAATATTATTCTCATCATATTCAAAAAGCTTAATACATAGAAATTAAGGGCTTACCATTAACAAAAAGATTGATGATAGCCCAAAACAAACTTTAGAGACTGATTGCCATGTTTTTATACACAAAAAGCTCAAAATTCTATTTGTAAACACTTAGCAAATAAACTTTAATGTCATTAAGGGTAATTGAGTTTCCTACCTAAATAATATTTACCTGGTTTAAAAAGATCCACATTATCTCAGCAAATATATTGAGTAAATAAGAAAGAAGAAGAACTGTATTACTGCATTATTGAATTGGTATATACAAAGAATGAGTACAACTATATAAACACAAAATGAGAAGCTTATGGTGCAAGCAAAAGGGAATAATGACGTGGCACCAGCCCACTAACAAACTCCCTAACAAACCAAGAATGTTCTAGAATATATAAGACCAACTACAAGACAATTATTATAATTAGTTAAGGTGGGTCAGCAGACGTAGGCTCAATACCCCCCGCAAGCTTGGGGTGAGGTTGATCATGCCAAGCTTGGCCAACAACGGATGAAGGTGATGAGACGGGAGTGATTTCGTGAGTATATCAGCCAATTGGTGCTGAGAGGGAAGGTACGTGAGCTGAATGAGACCTTCTAAAACCTTCTCACGCGTGACGTGGCAGTCAATGGCAAAAATGCTTCGTCCGTTCATGAAAAACCGAGTTATGAGCAATGTGCATTGCCGATCGATTGTGCAATGTAGAAGGACAGGCGGCAAATTAGAAAAACCCAATTCGGTAAGAAAGCGAACAAGCCAAGTGATTTTGGAAGCGGCGGAAGACATAGCACAATACTCAGCTTCGGAGGAAGACTTGGAGACTGTGGGCTGTTTTTTAGACTTCCAACTCACAGGGGATTTGCCCAACATCATAAGATAACCAATAATAGAGCGGCGGGTGTCAAGACAAGCCACCCAATCGGAATCCGAGAAAGCATGAAGCTTTAATTGATAATCGGCCCGTAATAAAATGCCTTGGCCAGAAGTTCAACCAATATAATGAAGAGTATGAAGAAGATCCTTGTAATGACATCGGAAGGTCGTTGCATAAACTGACTCAAAGTTTGCACAGTAAAAGATAGATCCGGGCGAATGTTAGTGAGAAAATTTAACTTCCCAACAATGCTTCGATAGTAAGTGGGATCAGAAAAATCCGGAGCCCCATGATGTAATTTGACAGACACTGGTAATGGAGTAGTGACCGCTTTGGCGGTAGTGATGCCGGCATCACGAAGTAACTCAGTAGTAAATTTGCGTTGAGTTAAAGCAATACCATCGGGTAAATAGGTAACTTCAATACCAAGGAAGAAACTCAAAGAACCCAAATCTTTAATACTAAAAACAGTGAAGATGTTGTTTGAGCCGAGTAATAAAAGATATATCATCACCGGTAATTATAATGTCATCAACATATACCGCAAGAATCACCATAGACGAAGTAGTCCGTCGAATAAACATGGAGTAGTCATTTCGAGATTGGATAAAACCTTGATGTAAAAGCTCCATAGTAAGTTTATTAAACCATTGACGAGAGGCTTGTTTGAGACCGTACAAAGATTTCTTTAACTTGCAAACGGTGTTAGGAGGATGCGATAGACCATCGGGAACTTTCATATAAACCTCCTCATATAAATCCCCATGGAGGACAGCATTATTGATATCCAATTGGAAGAGCGGCCATTGGCGACTAGAAGCAAGGGCAATAATACATCGCACGGTGGTCATTTTGACAACCGGGGAAAAAGTTTCTTGAATATCGACCCCATATTGTTGAGAGTAACCCTTAGCAACCAAACGAGCTTTAAAACACTCAAGAGAACCGTCGGACTTGAGTTTGACTTTATACCCATCGACAACCAATAGCTTACTTGCCGGGAGGAAGAGTAACTAAATCCCAAGTATTGTTCCGTTCCAAAGCATAAATTTCGGCTTACATAGTCGATTTCCAAGCATCACTAAGAGCGGCTTCCTTATACGAGGAAGGTTCACTCCACACAGAGTGGGAGGCAATAAAAGCTTGTTGGTGGGAAGGTAAGGAATGGTAGTGCACAGTGTTGCACCAATGAGAGGTGGTAGAAGGAGCATTAAAGTCCTTGAGATGAGAAGGAGGGCGATGAGGACGGGAAGATCTACGAAGAGGAGTAATGGGCAAAGGAGACGATGAGGGGACATGAAGGATATTAGGGGAAGGGATGGAATCAGCAGGTAAGGGAGAGGGGGTGGGGCTGGCCGGGGGAAAATTAGGAAGGATTGGTGGAGAAAAGGGAGGAAAATGCTCATGAATAGGAGCTGGAGGTGGGGTGTGGACAGGGAGGTAAAAGGATGGAAAAGGTGAGTGGGATAAGTCCTTAAAATGAAAGGGATATTGATGTTCCTTAAAGACAACATCCCGAGAAATAAAGACCTTATGAGTTGTTAAATTGTATAATCGATAACCCTTTTGATTGTAAGGTTATCCAAGAAAGACGCAAGGTTGGGCGCGATGGTCAAATATATGTCGGTAAGGCTTAGGGGTGGAAGCGAAGCACAAACACCCGTAAGCACGAAGATGATCCAAAGGTGGGAAAGGGTGATAAAGTTTTTCATATGGAGAGACATGGTTGAGACACGCTAAAGGCAAGCGGTTGATAAGATAGGCAACACATAATATCGAGGTACCCCAAAACTTGGAGGGTAGATTAGCTTGAAAGAAAAGGGCACGGGTGGTTTCCAAGAGGTGTCGATGTTTGCGCTTGACAACTCCGTTTTGTTGAGGAGTATGCGCACAACTAGTTTGATGAGTGATGCCTTTATCAATGTACCAACGAAAAGCATGTCCATCACACACCTTACGAGCATTGTCGGAACGGACAATTTTAATAGTCGTATGAAAACGGTTCTCAATATAACAAGAAAGCTGTTGCAAAAAAGTGAGAGACTGACTCTTATACTTCATCAAGAATACCCAAGTGCATCTAGTAAAATCATCGACGATCGTAAGAAAGTAAGAACAACCATCATAAGTCGGTGAGGAATATGGACCCCATACGTCGACATGTATAAGCTCAAAAGGTGCAGTAGTATGAGATGTACTAGACGAAAAAGGTAAACGAACCTGTCGTGCCTGAGGGAAAATAGTACAAAAAAATCACGTTGCATACCCTTTACATTAAGGGAAGGGGTAACATACTTCATTTTAGAAAAGGGAATATGACCTAATCGGATATGCCATAACTGGGCTTCCGTATGCTTAGTCATACTATTACAAGCAGTATTAGTCTTATACTCATTCATAGTACTACGAGGCAGATTAGTAGAGGTAGTTGAGCTGGAGTCAAGAACATATAGTCCACCATGAAATTTACCAATAAGTAAATGCCATATCATCAAAGGGCCCTGCATCCAACACTGAGTGTTAGTAAAAGAAACCATGGACTTAAAATCTTTACATAACCTCGGAATGGAAATGAGACTAAAACGAAAATGAGGCACATAAAGCACCCGAGTAAGTAAAATATCCGGTATCACTTGTATATCACCAACATGAGTAACAGTAATTTTTGTCCCGTTAGGGATTGTGATGCTATGAGTGGAATCCGCAAGGGGCCGCAAATCGGAAAATATGTGAAGAGTAGAACACATATGATCCGAAGCGCCGCTATCAAGGACCCACATAGAGCTGCTAAGGGAAGATGAAAGACAAAATATACCTGCAGCATTAGCCGTATCAGACTCAGTAATTGGGTCAGATGAAACAAGATCAGGAGGTGGATCATTCTTGCCAAGAACAACACATAAGTGGGAGAACTGATCCTTGGTTAAACCAGTGTGAGCCACAGTGTCAGGAACATCGGACGGTGACTCAGAAACAAAAGCAGCAATACGTTTGGGATGAGCTTTGGATGGGTAGCCATGAAGGTTGTAGCAACGAGCAATGGTATGACCACGCATATGACAATGGTCACTGAAAAAACCAGCAGTATTACGTTTGAGCCCTCTAACATGAAAACGATCAGAGGAACGTGAAGCTTTGTTACCAAAAACAGTTTGGGATGAATGGGGAATACGGGACTGACAAAAAGAGTCAGTAGGATGGTCAGCAGTAAAAGCAATAGAATCAGTAGGTGGATTGCTCAATTTACTTATGGAATGGTGTCTTTCTTCTTGCAAAAATAACCGATATGCCAAAGAAGCACTAGGCAAGTCTTCCATCATGAGTATGTTAGTCCGAACTTGATTAAAAGGTTCACTCAGCTTCATCAAAAAACGAATAACACGCTGATTTTGTTGAGATTTAAGCACCTTTTTAGTGAGATTACATAAACACCTATTACAAGAACAAGAAGGGATAGGATCAAGAACATCAAGTTGGTCCCAAATAGACTTGATCTTGGTATAATAATCAGAAATAGACATATTCGGTTCTTGAACTATATTAAAAAGATCAGTGTAATGAGTAAACCTAGGCAACTGACGTTTGACCGTATCGATCTTCGAGGTCACGCCATATTTCTCGAGCAGTGATATAATACATCACACTTCGTGCAATTGAGCGTTCCAAAGAAGCGATAATCCACCCGATTAGCATATTGTTGCAACGTTCCCACGCCTTAGCTTCATGAGGATTAGTTATTATCCTTAAATTTTTATATGATCTTTCAATATATTTATCAATAAAATACAATTACTATATATAAAATAATTTGGTTAATTAGTTTTTTTTTTTTGAAATAAACTAAAGTTATTTACTGTTTAATAATAATAATTAAATTTAGTTTATTTCAAAAAAAAAAAAATTAGTTAGTCCCTTAACTAAATGGATATATATGTTTTTACCCACTTGTAAAATAAACTTTTTAGTTCAAAGTAAATTTTGTTTATTATGAGATACCATTTTATGATAAACTGAATCATAAAGCTTCTCGAAAATTTCAAGGTGTTAAACTTGATGCATGATCCTCAAATAGAACATATGATTGCCCTTTATCGTATTCTTTGATATGTGTAGAGGAATTTCAATCTTGGTCTCCAAATGTACATGTCCCTGATTTCCTCTATTTTATCCAACACGGATGTCGATTATGTGGTTGTCTTGACATACGTCGTCGACCGATTTCCGGCTATTGAGACTTGTTAGATTCGCAATCTACTTTTGAACTCACATGTCTATAGTCACAACTACAATTCTTGTTTCTTGTGGTAATGTGAGACCAATTTATTTATTTGGCAATCTTGTAAATCATCAGCGTACTAGTAACATTGAAATGGATCGCTGATATTTTCACTAAGGGACTTCCTAAGATACTAATTAATGATTTTTTGTTCCATTCTCAGCGTTCGTCAACCTTCCAATTCAACAGTAGGAGTGTAATAGAGTAAAATATGATAAATATCGTTTATTATTATCTGGTAGAATCATATTATTATCCTGTAGAATAATAAAGTATTGACTATTGTATAAATATTATGCAATATTTATTGTACTGGTATATTTACCCCTTTTAAGAATAAGAAAGGCGACCTAAAATCATTCTATCAATTTGTATTACATGCCCTATGTAAAGTATATAAAGGTTATATAGACTATAATTAAGTTTATGGATTAGCTCAAGTATAGCAAAGAAATAACGTCACTTTTTTTGGTTTTATTTCCTCCGAATCATTTTAGATGTTTCATTTTCTTATTTGGCAAAATCATACTCCCTCCTATTCATCTTAAGAGTCCTATTTACTTTATGCACTCTATCCAATGCACTTATTCGATCTTTAATATATCGAGTTATGTATAATTAAAAATTATAAAATGTTGATATTAAGAATCGTTATATCAAAACGAATCAAATAAGTTCCCACATGACTATGTTTTAACTTAAAGAATTAATAATAAAATGCAATTTTAGAGTGATGGATGAATAGTGTTCCAAAAGTAAATGGGACACTTAAGGTGAATAGGAGGGAGTATTAATTATCTCATTTCCTTTTTCGTCTATCTTTTTTTAACTTAAATACCCCACTTTTCCAATTCCCAATACCCAACTATCACCTTTACAATTAATTTAATCAATTAAAATACCCAACTACCACCTTTTTAATGAACTCCACACCACCCTTAATAACCGTAAAAACCCAAATGGAACTTCTAAAATGATTCGGTGGGAGTATTAGCATGGTTATCAGAATCTCGATCCTGACCAACGATTCTACGATCTTACGATCCAAAATTAGGTGACCGATCCGGATCGTAGGTAGGATCTTAAACTGGTAGAATCGTACGATCCTACCTAGCTTCAGGATTTAAGTGGTAGGATCATAACACGATTCTACGATCCTACGAACTTACGATCCGATCCTACAAGAGTAGTTTCAATCGTACAAAATTTTCATATAATCCAAATTTTACTTATGTATATATATGTATATATCTAAACAATTATATCAATATGACTAAAATTCAAGTTTTTCTTGATTCGCATTTTAAACATTATTATTAAGGTATTCTTTTACAAAACGTAATAGTTGAAGTGAAATAAATGTTAATTTAAACCTTAAAACTTAAAAAAAGAACAAATACAATTGAAAATTAGTTATCTAAAAGCATATTAATGCATATTTGTAGGATCACACGATCCTACGATCCGATTCCACCGATTTCGATCCTACCCCCTCAACGATCCTACGTAGAATCCCGATCCTAACAACCTTGAGTATTAGTTATTGTACATTGAGGAGCAAAAACCCTGATTTTATAGGCACATTAAAGTTAGCTTTTCTAAAGCCAAAAATGGCATGCACAGAAAGCTAGGCAATGAAGCAATATCTATAGTGGCATGCTTTGTTATGGGCAATCATAAATAAACATCTGCTGCAATGATATCATATTCTATAATTACAATAGGAGTGTTTTTTGCAATTAGTATTGGCACCATCTCACATATTAAAGGATTGACATTGAAAAAGTTTGTTACTATTTAGGAAACAATTCATAATAGTTTGGTTCTTTTGTGAGAAAATGGAATTAGTTGGTGGAGGGCTATAGGGTTAATGGGACATGCTTTTAACACCATTATAATCTTTAAGAGTAGTGTTTAGTAGTAATGATCATATCATGGATTGGTTTTGGCATTATTCTTTTTTGATTATGCTCTTTTTTTGTTCCATTTGGAGTTATCTAGAGAACGGTTTACTAATATAACTGATCTAGTAAATTAAATGAAATTTATTATCTTATCAATTAATCTTCAATTTCCAAGATAGTGAAAAAAAAAAGAAAAATCTGAATATCAATTGATAATATATACTCAACAATACATACAAGAAAAATCTAAAGAAAATTTACAAAGCTATGGCCACAAAATATCCAATACTCGCGCATGAACCTTTCCAAAGTCTTAATTAAGCCATGTAGACAATAACAATTACAAGATTGGATGATTGAACTATGACGTGATAAGAGTGTTATTAGGGTTATAGTAGAAAAATATTGCCAATAAATATTTAATGCGTAAAAAAGTCAAATTAATAGAACAAAGGTAAATAGGTAATTAGAAATGCAAATAAAGTAATCCAAAAATTGTGAAAGAGGTAGAATGAGTAAACTAAAAAAGATGAGTAAAAAAGAAGGTTTATTTCTCTCATTTAGAGGAAAAGATTTCCCCACACTCCACTTAAATTTATACCCCATAATGAGAGAGTTCATTGTTATTTTATTTATTTTTTGTTACTATCTAACTAATTTTTTCACCTCTCTAACAATTAAATTCCTTTAATCATCTATTTAATTAACTTTGTTTTTCTGCTTTGATTTTGTTTTCACCATAAATACTTACACTCAATTTAAGCGGATCCTAATAGTAAATATGTAGTACTTCCTCCGATCTTATTTGTTCTTTCACTTTGGGTTTTCACAAATATTAAGGTAGATGGAATCTTTGGGTTGTAGTGAGTATTATTTTAATTAAATAGTTGTACGAAACAATGATTATATTGGAAGTATGAGAGAAAAAATACTCCCTCCGAATCTTTTTAGTTGTCCCATTTCCTTATTTGGCAAATTCATATCAATTGTCCAATTTCCTTTTTTGTCTATTTTTTTTTTACCTAAATACCCCCATTTTTACTACTCCCAATACTCAACTACTACCTTTATAATTAATTTAATCAATTAAAATACCAAACTACCGTCTTTTTAATGGACCCCACATCCCCCTTAATAACCGTGAAAACCCAAATGGAACATCTATAATTAATGATTCGGAGGGAGTAATTAAATAGTAGTGAGAAGTAATGATTGTATTGGAAGTATAAGAGAAATAATAATTAAATAGTAGCGTGAAGTAAGAAAAGTGGGGTTTTGAGGGGTAAAAGTGGGATGAAAACTTTCCAAAAATAGAAAGTATTTAAAAGTGGAAAAACTTTTAAAATTACCCGTTATAGTAAGGTGGAAGAACTTAAAAAAATGGAGAGAATAATAAAATCGGAGACTATTATTGTAAGAAAGGGAAAAGGAGAAACAAGGATAAAAAAGCGTAGTAAACATTTGGAGTTGTCGTGGATTGGTATGTTCGGCAGTAAAGACTTAATCAGCAAACAAATCATAATGAGTTGCAAGGGAAATAAAACCACCCTTCAAGATATTGGATGTCCAGCTCTTCACCCTGAATAAGCCCATCATAAAGACCCAATACATCATAAGTATTTTTTTTTTTTTTTTTTTTGAGGTTACATCATAAGTATTTCCTTTGTTCCTTTTAAGCATTACATGCATTTTTTTGATTCTTATGTAAGAATAAATTCAATCAACAAATAAAAATAAGAATAAATAATAAAATAATTTGTCAAAAATATATATCAAAGGTGAATTATTGTGGGAAATTACTTGGAATATTTTTTTGTCTAAAAGAACCTAGAAAATATATTTGCTTTGTAAAAAACACTACAAAATGGAGATCTCGACTACCATATTGAGTTATTGTTTGGTGGGGCTACTCAAAAAACGACCCTCTACTGGCCAAGATCTTGAGTCATTTTCAAAGCAGTCGCAAAATAAACTGAGCTTCATGGAAGCCCGACTCCCTTGGCAAAAATGCAATTCTTTGTAATTTTTGTTTTTGTTGTAAAATGTACTTTAATTTATAAATAAACAATAAATTAAAATACAAGTTGTGATAGAAAAACCAAATTACATATGACAATCAAGCCTTGCTAATATTCACCCTTTGAGATCTCCGATACACCGATCTTCAACACGATCAAAGTAACAATGAAGATTTTGTTGGAACTTGATATCAATTCTAGGCGAGATGCTCTTTCCTAAAACGTTATTTCCTCCCTACCACGGTGCTTAGGAATCAACCGGAAATACGTTCTGAGATACAAAGAATTACACCAATTTCCTAGTACAAGGATATTGGAATGACATAAAAATAACTTAAATGGTAAGAAATATGGAAATACACAATCAAGGATTGCAAGTTCTTGATTGAAATGCTTAAGAAGAGAAGAAATCAGAAATTATGGATGTTCTAGATGTCTAAAACAACACACAAGCATTCTATATTTATAGAATAGCTCACACCACTTCATAAAACAAAGTGTTGATTCATGAAGCATTAGGTTGATCCGTGAAACCCGAGACTGATTCATGAATCAAAGTCGCTTTTCACTCAACCCATATATCCCAAAGAACATGATTATAATAACCATAATAACTGTTGGAAGTTATATAGTACTAACCAACAAAACGAAACAGAGCAAAAAACGAAGTGAAATGCATGCAAAACAGCAGTCCGCGGGCCGCGTAGTTTTACGCGGGGTGCGGAGTTGCTGCTGTCCTGCTCCGCGGGCCGCATAGATTTACGCGGGGTGCGGACTTGCTGTTGTCCAGTTTTTCCTTCTTCTTTAAAACACACTTTGGGATATTCTTAATTAATTTATTAAATTTAATTAATTAAACATTTCCGAATACCATTATACACACTAAATTCCAACAGTTTTAGCCTCCTTACTAGTAATACATAAGAGAAGATCATAGTAAATAACGGTTATTTATAAGGTTAACAAATGACCCTTATGTGGTGTGATTTGATAGGATAAGAGTTTTGTTGTTATAATTTATCTTTTCATATTCTATTTATTTTATTATTATATTTTTTTCTATTTATGGTGATTTGCAAATCACGGTGATTGATTAGGTTTTTTTTGTAATACATAGTACTTCCTCCAATTCACTATTAATGTCTCATTTGCTTTAATGCACTCTATTCAATGCACTTACTCGATCTTTAATATCTCTAATTGTGCATAATTAAAAATTATGAAAAGTTGATATAAATAATCTTTGTGTTAATGCAAGTGCCAAAACGCTTAATTTTGATGACGACTTTAATCATTTAATCGAACATGCTTTATCATGTACATTGGAAGAGGATAGTTAAGATGTGTCGCATGAGTTTGGATTAAGGTTCGGAACGTTACACGAGGTGCTCGATGTGGAGCGTTTGAGGCTTCGCTAGAAGGTGTTAACCATGCCTTGAAGGGGTCAAGGCATGGCTTGAGGGGTTGGAGTGATAACAAGCAAAGAAGGCAGCAGGACTCGGCAAGGGAGCTCGTTCGAGCTTGTAACCTGCTCGTTCGAGCGTGCAGTCCAGAACGCATCAGAGAGCAGCAGGGGTGGGCTGCTCGTTCGAGCATGGTGATGGCTCGTTCGAGCAGCTCGGGTCAGCAGCTGGCAGTGACTGTTTAGCTTCTCTTGATCATTTTGGTGCATTATTAGAGTAGTGTAATTGCTTGTTTATTGCTTGCTTTATTATGATGTATTATTAGCTATGTTAATTAGCTTAATTAAGTGGGATGTTACATGTATGTTTATGGTGAATTAAGAGGTAGTTCTAGAATATAGTATTCCTCTCTATAAATAGGATACTAATTCTAGAATACAAATCACCACAAAAACACACATTGTGATAGGTCTTGAGCATTGTAAGAAAAGTGAGAGTGTTCTACATTTTGCTTAAGCTTTGTGAGGATCTTAAGAGGTTGTTCTTAAGATCAAAGGGATGTTTATTATACTTGTATTGTTGAGTTCATTTATAATAAACAACATTTGAGGGGGAGGTATCCAAGATACCTCATAAACACTTGTGTCTTTATTTTGCTCATATTGTTCTCATTGTGTTTCATTGTTAGAACCTCGCTTTGCACCGTTCCTTTAAATTGGTATCAGAGCGGGAAGATCATTTTGGGTGATTTGGGGTGAGAAAGTGAGGTTAAAAGAACAACAAACACAATGAGTGAAGGGGGAAAGTTCCAAATTCAGTTGTTTGATGGCAAAATCAACTTTGCCGTTTGGAAAAGCTCCGTGGAGGATTGCCTATTGCAACAAGGCATTGATGAGGCTTTGATGCAAGAGAGGCCTACTCATATTGAGGAGGCAAAATGGACACAAATTCGCAAGAAGGCGGTAAGCACAATCCGGCTTGCCATTGCAATCGAAATCAAGTATAACTACTTGAAAGGAGACAAATCCCGGTGCGTTGTTAGAGAAATTACAAACCGTGTATGCTTCTAAATCTCTAACTAACAAACTTTGCTTGAGGTGGGAATTGTATCAACTCATGAAAGATGAGGATACATCAATGCAAGACCACATTAACACATTCAACAAGTTGGTGTGCCAATTGTTGAATGCGGATGAAAAGTTAACCGATGAAGAGCAAGCCTTACTACTCTTGGCTTCACTTCCCAAGGACTATAAGAACATAGTCCAAACGTTGCTCTTAGGTAGGAAATCTATTACTCTTGATCAAGCATTGGCGGCATTGAGAGAGAATGATAGGTTCATGGTCAGAAGAGATGGGGAAGAGAGAAGGAATGTTGGGGATGGCTTGTTTGGTGAGGGTTCTTCAAGGGGTAGGACCAAAGACCAAGGTTACAAAAATAGGGAAAAGTCTCAAGGGAGGGGTGACTATAGTGACAAAGAGTGTTACTATTGTAAAAAGAAGGGGCACATTCAAAAGATGTGTAAAGAATTTAAGGAAGACCTTAGGAAGATGAAATCCTTAAGGAATGTAAAAAATGATGATGAGGTTAGCGGTAATGCGGCTCTAGGCATTGGAAGTGATGATGACTATGATGGGGCTCTCTTAGTTGATGGGGGAGAGGTTCATAGTAAGGAATGTGTAATAGACTCCGGTTGCTCATTCCACATATGTTGTGAGAAAGAAAAATTTACTAAGCTTAGTGTGGGGGATTATGGCCTTATTACTTTACCAAATGATGAGAAGGTGAAAGTAGAAGGTATTGGAGAAGTTATAATTGAGAATCTCGGAGGGGTCAAGAGAAGACTCGGTGATGTGAGGTATGTTCCTAAGTTTGAGAGGAACATAATTTCATTGGGTAGACTTGAGAGTAAAGGATGCACTTTCAAAGCATATGGAGGGGTTTTGAAAGTCATTAGGGGGAGCATTGTGCTCATGAAGGGAGTAAGAAATTTGAGGAACTTGTATGAACTACAAGTTGGGTGTGGTAGCCTAGGCCACACAAGTGATGGTAAGTGTGTTTTTGGGTCAAGAAAAGTGTCTTTTGATGATGGTAAGAGTTTTACACTTGAGGGGGAGATTGTTAATGCAAGTGCCAAAACGCTTAATTTTGATGACGACTTTAATCATTTAATCGAACATGCTTTATCATGTACATTGGAAGAGGATAGTTAAGATGTGTCGCATGAGTTTGGATTAAGGTTCGAAACGTTACACGAGGTGCTCGATGTGGAGCGTTTGAGGCTTCGCTAGAAGGTGTTAACCATGCCTTGAAGGGGTCAAGGAATAGCTTGAGGGGTTGGAGTGATAACAAGCAAAGAAGGCAGCAGGACTCGGCAAGGGAGCTCGTTCGAGCTTGTAACCTGCTCGTTCGAGCGTGCAGTCCAGAACGCATCAGAGAGCAGCAGGGGTGGGCTGCTCGTTCGAGCATGGTGATGGCTCGTTCGAGCAGCTCGGGTCAGCAGCTGGCAGTGACTGTTTAGCTTCTCTTGATCAGTTTTGGTGCATTATTAGAGTAGTGTAATTGCTTGCTTTATTATGATGTATTATTAGCTATGTTAATTAGCTTAATTAAGTGGGATGTTACATGTATGTTTATGGTGAATTAAGAGGTAGTTCTAGAATGTAGTATTCCTCTCTATAAATAGGATACTAATTCTAGAATACAAATCATCACAAAAACACACATTGTGATAGGTCTTGAGCATTGTAAGAAACGTAAGAGTGTTCTACATTTTGCTTAAGCTTTGTGAGGATCTTAAGAGGTTGTTCTTAAGACCAAAGGGAGGTTTATTATACTTGTATTGTTGAGTTCATTTATAATAAACAACATTTGAGGGGGAGGTATCCAAGATACCTCATAAACACTTGTGTCTTTATTTTGCTCATATTGTTCTCATTGTGTTTCATTGTTAGAACCTCGCTTTGCACCGTTCCTTTCACTTTGCATTGAGACGAATCAAACAAGATCCCACTTGATGATGCTTTAACTTATAGATTAATAATAAATTACAAATGAAGGGTAAGAGATGAGTAGTGTTCAAAAAGCAAATGATACATCAGTAGCGAATTGGAGGGAGTTATAATTTAAAAAGTGCAAAACTATAACAAAAATCACTATAGCTGAATGGTTGGAGTAACACATTTATAGCATAGGGTTAATTGATTAAATCCTAATTTCAACTTTTACTATATTTGAACAAACTAATAAATTTATACATAATTTCATTAGTCTTTCATCTTTTATAATTTATGTTCATGCTTTTTAGTTTGTATTTATATTTCTTTTGGTATCTTCATTAAAGTAGTATTTTTTCGAGACTTAATATCGAATAATGGATTTAAAATTATTTGTGCTTTTTATCAAAAGGGATAATTATAGGAAAGTTCAATTACCTTTGTTGAATATAATTTTAACTATGATTCAAATTCATTTCATTCTATATGATTTTAAATTTTTTGATAATTTAAATAGTTTTTATATACATTCACCACTCTGAAATACTTGCTAGTTGCTACATTTCGGTTTTGTACACTATATATCTTGATCATTCAAGCTTATATTATATATTGCGACTAATGTACAAGTAAATTATAGTCAAATGTTGGTCCCCTTGATCGAGGAGGTGTGATGCATCGATTGAGCGATTTTCTCCTCCTCCATGTTAGTATTTAGAGTGTATAATTAATGATTTCGAGAATTAAATAATTTGATAAATCAAATAAATTAATTAATTGAAAATATCCCAAAATTACAAAGTTAGTGCATTTGAGGAATGTGTTTTCCACTAATTACGAAAATGCTCGCGGGTCGTGAGCTTTCTAAGCAAAGTTTCTGTTTTGAATATTACACAAGTCGCGGGTCGCAACATTCCTCACTGACCACGAGTTTGTGGGTCACGACTTCCGCGCTGATTTTTGAAAAGTTCATTTTATTAGGTTTTGTTAGTTATGCTATAACTATCCACGGTTAATATGGTTATATTAACTGAATATATTGGGATGTATTGATTTAATGTCGACATTGGTTTGGGAATCAATGTTGCGTTTCATGAAGCGATATTTTACTTTGTGAAATGGTGTCTGCTCTTCTATAAATGTAGAATGTATGTTGTAAGTTATTTCTTACATGCATTTTCCTCTCCTGCACTTTACATATATAGAGAAATTGTTATTATCTATTGTAATTTTCTGTTTTTTTCTATTTATGTTTTCACATTTCGTTCTAACATCCATGTGCTAGGATTACAGTGTAATTCTCTGTATCTCAAAATATATTTCTTGTATACATTCCCAAATACCATAGTAGGGAGAAAATGATAATGTTTTAGGAAAAGAGTCTTGCCTAGAGTTAATATCAAGTCACATATAAAACCTTCTTGTTATTTTGTTTGAGTATGAAGATCGATATCTTGGTGTTCTTAGTGGTGTACATAGGAATCTTTATTTTTTTATAATCTACTACATATATGTAATGTAACTTTATTTTTTATAAGTTTATTTAATAAAAGTAAAGTCCTATTTTCAACACCCCACACATAAGAATCTTAGAAAAATCATAATATGCGTTTGTTTCGATTTAAGTTCATGATAGTTCCTCTCACAGGGCGGATCAAGATTTACAACCGTTACCTCGGCCTGCACACCACGAAGGGCAAATGATAGTTCATATATATATACATATATATATATATATATATATATATATATATATATATATATATATATATATACATATATATATATATATATATATATATATATATATATACATATATATATATATATATATATATATATATATATATATATATATACATATATATATATATATATATATATATATATACATATATATATATATATATATACATATATATATATATATATATATATATATATATATACATATATATATATATATATATATACATATATATATATATATATATATATATATATATATATTTCAAATAATGTTAAAAAAGCTTAAGGGTCTCCTTTCCCCTTAAGCCCTCTGTAAATGGTGAGAAAGGATTGTTTTAGTTTTTGCTTACTTGTGTAGCTTAGTTCGTGGTATTGGTAGAGTGTTTGAGTTTTGGTTTGGTATTTGGCCTGTCACATTTTAGTTAGGCCTCTTGGAATTGGTCCTATGTCCTGGCTGTTACTCCATAGGGCACGACTGTTTTGCTCTTTTTTGTGGTACTGCTATGGTTGTTGTTTCTTGGTACATAGTAGGCTATGATGGGCTGCTGTGATGGCTAGGACTATCGCCTATGCTACCATCAGGATGCTATGCGTGGTTCAATTATTGCACTGATACTAATGCTGTGTGTGTTCCAAATTTTTTGCTGGTTGTATTTTCGCCTTCTGATCATGAAACCTGGTGGAATCAATGTTATGGTGTGGTCTCCGTGGACTAATTATAGCTGGTTTAGCTGCTATCAAGGTTGTTAGGATCGGGATTCTACGTAGGATCGTTGAGGGGGTAGGATCGAAATCGGTAGAATCGGATCGTAGGATCGTGTGATCCTACAAATATGCATTTATATGCTTTAGATAACTAATTTTCAATTGTATTTGTTCCTTTTTATGTTTTAAGGTTTAAATTAACACTTATTTGACTTCAACTATTAAGTTTTGTAAAAAATTCCTTTAATAATCATTATTAAAATTCGAATCGAGAAAAATGTGAATTTTAGTCAAATTGATATAATTGTTTAGATATATTCATATATATACATAAGTAAAATCTGGATTATATGAAACTTTTTTACGATTGAAACTACTCTAGTAGGATCGGATCGTAAGATCGTAGGATCGTAGAATCGTGTTATGATTCTACCACTTAAATCCTGGAGCTAAGTAGGATCGTACGATTCTACCAATTTAAGATCCTACCTACGATCCGGATCGGTCGCCTAATTTTGGATCGTAAGATCGTAGAATCGATGATCAGGATCGAGATTCTGATAACTATGGCTGCTATGAACTATTATTTGGAGTACCTTGGGTGTATGGTTGTCTTGTTCTATGACTTGCATTTAACCTTATGTTTTTGTGGAGGCCTTGGTTATATGATGCTCCTAGTCATGGCTGGAATGTGGTTTGTCTCTCAATTTGTATGGTGTATGCTGCTCCTCACTTTATGAAAGCACACAAACTCTATTGCTACTGATATGAACAGCACACAAGCACTTGAGGCTGTTCCTACTGGATTGGTGCTGCTCTCTATGCAGGTCTGGCAGGCTGTTTCAGCACACTTGATGCTGATGGTAGGTGCTCTTTTTGCTGGCAGCACTATGGGCTTTCTTGGGTGCTGGATTGGGTGTTAGATTGGATTGGTGCTGCTCTCTGTGCAGGTCTTGCAGGCTGTTTCAGCACACTTGATCCTGATGAGGAGGGTGCAGCACCCACTGTCCTTGTTTTCTAACTTGGATGAGCTGCTGTTTGCTGTGTTACATGGGCTGGTTGCCTACTTTGGTTGCTGAGCTGTTGGTATAGGTTGCTTGGTTTGAGAATGTGTACTGCAATGCACAGAGCTGTAGTGGGTACACGTTTTGTGAAGGAATTGCTTTTGCGAAACCTTTGAAGCTATGGAATGTCCAAGGCTGGGATACTGAGCTGTGAAATGTTATACTTTTTGTTTTTACACAGATATATTTTGTAATGAATGTATTTAGTATTTTCGTCTAATGGTCTAACTAGATTGAATAGGCTTGGATAGTAGATTGCACAGTATTGTTGTAATGAGCTCTACATGTATAAGCCTCGTGAACCCAATTGTTATTGGCTAGCTAGGAGATACTTTCTCTTTTTGGAGGCGTCGATCCAGGCATCGCGAATGATAAGGGGTATGTCCCTTGGAGCTTTGTCTGGCTCGACCTCTCAGTCTTTTGACCCGTTGTAAGCTTCAGTTATTTTTCTGGCATTTTATAAGATTTACTTTGTCAAAAAATAATATTAAAAAGCTAAAAATTTAAAGAGAATCAAAATCATATAATAATAAATAAGTTGATCTTAAATAAACTTGTTGTTGGGTTGGTAATATTGCCCAAATTAAGTGTGACAAATAAATAGTAACCAAAGTATGAGTTTAATGATTGCAGGTTGGTGACATTGCATCATTATGATGAAGTAACCCAGGTGAACAATGTAGCGCAAAAAGTGGTAATAAAGTTTATAGATGGAACCCTTAAAACATTAGACCAATTTAATATATAATTAATAATCGCTTTAACAAAATTGATCATTTGATTAAAGCAACGACATCTTGTCCTCTATTTTCTCGTTGATCTTGGATGAATTGTCCACTCACTTTATACTACTTCATGTTTTATTAATACTCTATTACTACTTTTAATTGTTAGTTTTCTTTGATTTTCTTTAAAAAAAGAAGAAAATTCTTTGTGTAGCCGTTTAAAGAGTATAAAATATAAGAGAGACCAAAACTATTTAAGCACTGTCTTACGGAAAAATGCATTATAGAAGAAAAAAATTATTTTTGAATTCACAGTAGTAGGAATAGTATATGTAATTACATTCTTTGTTAGTTAGTAGATTTAAATCACTACAAAAAATATTGCTTGTAGCCACACATAATTAGCCATACTTAATTACGTGTGGTTAATTATTTATTAATATAATTACTATAATGTGTCTATTAATTATTACGTGTGGAAGTTAGTAGATTCAATTCACTACAAAAATAATTTAGCCATATCTTAATTATTTCAATTTACGCACTTGAAATAGAAAAATTAGAAAATCAAAGCGCGCCGGACTTATCTTCAAAATTGGGTTTTATAATTGGTTATTATTGTAAGATATATTCTCTTTGATTAAGTTTGTTTGTTATATTTTATTATTTTGATAAATCAACTCTCTCAGTTTAATTTAAGTTAAAGTGTTAACAATAAACTGAACTACATATATAGATTAGTGATCTATTGCTTAGAAATTAATTGGTTTTTTTTTGAAATGATTTCTATTGACTATTGTCACTTCAAATATGTACATACATGATTATACTCAAAAAGCTTATATTTAATTTTCGCTCAAAACTCTTAAAAGTTTGGAGAAAATCATCATACCCATATATATAATGTGTTTCTCACAACAATTTGTGAAAAATAAAAGTTAAAATCAAAAAATAAAATTACTTGATTTATCTTTAATATTTAAGGAAAATTTGCCGAGAATAATCCCAATTATCATCCATTGGCATGAAATAATCCCAACTATTGATTATTTTTTAATAATCCTAACTATTGATAACGTTTGCTGAAAACAGTCCTATTTGGTTTTCAACCGGCTGTAGTAGGTTAAGCTAAGTAATTTTACCTAATTTGATGAAGGAAACTTAAAAAAAAGGTAAAAAAATTACTAAACTAAACTTGCTATAGCCGATTGAAAAACAAATGGGACTGTTTTCAGCAAACTTCATCAATAGTTAGGATTATTTAAAAATAATCAATAGTTGGGATTATTTCTGGCCAACGGGTGATAGTTGGGATTATTCTTGGCAAATTTTCCAATATTTAAAAAATTTTCAACTTTTTGATGATTTACTTTTCTATTTACTGTTTTATTTTTTATGCAAAATGTATTGTTGTAGGTAAGAGGTTGCCTTGGTGCATTCTTAAGTAATCACTCCTTATATATAGTTGAGATTACTCATATTTAATCAAAAATTAAAATTATTACAGGAAAATCATTAAAAGATAATTAGATAATTTTGCATAATAGTTTTTCAATATATTATGTAAAATCTGGCCTAAATAATAATATACTCCTATTAATTAGTTCAAATAATAGTATAGCAAATGATCCACACATGCTTGAGTTAAGATCCAACAATATCATCCAACTAATCCCATCTTGAAAGAATAATAATAATACACCATTATTAATTAAATATGTCACTTGAAAATAGTCACTTGAAAATTCAGAATCCTCATAGGATTTGCAGTGAAGTGTCTAGTGCGTTTCCATGCCACATTAAACTATGCCCAAAGTTTGTACGTCCTTCAATTTTCAATATGTTAATTGAGATCTTCATTAATTAAAAAAAGCTTCATTAGTTTACATTATGAACTATTTAAGCATTAAAAGGTGATATTATATTATAATGTATACTATACATTCTAGTCCCGTTAAATTTTATTTTAATTTGTACTGATCGCTATTATATAATTATTATTATATCCACGTGTTTGATTAGTGGTATTAAATAGTGTTAATGAAAATTATTTATATTTAAAAATTTCATTAAAACTCCATATCATTCCCATGATGATGAAACTTTGATCACGAAAAAGTTTTTTTGTTTATAAATTTTCATTACTACATCTATCAATGGCTATCAAGGCAGGTTAGCTAAGAGATTTTTCAAATAAAACTACCCTAGTTTTCATTTCCACTACCATCGTATCTGCCAAAAAGACCGTATATATTTTTTATTTTATTTACTTTTTTCTCAAAGCAACCCCATATTTTTATTCGAATTTTTAAAATTATTTTCAATATTATTGTGACTCTATGAAGTCTACAAACAAGCATGTGAGCTACATGGTAGCTAGCAAATGGGCATGAAGACTTGTTAAATTTTGTAAAAATCTAGGCAAGTAAATCTATTAGAAGTATGAAAGGATGATTATACTTTACTTTGCAAATACGAATACAAGGAGACATTTTTGACTTTTGAGAACAAAATACATAATTAAAGTGCATTTTGGATCTACTTACTTACAAAATAGGGTCTAAACCCAATACAAACAAATTTTATTAGCCATTGAACAAGGTAATCCTTCATTCTAAAGGTAATAACTTTTGCTTAGTTAAATATCATCCCTATATAAATAAACAAATAATAGTTTCTATTATTTTAATCATATATATACACTATTGTCCATTTTGAAAAATAGATAAATTAATTCTCTTCTGGATGCTAGTTAAAAAAAATTATTACATATTCTAATAAACCTTCAAACATATGTCTTGAGTTTATCCAAGCTTACTAATTACACCGCTTAAAATCAATTGATAACACATTTAGTTTTTACGAACTCATTTATATTAACTTTAGATTACTACGCTGGTTATGTTAGAATTGTAATTCTATATAGGATTAATAAAGGATATGATTGAAATCACTAGAATTAGAGTATAGAATCATAAGATCGTACAAATATATTTTGAAATGCAATAGGATAAATGATTTCTAGTAATATTATTTGGTCATATGATTTCATCTTTGAAGTTTGGAGGTTTACTAAAGAGTGATTTGTCTTCGTCCTTTAATTGATTAAAAATAATAATTATAATAATCATTTATAATAAACTGCAAATCAGTGAATACATGAATTTTAATAATCATAGAATATTGTTTTTAATTTATATGTATATGTAAGTAAAGCTAGAATATAAGATTCCCTTTATGATACAAACAACCCATATAAGATCGAATCGTAGGATCGTGTTATGATACTATCACCCATAATTTTATCTTAGTAGAATCGTACAATCCCGCCATTATCAAGACCCTAAGATTTGGACCGCTCACCAATTTTTATATCATAAACTCTTAAAATCGTGGATTTAAACCGAACTTCTGATAATCATGCGTACACGTTATATAAAAATATGTCGACGCAATTTAGATACACCTCCTTTTCCATCAAATTGAAACACTATTCCAAACCATAACTTCAAAGTAAGTGGATGCATCATCTACTTATCCTAGGACCTCATCAACACTTATTTGGTATGTCAAACTATTCCAAACTTATCAAAACTCTCACCATATGATATGCCCTAAAGCTATTCCTACGTGAAAATGGCCACAATTAAAACACAAAAATGCACTCATCTTTATTTCGTACATTGCATTCTATTCTCTTTTTTTAGTGGACACTTCTCTTTTCATTAAAAGACAATTGCCCTCTATTTGAATGGACTTTCGTCACTCCAACTTCAAGACGCTGCCGTTTCGTGCAATCACATTCACTCCCCAATCTCTATATCCATATCTTTAGTTGATGCTTACGGCGGGAAAAAAGTAAAACCAAATAAAAGTGAATAAAAATATTTCAAAAATTTAATAAAAATACACTTCTTCCGTTCTAATTTAGTTGCAACGTTTGCTTTTTTCACGCAGTCCAATACTCTAATTCAATACTTAATATCTCTAATATGTATAATAAAAAATTATAAATCTTTGCAATTAGACGAATCAAATAAAATCTCACTTGATTATGTGTTAACTTATAAATTAAAAACTAATCACAAATTAAAAGTAATAAATAAATAATCTTATTTTCCTATATATGTTGCAACTAGTTTGGAACGGAGAAAGTAATAGGATAGGAGTAGAGTCTATCTATCTATATATATTTTTTTTTTTTTTTTGTCAAATATCTATCTATATATATACATATAAAGAATTTGCATAAACATATTATATAGGAAAAGCAAAGAAAAGTTCAGTTAACAGCAAAATGTCATCTTGATTTAAATTCTCTCTCCTAATTTTACGCAGTTTAACATATTGTCTTGATCCCCAAAAAAGAGAAGAGAGAGAAAAGGATACAGAATTTAGTTAGTATGAGTTGAAAAAGTTCGTTTCTTCAACATAAAAGATTCTTCTTTATATAATTAAACTGTAGTTAACAGTTATTAGATCTTTATTCTTCATCAACTCCTGATCTCTGGTAATTCCCATTTCTAATTTACAGCATTGTTTTTTTCTAATTATGTTTTCATTAACTTTCATGTCGGAAACTTTTGGTTGAGATAATTTTTTTTTTCGAGTATAAAGCGGGCATGTGTTGTGTTTATATTTTGAGCCTAAATTGTAACGGGGCGTCATAGAGTGTATAACATATTATTATCGGGGTTCAATTATCAACTTAGCCATCGTCTCGTAACATAACTACATTTGGGTATTTAGGTAGTTATTTGATTTGTAATGTAATGTGAGTTATGAAAATGCTCTGTTTTTTGAGTGTTTTGAATAATTACTACATTAATGATGTTAAATTATGGTTTAAGTGAGAATTTTGAAGTTTGTTTGTGCTAATATGACCTGATACCTTTCTGGGTGATTTGGGTTTTTGGTTAAGTTTCAGTGCCTTGCCATGTGTCTTTTTGGGTTCCTTTTTTAGTGGAAAATGAAGTAAAATAAAAGTTTTTTATAATGTTGATAGAAATGACAATAAAGGAATCTGAAAAAAAAATGGTAGAAAATTTGAGAAAATTTGTGGTTTTATATAAAATGAAGAGGAATTAATTCTAACTGTAATTGTCTTATCTTAAAATACCACCATGAAATTAGAATATTAGTTGATTTTTCTTATAATGGAATATTTTTTGAACAAATATTAATTTACCAATCCATGAAATTATTAGTAGAAGTTGTTACTTGGAAGAATTACATCCTTTTTAGGATATCTTTGAAAGTTGCCTTAAAAAGAAAGCAAGCTTCAAAAACAACCCTTAATTAGATGGGAAGCTACTTTATTTGTTGTTGGATTCTGTTAACAGCAAAGTTTGCTTAACAAGCTAAAGATCATGTTATTAGTATGTATGACATGCTTCTAGGTATGAAAAAAAAAACATTTATATCATGTTTAGATCATGTAATTAGTCTTAATTTCTATGTTTAATAAGAATATTTGTTAGTTATTTTGTCTTACATTTTTAAAGTTTATTTTCAGATCAAGAGAAGGGGAGCTGTGGAATTCATTCAAATGTAAACAAGTTTTTGCAATGGATATGGAGAGTGGTACGAGCACCAGCGCTGCTGCTAACGCCACCACCACTACCACCACCATCATTACCACGAAAGAGAAGTATTATCCTTTGATTAGAGACGGTTCATGGTTCACACAATTTCTATATGGTTGCAACCCATGGATGGCTAGATATGTTTATGGACTTATTTTCCTAATCACAAACTTCTTAGCTTGGGTTGTTCGAGATTATGGCAATGGTGCAATGAAAGATATGGCAAGTAAGAATCTCTTACAATTCTTAGAACTGATTTATTGTTTTGTGTGAGCTGATCCGAACATTTTGGGATTAACGCACGTTATGTGGTTTAATAGACAATTCAATTAGTTATCTTAAAAATCCTAATATGTATGACCTATTCTGCTTCAAACCCTGTATAAGAACCAATGTAAACTTATTTAGATTTCCCAAATTCTTAAGGAGATGGTCTGATGGTGAGACAATTTTTATTGGGCTAACCCATGTACGTTTTGTGTGTTAGAGTGATCATACACAATTTTAAAGTGATCAATTATAGAAATAAGCTAGTTGTAATGTCATAGTGAGGCAATCTGATACAAATAGCCGCTTATTCTTACAATGATGCCACATCTATACGAAGAAATTTATGATTAACATCTATACCTTGATTTGATTCAGGATTTAAAGGATGCAAAGATGGTGGTGCCGAATGCTTAGGAACACAAGGAGTATTGCGCGTGAGCTTGGGATGTTTTGTATCCTCAAACATTTTCTTAACAATCTAGTCTCATATATAATTTGATCTAAATAGAGTTATCCTTGACAAATAAAGTAGATGTTCTTCTTCACGATGTTTCTTTGTACTGCTGGAACTTCAAAAGTAAATGATCGCAGAGATACATGGCATTCGCAGTGGTGGTCTGTGAAGGCTACCATGTTTCTTGGTTTCATGGTTCTACCATTTTTCCTACCAACAGAATTCATCGAGATGTATGGTTAGTATTCTTGAACGGCTAAACAACTCCCATATATGTTTTAATTCTTACATAGTCTTATAGCTCGAGCCTAAACTTAACAAACATCTGTCTGTGTCACAGGGGAAATTGCTCACTTTGGTGCTGGGTATGTAATGTTTCTTCATATGCTTGTAGAATTAAGCAGATTGTACTTGAAAATTGCATTCAGGATTGTTCTGATCTTAAAGTGTCATAATTTGTTCACAGGATCTTTCTCTTAATCCAGCTTGTAAGTGTGATTAGTTTTATTCACTGGCTCAATGATTGTTGCCTTTCAGAGAAGTATGCTGAAAGATGGTAAATTTTCTTGATCTTTTATCGATGGATATCTTTTAATACTACATTATAGTTTTTACTTTATAAATGATTTTATTTTGTAAACTTCAAGTGTCTTTATAACTCTTAACTCCAACCCTTAGACATGGATTGAATATTTCAACACTTTCAACTTTCAGAATGTATCGTAAATTTTCATAAGATATTCAATTAGACCGTTTAACATATATGTACTGTCAAGTAACCAACTCAACCAAAACTTAAGCTTATGATTGAAGCCCCAGGATATGTTATATACTCTAACACACCCCCTCACACGAGAGCGCTTTTGGCTAGAAGTGTGGATGCGACATAGGCCCTCCTCATACCTGGCGCTGAATATTTCACTTTAAATGAGGGGTGATTGCATTGAGATTTGAACTTGTGAACTCTTGTCGCACTGGCTTCTAATACCATGTCAAGTAACCAACTCAATCAAAAGCTTAAGCTAATGGTTGAGGCCCCAGAATATGTTATATACTCTAACATGTCCAAGTCAAATATGAAGACATAAATTCGAATATGTTTTATGCAATAGTCAAATTCAACTATACTATTAACAGAGTCTCGAAGCTAAGGGAATGGAAAACACAAACATATAGCATGTAGAAGTATTATAAGTAGTGATGCGCAATGGGGGGGCTGAGCTCTACTAAAAGCCCGTGACCCAAACCAACTTCAAAGGGTCAAGTCCGTTCATTTTTCAAAAAGGGTTGGATTTATAATGGATTGACCCAAAAAGAACAATAATGGGACGGGTCAGAATTTTAATGGGTTTCTTATTTAAACACAAATTCTTGTAAAAGACAGTTTTATCGTGAGACATACCTCATATTTGGGTTAACTAGCCTTTTATTTTGAGTTCGTGTCACCGTAAGATAGTTTCATACAAGACAAGTTGCAGCTATAATTACATTGTTTTATTTCAATTATAAATTCAGAAATTTAATTTTCATCTGACCCTTCCAGAATGTGTCCCTAACATAAGGTTTGGGTTTGCAGCCGAGTTCATGTGACGTTAATAGCAACAACAGCATATATAATAAGCATAGTGGGAATAATCATGATGTACATTTGGTATGCACCCGAGCCATCATGTCTATTGAATATTTTTTACATCACTTGGACACTCGTACTTCTCCAATTGATGACTAGCGTTTCTTTGCAACCCAGAGTAAGCCTGCCATCATAATTCTTTATTATAGTGCCTACACTTTTCTCTTTAGTCTCTGCTTTCATAATTTCATTTGCTTACTTACTACTACCCATAATCCATAATTGTACAGATTAGTGCTGGATTCTTGACTCCTGGATTAATGGGACTTTACATTGTGTTTCTATGTTGGTGCGCCATCCGAAGGTATTCTATCCCATATTGTTAAGATTTAAAAGGAAAACACTCATTTTAATTTGCTAATCATATACAGTGTTATTGTTCGAAAAGATAGTTTACAAATATGTTTGATTGTGTGGCTGCATTATACAGTGAACCTCCAGGAACTAAATGCAACAGGAAGGCTGAATCTTCGAATCGGACTGACTGGCTTACCATCATAGTAATTCTCATCAACTTTTTAATTTAGAGTACATTATTCAGTATTACATCATTTATCAATGTATCAACATATAATCAGCTAGGCTATGATCGGTTAAATCTTGAAAGGAAAAAGCAAATTAAATTCAGGTTGTTTGATGTAATGCAGAGTTTTGTTGTTGCACTACTCACAATCGTAATTGCGACATTTTCGACAGGCATAGATTCCCAATGTTTCCAGGTTAATACTATCTTCTTGCAAGTTTTTTGTTGATTGAGAGTAGCAATTGTTTTTCATGAAGAAAAAATAACGAAAAAGAATATATGTATAAATGCAGTTCTGGAAAAGTGATAAACAAGCAGAAGATGGTGTTCCGTATGGTTATGGTTTTTTTCATTTCGTCTTTGCTACCGGAGCAATGTACTTTGCCATGTTACTCATCGGTTGGAACACACATCATTCCATGAAGAAGTAAGTTTTTTTATACTACTACTCAAAAATAAACACTATTGTGAGAATTGAGCCTATCATAATTGATGATCATCGAGAAAAGTTAAGTATTTGAACTATAAGAGCTCGCTTGAATTGATTTTTTATTTTTATTTTTTTGAGAGCTCGCTTGAATTGATTGTAAATATATAAAGGAGTAAAAAGGTCAAATAAATAGAATAAAGATTAGTAGAAAATGCAAATGAAACAATTGTAAAAGAAGTAAAATGACACTAAACTAAAAAGATGATGATTTCTCTCAAAGTATTCCACCACTTTTTCATAGGGTAAAATTTTACCCAATATGATGGAACTAATTGCTATTTGATTTATTTTCATTACTTTCTAACTGATTCTTCCACCTCTCTAAAAAATCAACTTTCTTTAATCTTCTATTTAATATTACTCTGATTTTTATTTACCCATTAAATATGACTTTTATTTTACCCTAATGTATTTAAGGTGAATCCAAACAAGTAATAAATAGAACAATTTGTGGTTTGTAATTTGATAAACAAGTATAATTCAAATGATATATTCCTGATATTATGAGCAAGTATATGGGATTATTAAAAAAAAAATAGATTATTATTCAATACCAAGTTATATTAGTTATGAAGGAATGCTGAGTGATATTTTTTTCTTTATGCTGCAGGTGGACAATTGATGTAGGTTGGACAAGCACTTGGGTCAGAGTAGTGAATGAATGGTTGGCAGCCTGTGTCTACAGTAAGCACTAAAAACATACTTCTACTTATTTTATTTTTTCAGTGCTCTAATTCTTTTTCTCTCCTTTTAATGGTATTATTAATTAATACTTATACTTATGATAAATAAATCAAATAGTAATTAAAATATTTGAGGAAATAAAATATTGTTAATATGGTGGTGCAGTATGGATGCTGGTAGCACCTGTTATACTAAAGAGTAGACAAGCAGGTGAATTTCCCTGAACAAAAAGGAAGAAAAAACAGTATTAGTATTCTTTTTTCAAAGGTTACCCATCCAAAGCAGGGTCTTGATTGACAATGATAATGACAACTGACACAAAAGAAAGACAAGAAATGGAATTCTGGATGACTTAATTGGCCTTTTGTGCTGGCAATGCCTTACACTAATCAAAATTACACTTACATTTGTACTCCCTCTTCACAACTAATGGAATTATAGTCCAAATATTTCCTAATCATTTTTTTTTTGGAATCCTATTATTCATTTGTATATAGTAAGTACTATTTTGTTTGCTCAAGGGATTAGAAAAAAAAAAAGCAAAAAGGGAATTTTAATACCATTGGTCGTGTACAAGTATTTATAATATAATTATATTTCGATTATTTTAGGTTAATATAGTCGTGTAGTTCAACTATTTTACGGTTAAAATTCGCAATTAGTAAGAAGTGAAATTTTTCATCAAATTAGATCGACGAAAAGATAGATCCAGAGTATTTCTCAAACTTGGTGCTTCCATCATCATTCATTATAAAGGCCAACATAGCATTTACTCTTTATATACGACTATATAAATTATTGTCGTTGGCATGAGTTAAGTGTCTAAGTTGGTTCCTTGACATCACCACTTTACAATCCTTTAGCCTAAAATTGTTGGCATATATTGTAGTTGATAACTGGATGCTAATATAATATTATGTGAGATTTAAACACTCGTATTGAATTGTAAAAGAGCTTGAATTCTTGCCCCTTAATTCATTAATGACCCAATTTATATTACAAAGATTATGATCACATAAAAGATTATGATCAATCAATTACCTAAAATTATGATAAAATATTATGATAAATCAATTACCTAAAATCAAGGGATACTAACCAAAAATATTATCTTCTTGAATAAGGTAACTAAATATTTTCTTAAGATATCGTAATACCCCCCTCAAGTTGGAGCATCTAGTGAAAAAATGCCCAACTTGGATAACAAATTGTCAAATTGCACCTTTCCAAGAGCTTTTGTAAAGATATCGGCCAATTGAGTGTGAGTGGAAACGTAAGAAGGATCAATGAGACCTGCAGTCACCGCATCACGAACAAAATGACAATCGACTTCAATGTGTTTAGTCCTTTCATGAAACACGGGATTTCTGGCTATATGTAATGCTGACTGACTGTCACAAAATAACTGTATAGCTTTAGGATGGTGCACCCCCAAACTCAAAAGTAGACCTTTCAACCACTTTAATTCGCAAGTTATAGCAGCCATTGAACGATATTCAGCTTCAGCGGAACTACGAGAGACGGTGTTTTGTTTCTTGGTTTTCCAAGAAATAGGGGATTGACCCAAAAATACCAACCAACCTGTTAAAGATCGCCGTGTAATTGGACAAGCTGCCCAATCAGAATCACACCATCCCTGCAAAGTTAAATCACTATCGGATCGTAACAAAATTCCTTGCCCAGGAGTACCTTTCAAATATCGAACAACCCGTAAGGCCGCTTCCCAATGTGCAGTCCTAGGCTCATGCATAAATTGTGACAAAATATGAACTGAGTAGGCCAAATCAGGTCTAGTTACTGCCAAATAAATTAATCTACCAACGAGCCTACGATAAGACTCCGGATCCGACAATATAGTTCCAGTTGCAAGTCCGAGTTTATGATTTTGTTCCATCGGGGAATCTGCCGGTTTGGAGCCAAGTAACCCGGTTTCAGACACAATATCAAGAGTATACTTCCTTTGGCAAAGGAATAAACCTGTGGAACTACGAGCAACTTCAATGCCCAAAAAATATTTCAAAACACCAAGGTCCTTCATATGAAAGCAATCAGAAAGATAAGCTTTAAAGGTCCGTAATGCAACGGAATCATTCCCGGATATTATCAAATCATCCACATAGACAAGAACATTAATTTGAATCAAGCCACGAGTATAGGTAAATAAGGAATAGTCAGAATAAGACTGAAGAAATCCATAGTCTTTCAAGGCAGAGACAAGTTTCGCGAACCAGCATCTAGGTGCTTGTTTAAGACCATACAAAGATTTTCGAAGGCGACATACCTTATTAGGATGTGTTGACGCAAACCCGGGTGGAAGTTTCATGTAAACTTCCTCATCAACATTACCATGCAGGAAGGCGTTATGTACGTCCATTTGGTGCAACTCCCAATTTTTAGCAGCTGCAATGGCAAGAAAGGCCCGAACAATAACCATTTTAGCTACTGGAGCAAATGTTTCATTGTAGTCGATACCCTCCTTTTGATGATTTCCAAAGACAACAAGTCTAGATTTGAGTCGTTCAATGCTTCCGTCTGAGTTGTACTTGATCCGATATACCCATTGACTCCCAAGAGGCTTCTTTCCCGGGGGAAGATCTTCCATTGTCCATGTTCCATTGTTTTCAAGAGCCCGGATTTCATCTTGCATTGACTTTCTCCAACCCTCATCTTGCATTGCCTCCTTAAACGATCGTGGCTCTTTGCCCGAAATAATAGCTGCAATAAAATTTCGATAACGCAAAGAATAACTGTTACAATTTACATAATGTGCTATGGGATAAGGAGTACCTGAGGGATGCCGAGGAGACGAATTGTTCGGAAGAGATGGACTTTTTGCGAGAACAGTGTGAGTGACAAAATCCTTATGTCGCACATTAGGAAATTTCGACCGAAAGCCACGACCCAAATGTGTATCATCCTGAGTAGCAATAGTCAAATTTTGTGTAGAGGAAGTGGGATTGGGTGGCGAAATGGGCTCTTGTTCCTGATTGGGTTGAGGATCATGGTGTATAGACGATGGGTTTGTTCCTGATTGTGGTGTCTTTTGTGGGCTGAGTTGTGTTGTTTGGTGAGAAATGGTTTGGTTGGCATTCGTGTGGGTTTCATGATTTTGTTCAAGTTCGTTTGTGATGCAATGTTCATGAAAATCATTGATACATCGAAAATCACAATTGATGGGATCATGTATAGGCACAATATTTTCAGGATTAATATTAGAAGCAATAGGATCAAAAAACGGAAAAAACATCTTCAAAAAATTTTACATCACGAGAGACAATAAATTGTTTTGAATCCAAATCAAATAACCTCCATCCTTTTTGAGTGAACGGGTATCCTACAAAAATGCATTTTCGACTTTTGCTAGCAAATTTATCTCCCTTTGTCTTTTGATTGTGAGCAAAACAGAGGCAACCAAAGGTTCGAATAGTGTCATATGAAGGTGTAGTATGGAAAAGAATTTCATATGGAGATTTATTTTGAAGTAAAGGAGTGGGTGTACGGTTAATTAAATGAGCTACTGCTAGAACACTTTCACCCCAAAAATAAATAGGCAAGTTTGCTTGAAACCTTAACGCCCTGGCTACATTCAAAATATGTTTATGCTTTCTTTCTACCCGCCCATTTTGTTGGGGAGTTCCAACACAGGAAGTTTGAAACAATATTCCATTATCATTAAAATAATCAAGCAAACAATGAAATTCCGTTCCGTTATCACTTTGAACTATTTTAATAGTCTGCGAAAATTGCCTATTAATCATAGCCACAAAGGACATAAACATACGAAACACCTCTGTTTTATCAATCATCAAATAAAGCCAAATTGCTCGGGAAAAATCATCAACAATAGTCAAAAAATATCGTGCATCACAAGAGGAGGGATGTCTATATGGCCCCCATACATCACAATGTACTTTCTCAAATATCCTAGAAGCCTTATTTTCACTTAAATTAAATTTATCCCTAGGATGTTTAGCACGAAAACATACTTCACATGCTTTATTGAAACTACCCTTACAATCAGAAACCGGAGGAAGAAGCTTTACTACTCGTTCGGAAGGATGACCCATTCTTTTGTGCCATAAGTCCAATGTTGATGAGACGGCATTGACTGAAATTTGTGTAACTGAATTGTCTGCATCAAAGTAGAAAAGTCCATCCCTCCTAACACTCGTTCCAATCAGCGCCCTCGACTGGTCCTGTATAACACAAGAGGTAGATGTAAATTGTACAGTACAATGTATATCATCAATTAATTGCGAAACCGAAATTAAATTGCAACGTAATTCCGGAACAAAAAGTACGTGTTTAAGAATCAAATTATTAGATAAATAAACCGAGCCCTCCTTTGTGGCATTGACGGATTTTCCATTAGGAAGTCCTACCGAACAATTAGCATTTTGTACATTAAAAAGCCATGAATCAGTACAGGTCACATGTCGTGAAGCACCGGTATCGATGATCCACGAATTAAAATCAAACTCACCAGTCAACCTTTCATCATAAACTTTAGTGTTACCAATAAAGCCAGCAAGAATTTTCCATTGCTCTGGAGTGAAAACGTGACCTGCTGCTTGCGTGTTCTGTCCCTTGTGGTTAAAATTAAATGCGGCTGGGCTGCTGTTGGTGGCGTTCGCCTTGGCCGAACCACCACGTCCTCTTCCACTGCTTGGCGATGGCCTCCCACGACCTGCTCCACCTCCCTGAGCCTTTGATTGATTTGGCCACCAATCCGGGTACCCAATTAATTCGAAGCACCCCGATACAAGGTGTCCTGATTTCTTGCAATTAGTACAATGCAAATGGGATTTGTCCTGTTTTTCACGCCGATCATCATATTTTCCGCGACCCATAGAAGATCGAACGGCAAAACCAACAGCGTCGGGCGGCCTTTCTTCGGTGGCTGATTTGGCTTGACGAACTCGTTCGTCTTGAATAAGTAATTGATAGGCCCGATCAAGAGAGGGCAAGGGATCAGTGGATAAAATATTTGCTCTTGTTTGAGAAAAATAATCTGGATACAACCCCATGAGAAATTGATGGAGTCTCGTATTGTCACGGCGCTCTTCATGCTGTTGACCTGCGGTGCACGAGGTACAACAAGAACACGTAATTAACGGTTCATAGTTGTTTAATTCTTCCCACAAAGCAGTTAATTTGCCAAAGTATGTAGCAACAGACATAGTTTTTGGCTGTTCACAACGAGCTATAGCAGACTTGATTTGTTGTATTCGGGGTCCATTAACAATGGAGAATCGAGATTTAAGAGTATCCCAGAGACACTTAGCATCCCTATATTTAGATAGAGTCGCCTTGACCTCGGGATCAATAGTATTCATAAGCCATGAGATTAACATGGCATGAAGAGTATTCCAATCATCCTGTGTACAGGGAGAAGATGGACTCTTGATTGAGCCATTCAAAAAACCGAATTTGCGGCGTGCCTCTAACGCGGTTTGAATGTCATTGGCCCATTCATCGTAGTTGTCACCACGAAGGCGCGTCGGAGTTATAAAATCTCCGGGACGATCATGAGGACCAAGGTAGTATGGAGAAGAGGGGTCTATGCGTGGAGTTGGGTTTGAAGATAATGGGTTTGAGGTATGCTGTTGATCACTGGCCATATTGTTTGTAAATTTTTTTTTTTTTTTTTTTAGATTAAAATTCCTGAGCTACTGATACCATATTGAATTGTAAAAGAGCTTGAATTCTTGCCCCTTAATTCATTAATGACCCAATATATATTACAAAGATTATGATCACATAAAAGATTATGATCAATCAATTACCTAAAATTATGATAAATCAATTACCTAAAATCAAGGGATACTAACCAAAAATATTATCTTCTTGAATAAGGTAACTAAATATTTTCTTAAGATATCGTAATAACTCGATAAAAAGCACATAAATAATAAAATTCAAAAAGTATTTACCAAAAGATTGAAATATGGGGTTATTACACGTAAGAAAGTACTTTTGGGGTAGTAAACACTTGAGAATGGAAGTCAAAATGAGCACCATCAAAAGTCTCACAAACACAACTTTATTCAAACAAAACATCTAAATTCACACAGTGAATACTGCTTAAAGAGAGTAAAAAGGGATACAAGAAGTGTCCTAACAAGCCCCACTGCAAATTTTTCAATTTGGCAGATGGACACCACTCTGAACTTTGTAAGAATTTGATACCGCTTGTGGTAGAAACTTGGAACAGTTGTAGTCAGATACGATCCTTCATGTCATGGTGTAAAAATGCGGTTGAGGTCGCGATTACGGTCACAAACGCGGGTCGCGGAAACGGAAAAAATTCGGTTATCGCAGAATGGTATCCGGTTTTCTTTAATTATTTTCTTTTTTACTTTTTTCGTAAATAAAATGATCATAATGAAGTATCTTAAGCTATCTTGGATTGAATATTTTTGAAGAGTTAGTATTTGAATTTTATAATTGTTCTTATTTAAGCCCATGAACAATAATATTATTCTTTCTTTTTCTTAATTAATCTTTTATGACTAATTATGTTAAAGATGTTTAGGGAGTTTGTATTTGAATTTTATATAAAAAATATTTTAAGTGAATATAGAGATAAACAAACGTATGGTTGAACGACAAAACGAAAAAAAAAAAAAATCTAATAAACCGGGTATCCGATTCCCGACCCGGTTTAAACCGGTATCCGGATTCCGGGTACCCGGTTTAAACCGGGTCGGAACCGGATCGCAATTTTAGGTACCCGAAAAACGGGTACCCGAATTTTCGGATACGGGACAATCCGGTTCCCGGTATTAAACACCCGGTTTTGAACTCGCCGGAACTTGTTAGAACTCGTTGTAACGTTCGGTTTAACACGGCAAAAACGGGCGTTAAGCGTGGTGATGCGCCACATTTCCATCCACCGTTATAAATCGCGAGATTTCGGAACGGTAGCCAAAAAATCCGTGTCAACTCGTCCGTTCCGAGTTAACTCGGCCGAGTTTTGATACCATGCTTCATGTTATACTAGAGTACTCATGTATGACATACATACACTCTTGCGGCCCGTTTGGTAGATAGTAATAACAGGTGATATGAGAATGTAAAACTAGTGTAATTTTAGTTGAAAAATGTCTTCACTACCTTGATGGCCATGCTTGTCCAACTTCAATTATTTCATTTTCTTCATAAAATTCATTCCAATGCATTCCATTGAGAGAGGTGGTATTAGGTGATAATGAAGATTTGTAAACAAAAAAAATTGCGTGATCAAAGTTTCATTACCATGGGAATGATATGGGACATTTGATAAAATTTTACATCATAAATCATTCCTGTTACCAACATTAATTTTTAGTACTACTAACAAAACGGGCCGTTGGCGTCAAGTCTATATATTTATGATTAATTCCAAGAATTTGGTCCAAAAATCAAAATGATGTGTCAACTATCCAAAGATCAAATGATGTGTGATTGAGATGATAAGCAAGATCTAGCTAAGCGTTAGTAGCTATACACGTACCGAAGAGAACTCTTAATTACTCACCATTTGCACTATATTTCCATTCAATAATGGAAATAAAATTGCACAAAACAGTTTTTGACATGTGATGCAAGTATTAACTAGATTTTATATGTATACTGACATGCAACGAAAACCAGTAATTTAAGGCCCGATTAGTCTGTCCTAGATATTTGATGCTAGTAATAGCCTCGAAGAACGATTAAACTTTAGAGACACGCCAACAAATTGACTTGACAAAGAAAGACATCTTGGCTGCATGAAGTTACAAACCACCTGTTAGTGTTATATCATACTCTCTCTATCACTTTGAAATTACCACAATGGTACATAGTTGATGGCACAAAGATTAACAAATGTTGGGGACATTTACATTGTGTCAATGATATCAAAATTAAGAAAAAAATGTGTGGATAAAAATAAAGGAGGAGGTGGCGATATTTCTTTATGAGGAACATGACAAAGTAAAAGGAACGAACTATTAAAAAGTGTGATAATTTCAACACGATAAAAAGAGTCACCATTTCAACATGACAAGGTGGCAACTCGACCGTATGCATATAGAGCCTTTACAAAAAGGCCTCAAAAGAATATATATAAAGGGTCACATATAGGGTCGGCCCTAGAGGTAGGCAAGGAGTGCCACCGCCTAGGGCCCCATAAATTTAGGGGCCCATATATATATATATATGTGTGTGTGTGTGTGTGTGTGTGTGTGTGTGTGTGTGTGTGTGTGTGTGTGTGTGTGTGTGTGTGTGTGTGTGTGTGTGTGTGTGTGTGTGTGTGTGTGTGTGTGTGTGTATGTATGTATGTATGTATGTAGTAATTAATTTTTTTTTGTCCGTTAGTACAACATACCATTAATGACAAATTTCATTAGTCTGCCGTTTGTGGTAATTAATTTTTTTTTGGTAAAGTAAGTTTTATAAAATGCCAGAAAAAGGCCAAAGCTTTATATCCTAGGTCCAAAGAAAACTTAGGTGTCACGACATTACCAAGCTCCTAATGGCTTGAGCAGCCCGTCGTCATCTACTAGGAAATAATGCGGCACCTCAAAGCTAAATTATCGATAGCCTATACATATAAAATTTAATTATCCTAAATAATGCGGCACCTCAAACTAAGCTATCAAAATTAAGCTAAGCTCCTAATGCCTAGAGACAGACCCTATTTTAATGACTTAATTAATAGTAATTAATTAAGTTAATTTGGGTATTAATTTCTAAGTAAGTTATTTTATTTGGAGTGAGTAAATTATTTTATTACCTTTGGGTATCAGTCGTATTAAATTTAAAAACTAAGTAAGTTGTACGATCAAAATTAGATAAAAGAAAAACATATAAAATATCATTATGTGTCAAAATGACACACAACCCCTTACGTGGCTCCTTAATTGAGTTAAGAGTCATCAAACTCTTGACTCATCATCACCATCATTTCATATTTCAGGATTGAAAATCTTGTACCATTACACAAAACACTCAATCATTCATAACCTTCATTACCTGTGAAATCCCTTGCGAAGTCCTTGATAAATTAAGGTTACATTCTGAAAATCAATCTCTTTTTCATCCCCATTTTTGAATTCCTCTTACAATTATGGGAATTCTATTTAATTCTATTTAATGTCATTATTGAAGGATTATCTTTTAGTTCATTGCGAATCAAAATACGGCTATTACTTTACAAGTAAATAGCGAACTCAAAATACGACAAATGAAACATATGAATTCATTTGCGAAACAAACCAAGCTTTATATACCAAACGTATTTATTCAAAACTCATATTAAAATAATAATATAACAACACTTTAAAACGTGGGAATATATAGACCGTTAGGAAGTAGGCTTGATCTAAATCCAGAGAAGACGGGTGATTGTCATCACCAAAATACGGTTCTTGCAAGAACGAAACGGGACCGGGGGCTCGAGATCGATTCCAATAACCATTACCTATTATCAAGCTATAGGATCTCATAATAATTGGATATATATATTGAAAGATGAGGCCTTGGACCTCTTAGGTGGAACTATGGATCGGAGGAAGAAGAAGAGTAAAAGAGTGAAAGAAAAACAGAGCATGAAACAAAGATGCAAGAACACACAAATGTATGAGGTATCTTATGATACCTCCCCCTCAAACCAAGTATCTTATCATTAATGATTCAACAATACATCAATGACTCAACTCTAACACTTGAGAACAACCTCTCAAGGTTGTGAATCCATTCAACAATGGAGTTCACCTACAAACTAATACAATGAAGAAGAGACTCTCTATGGTACTCAAACCCTAGTCTATTCTAATGTATTAGCTCTCTCTTACTCTTCTAAGACACTCCTAAGTCACCTTTTATAGTCCTAAGGTATAATAAGAGGGCTTAGACAAAAGGGCTTAAAGCCCATAAACAATCGGCACAAAAACAAAATACGCAAAAAGAAAGCCTGCTGAAGCTTGCTCGGTCGAGCAGCACTGCTCGAGTTGGTCGAGCGCTTCACCTGGAGTCTCTGGAAAGCAGCTGCAATATGGCTCGACCAAGTCGAGCGCCCTCAAGACAGCTACTGCCTCGCTTCTTCCAGCTTGCTCGAGCCAATACTCGACTTGTTCTCCTTGGCTCGACCTACACGAGCAACTTCAAGCCTTCTCTTTCATGGTGTCTTCCCTTCACTAAGGCACCCCAAAGCATCATCATTAATCACTTCATCAAGTAACTCGTTCTTCGTCGCACCCTTACCACGGCACCCCGAAGACCCTCCATAAGTGGGAGATTTGGCGCTTGCTCTAACAATCTCCCCCTCAAGCCCAAATCTCCCATCATCAACTTGTGACACCACTCTTTGTGCCCCAATCAATACATCAACATAGGATTTGGGTCTTGGCTCCCCCTCAAGACCAAACCCATCACCAACCAACTTTGTGCACCACCCATCATTATGAGCACCATCAACAAAAGTCACTCTCCTTAGTGACTTAGTACTTGCACCCCTCTCAACATGATGCAATCCTCCACTCCTTAGCAACACATGGCCATTGTTGTTGCCCATCACACCCTTCAAGTGCACCAAGCACCCCTTTGTCACCTTCAAGACTCCATCACCTTGAGTCTTCATGGTGTACCCAATCCTATCTAATCTCCTCATTGAGATTAGATTACTCATCATCTTGGGAATGTATTTCACATCCCTAAGCTTCCTCACAATGCCATTGTGCATCCTCAAATGCACCTCTCCAATGGCCTCAATCACAACTTGCTCACCACTAGGCAAGGTTAACCTCTCATGCTCACAAGCCATCATCCTTGTAAACAAGCTCTTGTCTCTACAAATATGATATAGGTGTACGGAATCAAACATCCAATCATCATCACCATCACACTTGGCCACTAGCACATGACCAACCTCATCATCACCCTTAGTCTTCTTCTCAAGACCCTCATCAAGGTTTGGGAGCACCTTCTTCTTTACAACCCCTTTCAACAAAGGTGTTGCCTTTTTCACCTTCTCAAGTGGAAGAACTTTCTTCTTCCCTTTGAGCCTCTCACCATTACCAACCTCCATAGTTGGTTTCTCTATTTCCTTCAAAAGCTTCAAGCTTTTAAGGTCTTTCTTCAACCTATTACAATTATATTGAATATGGCCTCTCTTGTGGCAATGGAAGCACACTTTATCCCTATAATCAACTCTTGCCTTCTTGACCCCGGTTTTCCCCTTTGATGGATTTCCCTTGATGACCTTCCCATCTCTCATAGATGAAGCATCATCAACCTTCATATCAACCCCCATGGATGATACTTTCTCAACAAAGCTACAACACCTAGTAACTCCCTCTAGTTTTTCAACTCTCAATAACAAAGATTTTCTATCACTAACCTTTGCTCTACCACCATTGTTAATAAGCTTTCCTTCTCTCTTGAAAACTCCATTAACAATCTCTCCATCTCTTGAATACCCACTGTTTTTCTATCACCTAAAGTTTCAACAAACCCTAATAGCTTTAATAAACCATCCAAACACTTCTCTACTTCTACCATCTTTCTTCTACCTATCTCCAAGCCTTCTCCCACTCAATATCCTAAGGAATAACACCAAGCTCTGATACCAATTGAAAGAGGAGACCTTGGACCTCTTAGGTGGAACTATGGAGGAAGAAGAAGTGTAAAAGAGTGAAAGAAAAACAGAGCATGAAACAAAGATGCAAGAACACACAAATGTATGAGGTATCTTATGATACCTCCCCCTCAAACCAAGTATCTTATCATTAATGATTCAACAATACATCAATGACTCAACTCTAACACTTGAGAACAACCTCTCAAGCTTGTGAATCCATTCAACAATGGAGTTCACCTACAAACTAATACAATGAAGAAGAGACTCTCTATGGCACTCAAACTCTAGTCTATTCTAATGTATTAGCTCTCTCTTACTCTTCTAAGACACTCCTAAGTCACCTTTTATAGTCCTAAGGTATAATAAGAGGGCTTAGACAAAAGGGCTTAAAGCCCATAAAAAATCGGCACAAAAACAGAATACGCAAAAAGAAAGTCTGCTGAAGCTTGCTCGGTCGAGCAGCACTGCTCGAGTTGGTTGAGCAGCACTGCTCGAGTTGGTCGAGCGCTTCACCTGGAGTCTCTGGAAAGCATCTGCAATATGGCTCGACCGAGCCACTATGGCTCGACCAGGTTGAGCACCCTCAAGACAGCTACTGCCTCGCTTCTTCCAGCTTGCTCGAGCCAATACTCGACTTGTTCTCCTTGGCTCGACCTACACGAGCAACTTCAAGCCTTCTCTTCCATGGTGTCTTCCCTTCACTAAGGCACCCCAAAGCATCATCATTAGTCACTTCATCAAGTAACTCGTTCTTCGTCGCACCCTTACGACGGCACCCCGAAGACCCTCCATAAGTGGGAGATTTGGCGCTTGCTCTAACATATATCCGTTGCCAATTCCCAAAAACTGACATGTTTCAATGTTGAACATTTCAATAACTTAATCAGTAAATCACTTGATTTTCTTTGAAATCAATAATCATACTTCATTTCATAAAACCATATTTCAAGACTCATATTTTAGAAGACATGCTTTTGTAATCTCTTTAAATAAATACAATCTTAACATACTTTTTAATCAAATATAATTTTTATAACATGATTCATTTTTATAAAATCATTTTACAAAACTCACAATATTATTACATAAACAAGCAATCAAACCAATATATTTTCTATAAAGTTACTTAAACTAGCTTTAAAAGATATTAGATGTTTGTAGGTTACCTTTCTACTCCATGAATAGCAATCAATAATTAAAATACCAAGCAATTCATCATCAACCTTCAACATGTAAAAGGTTGAGTTACTATCAATGGAGTTTAACCAATTTTACATAAATGTGTATCCAACTTAGATCATATCCAATTGACATCACCTAATCAAAGCTCAAATGATACTTAAGTTCCCAAAATTATACTTGGACCAAACACCCTTATTAATCAAATAAGAACTATAACTCAACAATGCCAATAAATAAAGAAAGAATGATAACCATAAGTTGATCTTAAATACCCAACAAATAACCTTAAATATTAAATCAAAAGAATACCCAATTTGTTTCATAACTACCAATCCCGTATTAGTATCATAACAGGACACCTGTTAGTATTTTGGTCATAACTTTCTCATACAAACTTGTATAGAGACGATTCAAGTGGCTGCGCGACCCTGACTCAGAGATTTACAATTCTTATAAAGACACTAAAACCCATAAACAATCACAACTGCCCCAAAAATGCCAAAACAGAATGTTGTTTCTCGATTCTCATGACAACCTGTTAGTATTTCACTATTTTGAACGTAACTCTCTCATACGAACTCATATTAGGGCGATTCAAGTACCCACACGGCCGCGACTTAAAGCTCTACAAATCTCCTGAAGATACCAGAACCCCAAAACGACTCTAATTGTCTCAAGAACAGCAACACAGGTTCCGACAAAACAAAACGGAAACCTCTTTGTCGATTTTCATGACAGCCTACTAGTATTTTTGACATACCTCCCTCATACGAACTCACTTTGGGGCGATTCAAGTGCCAACGCGACAGCGACTCGAAACTCTACAACACAGAAATCACGAAACAGCAGGACCCTTGTTTTATCAGAAATTTCAGAATTCATATTACATAATTTGACACTATAAAATTAAACCTAAATAACAATTACTAATCATCATCAACAACAATCCAATTACTAATTGAACTCATATACCCCAATTAAACTCTAATTGATGCTTAAATTTGAATTAAAGCCCTAAATTAAACCATAAACACTACTACCAAAAATCAATCATCATTGTTCATACTTAAGAAAGTAAAACTACTTTAAATCAATCAATTTATACTTAAATAAATAATTTGTGGGTTACCTCACAATTGGAGTCATAAAATCCCCAATTTGAATCAACAAGAACCCTAACTTTTGATTTCTTGAATGATGAATCCCAAATTACAATTGAATCAAAACCTTTACCTAAAGGTTCTTAGCCGTATTTATGTCGATAACAAACAATCTTGTAAAAGAATTTGGATTTTGATAAATTATTGTTTTATAAGAAAATACCAAATGATTGAATTGAAGATGTTTGTAAATGACTTGTATATAAATGTAATAGTTTGTTGGATTACTCAACAATTCAATTGTTGACAGTCTTTGATGGGGCCTATCCCTTACGGGGGATAGATCCATTTCCAGGTTAGCTCTACTGTTGAGATGATGCCTGCTTGTGTTATGTGTTGTGTGCGAGGCGAGGACTTCTTTTTGAAAATCATAATGTAAATTAGATATTTGTAAATTAAATTGTAATTGTTTTATAATGTTTTGTAAATAGTATTCACTTATTATATGTAAAAGGTTTTAAATACTCTGATATTAGTTGGTTGTGGCTATCAAGCCACAGGTTGGATTCAGCCCTGACTTTTATAAGTCTTCCACTGTGCTTTGTAGACAGTATTATAATATTGTTTACGCTGGTTTGGGCTGTTTCAATTGGTATCAGAGTTTGGTTGTTTCTGGAGTACTCGAATCCTCATATTCGAGTACAAAATTTTTGAAAAATGAATTTCGAAAATCCGAGAGAGTGCGGTAGTCGAGTCTTAGGGTGTAACTTCTAAAAATCGGATGGTATTAATGTGACTATGTGTTATATGTGTGATGTTTGACAATATGCTTATATGTTAAAGAAATCTTAAAGTTTCCTTACGTGTTGTGAATTCTCTTTTAGTAAGAGTCATGCTGAAGCCCAAGAGTTATGCCCGGATATTAATTTGGGGCTTCGAAGTTTTGTAAAAGGAGTTTTAAAGGATATATTAAAGTTAAGATGAGAATATTTTTCGTTTGAGTCTTTATTGGTGGATCTAAATGATCTTAAATGAAATTTTGTGTGATTGTTTATATGCCATGAAAAAAATATATGTGTTTTTAAAAGAATTTAAATTTCAACTTGAAATGTATAATTTCGATTCAAGTATTGTTGAAGTTGTTTTACAAAAGTTATTATATATACTCGGATAACTGACATATGGAGTTGAGGACCAAGCTTATCAAGAATTGCGATGACATCATGTAAGAATGAGTCGAAGCAAAGAGTTCAAAAGAAACATTTTCAAAATATTGAAAGTTATGAGTTAAATGTGCGTAAAAATTGAAAATCAATCAAGGAATAAGAATTAGAAAAGTATTTGTGTCTCGTTTAATATAATGATATTTGTATGAGAATTTCAGTTATAGGAAGTTGCGAAAAAAAAGAAGGGTTGACATGAATATGAATGTCGTAAAGTTTATAATATAGTAAAATTATGATGGAGAATATTCTAAATGATTTACGATGTGGAAAGGATAAATTTGATTATTAAAAAGTTTGAATGGTTCAAATTCTATCAAGCCTTATTTATGGTTAATGTGAGTTGAAGTTCATAAGTCAAATAAGAATCAAATAAAAGTTATGAGAGCCTTGCATTACATGTATGGAGAAATTTGACGACAAATTGTATTTATGTAAAATGAATATTTGATTAGAAGCCAATTGTATTGATGTTAATTGTATTGAGGTGACCGAAAAGCTTATAACTAGGGAAACAAAAGTATTTGTTTAACCCATGATTGGATGCGACAATAAAGGATAAAGTTGAATGGACTAAGTTGTGTAAAATTGTATTAATGGTGAAACGGATGATCGAAATAAAGGTTAAGAATCGTATATAAATGAATTTCAAGAGTATGGAAGCTATTTGAGAAAGATGTTATTTAAGCTTAAAATGTTGAGGGTCATGTATTTAAAGTGGATATGAACGCATTATGAGTGGAAGTTAAACGATAATGATTGAGTTATAAGTTATTAAAAATTAAAAGTCAAAAGTGGTCAAGAAAATTTTCTAATTTGAGGTTCAAGTTATTTGATTATGAGAAATAAAATGTGTGCTTAAAGTGATAATTTCTGAGTATATCGGGGGTTAAAAGAGTTCTTAAGTGAAGTTTTGTTGTCATTTGGGAAATCAAGTAATTTAGAGAATTGGATTTTCAAATTGAGGACACAAAATGGTTAAAATGATAAAAACAAGTAAAGGTTTGTTAAAAATTATTCAAGTATGACGTAAGAGTTGATGTCGAGACTAAGTAAGTTGGTTTGACGAGAAAACAAATTTGATTTTGAAAATAAAACTATCTGTCTCTTTTCAGAGGGAAACTCTATCAAGTTTTTCGTAGATTGTCAAAACATCTTTGTTTAAAAGTTTCAAATGTTGCTAATATTGTTTTAATTTCTGATTATTAGTTTGCGATTTGATATGTGCACTTGTATATGTGCAAATGTGTTTTGCATCATGAGTTTTGTGCATTTGAAAATTACTAGTTGAAGGGGCGCGTGCTTCGCACGCGCGCGCTCTCCCAAGAAATCCTATTTTACTTAATAATTTAATATTTGGGAAATTCCACATGGTAGCATCCAGTTTTGATGAAATGTCAGTAGCAGCACTTTTTTAAGAAAATTTCACATGGTAGCATCTAGTTTATGCACTATCTAATTGCCGTAGCATTTTCCGTTAAGTTCTTGTTAAATTCTGTTAAGTTCATCATTTTGTAAGTTTTTTTCCACATGGTAGCATCCAGTTTTTGTTAATTTACCATTTTAACTTTTAATTCACTATTTTAATGTTTAATTCACAGTATAATTCATTAACGCTCATAAATATTTAATAATTTTATTGAAAAATTATAAGAAAGTATCTAATCGGGTCGAAACAAGTACTTATTCGCCTATTTTTCGATACGTAAACCGAAAAAGATATTTGACATTATTTTTACCTGTCGTAACGATTTTTTTTCAAAAAACGGACGTTGCAAATACCCTTATGGGGTAACTCTTTTGAAAATCCGGTCGAAACAAGTACATATACGCCTATTTTCCGATACGTAAGCCGAAAATGATATTTGACGTCATTTTTACCCATCATAACGATTTTTTGAAACAACGGACGTGGCTACTACCCTGATGGGATAACTCTTTCAAAAATTCGATCGAAACAATTACTTATTCAAAAGAGTACTTGTTTCGACCGATGAATTAATCATTAAATGGTGAATTAAAAACTGTTAAATTTATTTTTCCGTATAATTATTCAACATTTATAATTTTTTTTCAGTAAAATTATTAAACATTTATGAGCATTAAGGTGTTCAAAACAGACCCAATGACCAGATAGACACCCGACTTTATAACCGAACTCGATTTGACCCGACTTAAAAATGGATCTACAAATATGTAAAAACCAATGTGAACACAAAACCCGATTTTGAACCGACCCGAAACACCTAACTCGAAATCAACCCGATGACACGAATGAACACCTCTAGCGTTAATGAATTAAACGGTGAATTAAACATTAAAATGGTGAATTAAAAGTTAAAATGGTAAATTAACAAAAAAATGGATGCTACCATGTGGAAAAAAAACTTACAAAATAATGAATTTAACGGAATTTAACAAGAACTTAACGGAAAATACTACGGCAATCAGATAGTGCATAAACTGAATGCTACCATGTGGAATTTTCTTAAAAAAGTGCTACCATTGGCATTTCATCAAAACTTGATGCTACAATGTGGAATTTCCCTTAATATTTTAGTGAAATAATTAACATAGCGTCCAACATTCTGGAGTTAAGTTCTTGAGAAATAATATTATTTTGATGACTATCCTAAAAACAGAATCCAAAGTGGGAGATTATATTCTTTTGATGCAAAGGAGTGATTATCTCAATTTTCAGAAGTACATACGTCTTTAAAAGGCTTTAAGATCTTACATGTAATTGCATGCCATTAGGAAAAGAACCTCAATAAACTTGACTAACTACTTTGCCAATCAAGTTTTCTAAACACAAAAAAGATTATTGCAGTTAGTATAAACAGTGATGTTTATTACTTCTATATGATAGTAGAAATGAATAATTGGTCTTGAACGTCAAACCATCAATCGAATTGAATTTTGCTGACTGAAGTTCAATGTATTTGAACAATGTATAAGCTCTAGAGTACTTCTCTTGAAGACCTTCCAATTTTGTAGGAATTTCTATTCGGAGTGGTTTTGTCTAAATTTTTTTTATCATAATCGGAATCATGACATTATCGGAAGCACCTATAAATACATAAAAAAGCATATTATCTTCATTAGTAATAAATCTTCTTTTGCTACTATCGTCTATCCGAGAATAATTTATGCTTATATTGGGAGTTGCATGGTCATCAAGCTTATCAGTTATCATCAAAGAAATCTGCCATTATAGAGAAAATGCCTCTAAGGTACCAAAATCACAACAACAAAAAATTGAGGGGGTCGCAAAGTATATTCAGTCTTGATGGCTGCAACCTCAGCAAGCTGAAAAGATTGTAAAAGAAATTAATTATATTTTTTTGATGAAAAAACTGAACCACAAAAGAAAAATAAAGGAAATTCAAGCAAAGTTGTTGACATCACACAATGTTGACCTTTTGATTGCACCACGTATGTACATATCTATGACTATGATGAGCATGTAGAGGGCGTGATATCAGTTTCATCAGTCATTATAGGCAAACATAAAAGCATTTAAAGGATAATTCAAACAAAGTGGATGAAACAACTTATGAAACAACTTATATCATATCAAAGTCAATTATCCATCTCAAGATTAACACAAACAGGAATTATAGAGCAAAATATCATATCAAAGTTTCAAACTGAATTTATGAAAAAACTTTCTTGTAGTAATATTCAGCAATAACAACTAAAGTAATTACAATTAATCATTCACTTATGAAGTTTTAATTCAATGAAGCATGAGTTAATAAGCTAGGTTGCATTTATTTGCTTCATTTGACTACTACAATAACCAAATTAAGTAACTACAATAAATCATTCAATGATGAAGTTTTAATTTGCTTCTAAATTAAAAGTGAAATGCACAAGTTCGTTGGATGTCCTTTATCAACAAAAATCAAGTCTTGAACATCTACAACCCTAAAATCAAGTCTACATAACTAAGGTTTCGACAATTATATTATGACATACCGAATTTTCCTTTATTTATCTATTTGCATTCTAAGTTAGCAGCATAATACTGAAATATTTTCTATCCACAAAGGTGTAAGTATTAAACTCTACACCTTCTACTTTCTTAACAATTTTTGGTCTTTAAAAGAAAGGTATAAAAGAGGAAGAGCACATGAATGAGCAATGTATAGTTTTTCATATTTTGATTAGAGATAGACTTACCTAATGCAGAATATACAATATAGTGTCTTTTTTATATTTCACCTTCCAAATGAAACTTACATTCACTCCCGACAGTATATGAGCAAATTTAGTAACTAAGGATCCTTAATAGATAAAGAATATTTACCCAACATGTATAAATTCACACGCAAACACACACAAACACACAAACACATATTATATATCAAGTGAACACGAAATCATTTAAGTGAAATTCAACCAAAAGCAGAAAAAATTACAACTTTGATATCAAGTGAACGCCAAATAATTGAAGTAAAATTAAACTATATAAACAAATTAAAGCGTAAACAATTTCTAACAACTATAGTGAATAATCAATGTAGCATATCGATTAAGTTCTAATGACTCAAAAACTCAATGATGATCACATGATCAGACTTGGCTATTCGATGTTAAATCAAACTATATAGACAAATTATTTTACCAAACTATTGAAGGGAAACCAAGTATGGTGTGGGAAAGAGCTTCAAACATATTCAATATAGTAAGTAAGTAATGACAAGAGTATCAGTCAATTTAAGCAAAATAAAAAAAGAGTAAGAAATAAAACGCTACATGAGTTATGGTAGGTTGTTGTCGCCTAGTATCGCATCCTTAGCAAACTACAATCAAATCAGTTGATTACAAAGTAGCACAAACACAATAAAATAAGCTCTAGCCAAGCATTAAACTTATTATGAATTTTCAAATAAGATAATGTATGAAACGTATTCTATATTCCCCCAATTAGATAAAGTAATCATTCTCAATATGCCCATGGTTTTGATGAGTTTTATGACTAACTCTACTTCTATCACTTCTCTCTACAATTTGCTCTTCCTTTAGCGCTTTCCTTGTCTCAAACAGTCAAACTTTGATATAACTTATAACAACTCACACTAAAAATGAATGTTCTACAGAGATAGGAACCGAAAATGGTTGGGAAAAAAATCAATTCCTGCCAAACAGTACCAAAATTTTCAGAGAAAACCTTCAATCTTTGAAACCATTTGAGCAAAAATATCAGAAATTCTAAATAAGTACACTCATGGAAAACCCTAAAATCAACGAACAATAGAAAATCAAGAACATGTTAAAAATAGCTCACTATCACGTTCATGAATTCCACTGGCTGGAGTGAAGAAGCATCTGAAAAATGAGGATGAGAAAGAAAATGAGGATCTAATGGGGTTGAAAGTGGTTTTCGATGTGCAGCAGGAAGGGATGTGAGAAAGCAAAAGAGAGTGATGCAGGGATGAGAGGAAAAGAGATAAAGAAAAGTGGGATTCAGTCGCGTGAAAAGAGAAAACATGAACAGTGAAAACACTGTTCATTACTGTTCATCCGCTGAGAGTAAATGAACAGTGTAAGCTTAGCCGTTTTTTATATTGTATAGATTTTGGGTCCTTATTATATTTAATCTTAAACTTTGTTTTTAATCTTGGATGGCTGCCAAATGTCAGAGTTAAGGTTTTCAATTAAGTAAGTCGCTTGGACATTGAACAATTTAAGGTTTATCCTTAAGTTGGGGAGAATATAAGTTTAATATGTTTTTAAGGTGTAGAGTAATTTCGGGGACGAAATTATTTTAAGTTGGGGAGAATGAGACAGACCCGATTTTGACGACTTAATTAATAGTAATTAACTAAGTTAATTTGGGTATTAATTTCTAAGTAAATTATTTTATTTAGACTGAGTAAATTATTTTATTACCTTTTGGGTATCAGTCGTATTAAATTTAGAAACTAAGTAAGTTGTACGATCAAAATTAGATAAAAGAAAAACATATAAAAGATAATTATGTGTCAAAATGACACACAACCCCTTACGCGGCTCCTTAATTGAGTTAAAAGTCATCAAACTCTTGACTCATCATCACCATCATCTCATATTTCAGGATTGAAAATCTTTTACCATTACACAAAACACTCAATCATTCATAACCTTCATTACCTGTGAAATCCCTTGCGAAGTCCTTGATTAATTAAGGTTATATTCTGAAAATCAATCTCTTTTTCATCCCCATTTTTGAATTCCTCTTACAATTATGGAAATTCTATTTAATTCTATTTAATGTCATTATTGAAGGATTTTCTTTGAGCTATTAATGGAACTTTAGGTAAAGGTTTTGATTCAATTGTAATTTGGGATTCATCATTCAAGAAATCAAAAGTTAGGGTTCTTGTTGATTCAAATTGGGGATTTTATGACTCCAATTGATGTTCAAGATCGGAGGTTGGAAGACCCTTCAATGGTGATTGAGGTAACCCACAAATTATTTATTTAAGTATTAATTGATTGATTTAAAGTAGTTTTATTTTCTTAAGTATGAACAATGATTGTTGAATTTTGGTAGTAGCTTAGTGTTTATGGTTTAATTTTAGGCTTTAATTCAAATTTAAGCATCAATTAGAATTTAATTGGGGTATATGAGTTCAATTGGTAATTGGATTGTTGTTGATGATGATTAGTAATGGTTATTTAGGTTTAATTTTAGGGTAATGATATTTACAGCCCTTAGGGCTGTACATAAAAATTAACAAATTCTTTTTATCATTATTACCTTTAAATTTTCAAGAGAATCTAGTCTAGAAATTGGAAAATAATTAATATTTTACATAATGATTTAGACTTTCCAAGAAATAATAAATGATAAAATAATAAAGTATAATTAAATGTTTATGTTTTCAAAGCAAAAAAAAAAATTAAATTATATAAATTAAATACAAGATTGCTTCTTATATACAACCCTTAGGGCTGTATATATCATTTCCCTTAATTTTATAGTGTCAAATTATGTAATATGAATTCTGAAATTCCCGATAAAACAAGGGTCCTGATATTTCGTGATTTTTGTGTTGATGTGTTCGTTTTTAGCTTTTGGTGTCTTCATGAGAGTTGTAGAGTTTCGAGTTGCGGTCGCGTGGGCAATTGAATCGCGTCACAGTGAGTTCGTATGAGGGAGTTATGTCCAAAATACTGGTAGGCTGTCATGAAAATCGACAAAGAGGTTTCTGTTTTGTTATGTCCAAACCTGTGTTGCTGTTCTTGAGATAGGTAGAGTCGTTTTGGGGTTCTGGTATCTGCAGGAGATTTGTAGAGCTTCAAATCGCGGTTGCATGGGTACTTAAGTCGCCCCAATATGAGTTCATACGAGAGAGTTACGTTTAAAATAGTGAAATACTAACAAGTTGTCATGAGAATGGAGAAACAGCATTCTGTTTTGGCATTTTTGGGGCAGTTGTGATTGTTTATGGGTTTTAGTGTCTTCATAAGAATTGTAGATCTCTGACTCATGGTCGCGTAGCCACTTGAATCGTCTCTATATGAGTTTGTATGAGGAAGTTATGACCAAAATACTAACAAGTGTCCTGTTATGATACTAATACGGGATTAGTAGTTATTAAACATACTGGGTATTCTTTTGATTTAATGTTTAAGGTTATTTGTTGGGAATTTAAGATCAACTTATGGTTATTATTCTTTCTTTATTGATTGGTATTATTGAGTTATAGGTCTTATTTGATTAATAAGGGTGTTTGGTCCAAGTATAAATTTGGGAACTTAAGCATCATTAGAGCTTTGATTAGGTGATGTCAATTGGATATGATCTAAGTTGGATATTGGGATTTCGCTTTTATGTAAAATTGGTTAAACTCCTTTGATAGTAACTCAACCTTTTACATGTTGAAGGTTGATGATGAATTGCTAGGTATTTTAATTATTGATTGCTATTCATGGCGTAGAAAGGTAACCTACAAACATCTAATATCTTTTAAAGCTAGTGTAAGTAACTTTATAGAAAATATATTGGTTTGATTGCTTGTTTATGTAATAATATTGTTAGTTTTGTAAAATGATTTTAATTAAAATGAATCATGTTATAAAAATTATATTTGATTATAAAGTATGTTAAGATTGTATTTATTTAAAGAGATTACAAAAGCATGTCTTGCATGATATTACCTTCTAAAATATGAGTCTTGAAATATGGTTTTATGAAATGAAGTATAATTAATGATTTTAAAGAAAATCAAGTGATTTATTGATTAAGTTTATTGAAATGTTCAACATTGAAACATGTCCGTTTTTGGGAATTGGCAACGGATATATATATATATATATATATATATATATATATATATATATATATATATATATATATATATATATATATATATATATATATATATATATATATATATATATATATATATATATATATATATATATATATATATATATATATATATATATATATATATACGGATTATTATGAAATCCTATAGCTTGATAATAGGTAATGGTTATTCGGATCGATCTCGAGCCGCCGGTCCCGTTTCGTTCTTGCAAGAACCGTATTTCGGTGATGACGATCACCGGTATTCTCAGGATTTAGATCAAGCCTACTTCCTAACGTTCCATATATTCCCACGTTTTAAAGTGTTGTTATATTATTATTTTAATATGAGTTTTGAATAAATACGTTTGGTATATAAAGCTTTGTTTGTTTCGCAAATGAATTCATATGTTTCATTTGTCGTATTTTGAGTTCGCTATTTACTTGTTAAGTAATAGCCGTATTTTGATTCGCAATGATCTAAAGGTTTTTAGCCGTATTTATGTCGATAGCAAACAATCTTGTAAAAGAGTTTGGATTTTGATAGATTATTGTTTTATAAGAAAATACCAAATGATTGAATTGGAGATGTTTGTAATGACTTGTATATAAATGTAATAGTTTGTTGGATTACTCAACAATTCAATTGTTGACAGTCTTTGATGGGGCCTATCCCTTACGGGGGATAGATCCACTTTCAGGTTAGCTCTACAGTAGAGATGATGCCTGCTTGTGTTATGTGTTAAGTGCGAGGCGAGGACTTCTTTTTGAAAATCATAATGTAAATTAGATATTTGTAATTTAAATTGTAATTGTTTTATAATGTTTTGTAAATAGTATTCACTTATTATATGTAAAAGGTTTTAAATACTCTGATATTAGTTTGTTTTGGCTATCAAGCCACAGGTTGGATTCAGCCCTGACTTTTATAAGTCTTCCGCTGTGCTTTCTAGACAATATTGTAATATTGTTTACGCCGGTTAGGGCTGTTTCAGTTTTACAATATATAATTCATGTTGGGCATGTTTATTTGTGTTTCATTTTGATGTGTATTGTGATATATATGTGTTGATGTGTTTTGGGTATAGTTGTTTGTTTGTGAAAGTCTCATGCTTTTAGTTTCCTGAGCGAGAGTGACATGTATATGGTGAAAAATTCCTCTGGTATTTTACATTAATATTGGTATTCTTAAATTTTATTTATTACAACTACGACTCGACTACCTGCTGATCGAGAATTTCTTATCATATGGCATACAATGAGACACTGTAGGATGAAAATTCTACTAATGATATGTATTATGATGATGTTATTGATGTTATTTAGGATATGTAAAAGTAGGATTACAAAGACACCATGTTGGTATGATCCAAAAATTAGAGATATGCATTTGCGTGATATGATTGAAAGAAGTGATACCTTATGTCTTGAGCAAATTAGAATGGATAGACACTGTTTTAAAATTTTATGTTCTTTGGTTCGAGATGTCGGCGGTTTAAAAGATAGTAAGCATATGAGTGTGGATAAAAATGGTTGCTATCTTTTTACATATAATTGCATATGATGAAAAAAATCGAGAAATTAAATTTGACTTTCAATGATCTCAAGAAACAATTAGTGGACGTTTTCATCATGTATTAAGAGCGATACTTAAACTATGGAGAATACTACCAAAGAGTAAAGACCCCTCAACCAATCATGGAGGATTGTACAGATGAAAGGTGGATATGGTTCAAGGTAAAAAAAAAAAAAGAGATGGTATCTTTGAATTTACTATGAATTGAAGTGACAAATTCATATTAAGTTTTTAACTTAAATTATTTGTATCATAGAATTGATTAGGTGCTTTAGATGGAACCTTCATAAAGGTAAGCGTGCCTACTATTGATCAACTGCGATATCGGTGTAGAAAAAACTATCTAGCGACAAATGTTCTTGGTGTATGTGCCCCGGACATGCAGTTTATATACGTATCATCATGTTGGGAAGGTTCAGCTGCAGATGGTAGGATTCTTCGAGATGCCCAAAGTAGACCTAATGGATTCAAAGTTCCTCTTGGTATTAGATACATATATTTTATTAATTTTTATCGATGTTATTGTATTATGATATCGTATTTTGATTTTATCGAAATATTTTTTATAGGTCTTTATTATCTTGTTGATGCTGGGTATAAGAATTGTGAATGTAAATCTTGCTCCATATAGAGGACAACGTTATCATTTGCTAGAATGGACAAATCCACCTACTAAGAAAGAAGAGATTTTTAATATGAGACACTCTTCTGCTAGAAATGTGATCAAACACTCGTTTGGTTTGCTCAAGATACGATGGGGGATATTAAGAAATCCATCATTTTACTTAATCAAAACACATTCTGATATTATCCTTGCATGTGTTTATCTGCATAATCTCATACGACAACAAATGGGTTACGAACCACTTGAGGAACAATTAGAACATTATATGATTGTATTACAACCAGATAACAACATTGACACTGATAGTGGAGAAGCATCAGCGGAATCGGGTATTCGGAGAGATCAATTAGCTCATAAGATGTGGGCCACATGATGGCCAAGAAGAGGCACATAATAATATGTTATTATGCTTGCTTGTTTTAATTTGCTTTTGTATATTATAACTACAAAATCTATTAAATGGCTTATCATGTATTTTTATAATTATGATAGTTATGATATTTTCATGTTGTTGTTTAGTATCTAGCTCTTCATATTCTGGTATTTGTATATATGATTATCTCATATATCTAATGAAGAATGTTATCAAGAAGAAAAAAGGGAAGAAAGACTCGTGTGCAGACAAGGAAAAACAAATGTTGTGAACGGTAAAAAGAGAGAAGAAAATTTGGACTATCGACGAGGAGTCTGCACTAGTTGATATTCTATATGAGCTCAACACTACAAGCTGAAAAGTAGACACCGGATTTATAATTGGATACCTTTCTTTTGTAGAGAAGGAAATGAAATAACGACTTCCAACTTGTGATTTGAAGGCTGATTCTCATGTCAAATCTAAGATCAAACTTATGAAGAGAAGTCTTTCATACATTCTAGATATACAGAGAATGGAAGTGGTTTTGGTTGGGATGATGAGAAAAAAATGGTGACAAGAGATAAAGAGGTCTACCTTGAATGGGAAAAGGTAGTTTCTTTCTCAACTTCCTATATATTTGTAATGATATTTGCTTGTTGTGCATCAACTACCCATTGTTCCTTCTCATACAAAGTCGCGAAGGTTTTGCTCCATTGTTCATGAAGCCGTTTCCACACTATGATAAACTTATTGAAATTTACGCAAAAGATTTGGCTAATGAAGATAGAACAAGAGGACCTAGAGACGTCACTAACATAGAAGAAGATGAGGAAGAATCTAATCCAATAGAAGTTGATACTCAAGTTGTTGGTGAAGCAACCTTTCAAACTCGAGGTAACAACAATACTCCTACTACATCTAAGCAATCTAAACGGAAGTCTAGTGAACTTGATGCAGTTAAACTCAAGTTTGTGAAAATTTCAAAATCCATTTCAAGTCTAATAGATGCTGAAAAGGAGAGTGCATTAGCTATTGTGGATATTAAGAAAGCATTTACACATAAATTGGATGTTCATGAGTTGACTTGTGATAAGAGAACACAATTATTTCCAAAACTTTGCACGCTCCCAGGACTTAGTCCAGAAGAAGTTGTAAATGCTACTTGTCTTATTGGTCAAGATACATCAAAAATGGATCTTTTCTAAACTATGCCCGATGAATTTAAGGTCATATTTGCAAGATAAGAGATTGGTGGATCAATTTAGTTGCAACTGGTTTTAACTATATTTTGCAAGTGACCAGTAATATAATATAACTGCATTTTGTAAGTAACATGTAAATATGTAATATATTATAACCTCATTCACATTGTGATGTATATTTCATTTTGGATATAAGGAAGACGTTTATAATGTGCAACTTTTGTAAGTAAAATGTTAACTTTTGTAAGTAACATGTAATATGACATAAAAATGTTCAACATGAGAATGTATATATATATTTTTTTGAGATAACATGAGAATGTATATTCAATTTGGATGTAATATGATATATAGTCTTCTACATTAGTGATATGTTGGTGTTTTTGTGTTTTTGTATGTAATTGTTGATGGTGATAACAACAAATATTTTTTTTTGGAAAACATGATAATAAATAATAATAATAATAATAATAATAATAATAATAATAATAATAATAATAATAATAATAATAATAATAATAACAATAATAATAATAATTTAGCCTATTTACAAAATATGTTCTAATTTAAAGATAAGGTCAAATAAGTAATTTAATCATAATTTAAAAGTCTCATTCACACTTACCAAACAAGGACATATCAATTCTCAATATTTTGATGAGTCTCATCTATCTTGACAAACAAGGGATGAGACATTTTAATCTTCAAAGTCCCATCCTCAAAGTCTCATCTAAAGTCTCATAAAATCTCATTCTCACATGCCAAACACCCCCTAATAGGAATTGAGATCCAAAAAAATATTAACTAAAGACAGAGAAAATACCTCTCGAAAGACAATCAGAGACATAAGATCTAACCCGAGCCTTCAAATTTTTAGATCTTAACACCAACACATATCACAAATTAGGGCACCATTTTTCCATGACTGCACCCGGTGGATTTACATTAATCTTTAATCTTTGGTAATTATATTAGAGAATATTGTGTAATTATATAGTTTCCATAAACCTTATGTTTAGGGTTATATTAGCAAGCAATCATTTTCAATCACTCTTATAAAATAGGGTTAAGAAGCACACATACACACAAGAACAAGAACAAAAGATCTAGGAGATATAGAGAGCTAAGAAGGGAAAGATTGTTAGTAAATTAGTTATTAATAACTAACTCTTACATAAGATATAACAACCTACACAAACAACATAAATAAAATAGCTAAGGTAGGCACTCACTGAAGAGAATTAATCTGGTGGAATGTATAACTTATTAATTATAATTTTCCTTTGATATTTTACATATTTTTATTTATTTGTGGTTAAATTGTAAATCGTGTTTTTACAATTTTCCCTTTGGTCTTTTGCATTGCTTAGGATCAATTTTCAACAAAATCATCTCACAGAACTTTTTAGTAATTCCCTAAAACTATAATGCAGGGAACACGACTTGGAATCTCAGATCCCAAGGGTTGTCTTAGTAAGTGACAACACCACTTGCCATCTACAACTGCAAATACATCATTTAGGCTCAATTTCCTAGTTTATCTTCTTGAATCTTGCTTCCAAGTTTTAGTTTTGTTATGAACTAGATAATGTCCGTACGATACACGGCATTATTAAATTTTTTGATATATTTATTTAAATAAAACAATTTAAAATTGATGGCTTTATGTTTTGACCATCTCAAAATATTCTATACTCATTTAATAAATAATATTATAAAGATTTTCTAAATAATTGAAAGAAAATAAGAGAAAATTAATGATTTTCTCATATATGAAATGATATAACCTAAAAAGTAAAAAATCAATCAATAATTGATAATCTTAGTCATAATTAGAAAATAAAAAAGTCAAAGCTATAAATGTTAGTAATAAATACAATGACAACATCATTGTGTTGTAGAGGGAAAATTTTTATTAATAAAGTGACACGTATGCAATTTTAAAAAATGATGACATCAGAAGTGTTTTGTTTTAGTAATAGTTATAGATAGATGTGCCTTGAGTGCACATGTGTTGTGTTCATTCATGAATTGGAACCCTATGAGGATGATTAAGATGGGTCATTAAGTGTTCTAACTTAACTAAGGTGTTGAATGTGGAGTTTAAGTGTATGTATTGATGGGTCACTCAAAAGTGAGTTTTATGATGAATAATGAAGAATTGAATAGATTCCTTTGTATGTGAAGTCGAGCAACTGATCAGGTGGTACCTGATGGTCGCTCGACTGGCCGCTTGACAACCCCTGGTCCGCTCGACCGGTCGAGCGGTTCTTCTGACATGAATAGGATGTTGTTTTTGGCTCTTTAACTTCTTGGGATGTTACAATGTCATTCAACTCAGTTGATCAATGGTGTTTATTTTGTTATTTACTCACAATAATTCATTTGTAACTCGTAGAATATCTAGCACTACAAATAGAGAGGCCTTGGATGATTAACCAAACACAAACCCCTTAGCCTAAACATATAGCCTTTTGTTTTATCTCTTACTCACTTGTAATAGTTCATTGTAAGAGTGTTTTCTCATTGAAATAATACAAACAAGCAACTACACACTACGGAGGACATATCGATCATTGGGTGAACCTCCTTAAATCATTGTGTCAACTTATGCAATTTAGTTTTCGTTCTTACATTTTGTTAGTTCATTGCATTCTCTATAGTTCATCAAAGTTCTTTAGCATCGTATCGATCCTAGCAATTATTTCAATTGGTATCAAAGCGAAGTTGATCTTATGATGTTAAAAAGTCGTTATTTGGTGAAACATGTCGTCAATGAAACTACACATTGAGAAGTTTGATCAAAGTGTGAATTTTGGCTTATGGCAAGTAAAAATAAGGGTCATTTTGATCCAAAATGGCGATCAAAAGGCCATTGATGGTGTAGAAATCGATTCAAAAGCACTTTCGGCAATTCAATTATGCCTTTCCAATAAAGTGCTTAGAGAGGTTGTTAAAGAGTCAACAACCAAGGGAATATGGGAGAAATTGGAGTCACTCAACATGGCAAAGAGTGTCACCAATTGACTACTTTTGAAGAGTAGACTCTATGATCTTCGCTTGGAGGAAGGTAAACCTTTGAAACCTCACTTAGATGAGTTTTGTTCCATTGTTATGGATTCACAAAATATTGATGTCAAGCTTGATGATGAAGACTTGGTGTAACACCCCTAAATTTCCGACCCTCTAAACGGAACCAAAACCGCAAGAAAATGAAGCAAATTCGGGTGTTACACTTAAAATAAAATAAAATAAAATAAATGAAAAGGATAAGGTTGAGTTGGATTAAAGAGTTATAGAAAAACTTGCAAACAAATTCTTAGAAAATTTTGGCATCATCAGCCTTGAATTTTAACGCACCAAAAGAATTAAACAAACAATAAACCATCATGAAGAAGAGGCGTTAATAGCCTTGTAACAAAATCACGGCGGAAAGATTATCGCCAAAACCTCTGTCGACATGCTAAGCATGGATCGTGGTTTCCATGTAAACACTAGGGTTTTCCAAAAAAACATAACCAACTATACAAGTCATTCAAGATGATATAACGAAATATAAAGCAAAATAAATCCTTGCAGCGGAACGAATTACATCAAAAGGAGGGCACGCGCCTCAAGCCAAAAACAAACACAAATTCAATTCAAAACCACATGTAGAGTCAAAATAGTCAAACATGACACACGTCAAGGTTCTCACTCACATCCCCCCGTATGCAAAGCAAGGAAACTCCAAAACCTACAAGATCTATGATACCCCTGCTGCTCAACGTAAGTTATAGACCAACGTGTCATAACAGGGCCATCAAAGACAAGCCAAGAACAAGGAAACAAACAATACACGTCATTAACTAAGATTAAGTTATGTATCTGTAACCAACAATCAATTTCAACAAAACAAGGTGGGGAAGATGCCTCAACGTGTAAGCACCTACTCCATCCATTTCTTTATTCTATATACTTCTCAATGTCTACACCGTTTTCTATCTCTTCATAAGTTTCATATATCCTCTTATGTGACTAGAGGCCACCATATTGAGGTTTGCAAGAGCCACATGGTAACACCTCAGCCAAGGACGGTGACGGCCATGCCGGCGCCCAATGAAAAAGTATGATCATACGCGACCATATATACATGATCCATGCCTCCGGGAACTTAATATCTCATCAATAAGGGACTCATTCCCATTCCATCTCATATGATCCGTCATTCTACTCTTGTGATATCAGAACCCACATTCTCTACTATTTCTAGAACATATTTACACTTGTAACACTGACTCAATAATATCAAATAGCAAGATAAATCCAGTATAGCTCATATAATATTGTTACACAAAGGAAACATATTCAAGATGCAAGAATTAGCAACTGCGTGTACTTACCTGCAACTGCAAGATAACAAGTCGCAAAAATCACTTCGAAGGAGGTTCTTACGCCCCTCTTATGAACCAGGCACCTATACACGTTTAAAGTAAGTCTAATAAGCCTACTTCACATCATTTAAGAAGCACTGACTCCATACAAATTACACTATTAGCCGAACAACTTTCAATTCAAGCTAATGCGCATTCTAAACGCACTCATGCAATAAATTCAACCCATGTTCACACATGAACTACGCCATCAATTCCAATCAAACTATAGCATTATATTCTAGTCAAGTTTATATCAAGATATATTAAAGTGAAAGGGGCACAACCATACGCTTGTGCGTTATAGTCAAACTATTCATTGGAAAGTTTAAGAACACGTAATACATGACGTTACACTTAATAACAATCATATCACTCATGGTGGCAGTGATTTATTATTTTTCCAAGGTTTTTAGAGTAAAACGATTAAGAATAAATTAAATTTGTAGCTTGACGAATTAATAACGATTCGTATAACTTGGGTCAAAGTCGTATAATTTAGCATCACAATTGAACATATCAATATAACAACCAAGCTCAAAACTAACCACCTCATCTAACAACTATAACCAAGACAATACTTCCATTAATGACAGCCTTAATCTTTCTTAGTAATTATTATTATCATTTACTCTACAACAATGGGTATCAACAATACTAGTCACACCACCATGAGTAATGTCATATAAACAATAACTAGCCATCATTCATCAACCATGTCACATACACAAGCTTATACAAGATTTTCAATAATTAAACACCATCCAAGCCACAAAAGTAGTAAACATACTACATTTAAATTCATCCAACCCCAACTGATTCAAGTTCAATTCATACTTTCTAATACTTACCCACTTTAAATTCTATCAAGATATAACTTAATCTAAACTAAGATTCATGAATTTACCCAAAATACTACATTTAAATTCATTATAATATAAACCCTAAATATCTATTTTCAAATCACCATAATCATCAAACCCATAACAAAAATCAAGATAACATACTCAAATTTAGCAAATATAAACTCTAAATAATAAGAAATTAAATATCAAAAACATACAAACTTAAATTGGGTAAGGGATTGCTCACAAAGAGGGAAAAATATGGCTTACAATGAGGAGAAATAAGAGAAGAGGGAGATGGGGCAACCTTGGCTGCTGTTGGGAGCACCGAAAACGCCCCTTATGGCTGCTACAAGGGCTCGAACTGGCGGCCAGGAGGGAGGAGACGTTGGCTGCGGCTGCTGTCCAGAGGAAGAGGGGAAGCCGACTTTTGTCCTGGGCCAGGTGGTGCCGCCAGTGGTCGGTGGAGGAGGTGGGTATGCGTGAGAAGAGAGGGAAGGGAAGAAGGAAGAAAGAGATGGGAAAGAAGGTAAAGGATGACGGCTCCTTGAGTGCTAGGGTTTATGAGTACTCTTATCATGACTATTATTATTAATATTAATTTTATTATTATTTTTTTTTTGGCAAAGTAAATATTATAAAGTGCCAGAAAAATAGGCGAAGCTTACAAAGGGTTCAACAGACTGAGATGTCCAACCAGACGAAGCTCCAAGGGACAGGCCCCTTGTCATCCGCAAAGTTTGGATCGACTTTGCCAAAAAGGTGAGAAAATCTCCTAGGCTAAACTATGAAACTAGTTCACTAAAAGCATTTACAAGTGATCCTCTTTACAAAAAATAGTTGTGCAAAAACAAGATTACACTTTCCACTGTTCAGAGTCACGATTCATGAAACAATCCATATCGGCAACATCCAAAAGTCGGACAGCTTCCAGGCATGGTAGCCATTAACAACGAATATTAAGCCTTCAAAACAAAAACAATATGGTAGTCCAGTAGTACTAGATTTAGGCCACAGCCTCGTAGAACAGAAATACCTTCCAGCATCTTCGAATCATAAACAAAAGACAAAACAGCCAGCAGCTACAGATTAGAACAAATCAGTCAGCAATGCACCAGCCTGTATCATCATAGCAAAAGGAAGCACAGCAAGTCAGCAGTAGGGTCAGCATCAAGGAGCAGCTATATCGCAGCAAGGTACACCAGCAGCATCTACACAGCATTGAGGAGTATTAAGCAGCAATGGAGTAACCAGCATTAACAGACCCTTCCAGCACTTCCAACAGCAAAAAACTGTGGTCTTCAAGCAGGCCACAGTAGGGATAAGAAGAAGCCCTAGCAACAGCTCCAAAAAACCAAGCATACTAGACTTATCATATACTGCTCATCAAACCAGCATTACGTGGTTGGCAGGGAGAATTTAGAACTGGTGACCTTGACACAAGGGGGGCTTAGAGGGAGGTGCTTCGAATACGAAAATAGGCTTTTGTAGTTCCACGTTAGGGGAAGGGGGAACCAAAACGAACAAACTCAATACAGCCTCCCTTTACTAAGTCAAGAACAGTTAACCTATAAACGGCTAAAACAACACTCCCTCATAAACCCAAGGATTCCCCAGACCATCACAACTAGTCGAACACCACCCTGCAACACACCATGGCTACTCTATGGTCTAGCAACACAACTTGAACATTATCATTACTATACAATAATCTATTATACAAGGATTTTATTTCATTAACATTTAAGCATACACAACAGCTAATATCTAGAGCAATACTAACTCCCCCCCCCCCGAAATTGAGTAACAGGGGAGAGGGGGAACAAAGAACAACCATATGAAACAACAAACTATACAACCGGTGATTCGCCACAGAAGAGGAACACCCCGCTGATTTATCCACAATTACTGTATTGCGTATAGGAAAGGATTAACAACTATTGTGTTAACCTCATAAACATAACTACATACGTAGTTCATATGAACTTCAAGCCCTACAACATTAGGGAACTTAGACTGACCTTCAATCCATGGAGATGGGTTCTAGAAGGACCAAAGAAGAGCCTGGTTTACATTTGAAGGCAAGCCACGACATCGTGTTTGGGTTCTCAAAGCCAAAATCCACAGTCTGATAGATGCTTCACTGGAGTCGAAGAGCTTCAAGATCCATCTGGAACTCGACCTTCAGCATCTCTACTTGTCTTGGTAGAGTCATACATTACTTCCCCTAAATCAATTTAGGGTTGATACAAGAGGTGATTTTCGAATACCATTTAGGGTTCTCAAACGACAAGGGAACCTAAATCGGAGACGATACTAATGTGATGTTCGTGTATGAAGCACAAACACCAAATCAAAACAGGGTTTAGACAGGGGATGATTTTGAATGCTCAATTTAGGGTTTGAGGCACAAACACCAAATCAAAACAGGGTTTAGACAGGGGTTTGGACGAAATACAAAACAAGAACACTGGGTTTGTTCGAATCTCTAAACCTAATTGATGGTGGGGTGAAATCGTGTCATTAGCAAGCCGGAACTCTCTTTCTCGGTGGTCGGCCTCTCCTCCTACCTGCCATGGCGGAGCTGACGGCGTCGCTCGACAGAGAGGAGGGCTAGAGAGAGAAAGAAGAGAGAAGGGCTGCTCAAAACTATTATTTAATTTTATTATTATTATTATTATTATTATTATTATTATTATTATTATTATTATTATTATTATTATTATTATTATTATTATTATTATTATTATTATTATTATTATTATTTCTAGATTCATAAGCTCACACATTCTAATAAAATAATAATTTGATTCAAACTTCTCTATTTTAGAAGTCGTAGTTGTATTTTTAATATAAACATATGTTAATATTTAAATTCGTTTACAAACGAAACTTATTAAACTACTTTAAGATTAATTTAATATAATTATAAAATCCGTAAAAGTTATTAAAATATTAATTAATGAAGTTTAAAAATCTCGGGGTGTTACAGACTACCCCCCTTAAAAAGAGTTTCGTCCCCGAAACTCAGGTAAAAAGAGTACAACCTTGAAAAATTTATAACTCTAGTAACTCGAGAAGGTGTTTTATCTATTTCAGCTCATGAATTGACGTAAGAATCGTGTCCGTATCGACGCCATTGACAAAAGGATACTCAATCTATCAAAATATTACTATTCATATTTCATTTCGAGTGTTTGTAATCACCTACATTGACCCAAACAACTAATCACAAGCATGTAAATATCACACAATCTGGTTCAAACAATCAATCAAAAGCATGAAAATTGCAATAAACTGTTTTCATAGAAGAGAAAATGCATGCAAACATGTGAAAATCTAAAATTGCAATAGATTCTTATCATAGACGAGAAAATGCATGCAAACATGCGAAAATCTAACGCATTCTACCCCCCCTTAAGAACTTAGTTACGACCCCGTAACTCACACCTCAGGAAAAAGCTGTGGGTATTTCTCGCGCATGGAATCTTCGGTTTCCCACGTTGCCTCCTATGTGCGCTGGTTAGCCCATATAACTTTCACCATCTTTATCTCTTTTCTCCTCGTACTACGCACCTTAGAATCTAAGATCTCGATAGGCTTTTCTTCATAACACAAATTCTCATCAAGGTCTAAGGGTTTGGGGTCTAGCACATTTGTCGGGAACATATCGCTTCAGCTGTGAGATATGAAACACGTCATGGACCTTACCCAACTCATTGGGTAATGCTAGTCTGTAAGCAACCTTTCCTACCGTCACTGTGACCTCATAAGGTCCTATAAACTTTGGGCTCAACTTTTCCTTCTTGACAAACCTCATGACTCCTTTCATCGGCAAAACTCTCAAAAGTACATAATCCCCTATAGAAAACACATCAGGTCTCCTCTTAAGATTTGCGTACAACTTTTGTCGATCCTGGGCCGCCTTAAGTCTTTCTCGTATCATTTTTACTTGATCGGTTATCTCCTCTAACATAGCCTGGCATTGGGTGATAGCTTCACTGAAATCATCCCAACATACTGGATTTCGACAACAACGACCATATAAAGCCTCGAAAGGTGCCATCTGAATGCTTGCCTGATGACTATTGTTATATGAAAATTCCACCATATCGAGGCACTTATCCCAAGATCCTTGCCTATCCAAGGCTACGGCTCGCAATATATCTTAAAGAGTCCTATTAGTGCGCTCAGTCTATCCATCGGTACCAGGGTGAAAAGATGTGCTTCTTAGAAGTTCACTACCTAGAGCTGCCTGGAAAGCTTCCCAAAATTTTGACACATATCTAGTATCACGATCAGAAACTATAGACCTAGAGACACCATGGTATCGCACAACATTCTTAAGGTATGCTCGAGCCAACTGATCCATACTCCATTGATTATTCATCGGAATGAACCTTTCACTCTTAGTGAGTCTATCCACGATCACCCATAACGTGTCATTTCCTGACCTAGTCCTCGGTAAACCCAAAACAAAGTCCATAGATATGTCATCCCATTTCCATACAGGAATATCCAAGGGTTGGAGTAAACCTGCAGGCCTCTTATGCTCACTCTTTACTTTCTGACATGTCAAACACTTGGAAACAAACTCAGCAATATCTCTTTTCATCCCAGGCCACCAGAACGTTTGCTTCATATCTTGATACATTTTATCTCCTCCCGGGTGAACGAAATACATCGAACTATGATCCTCTGTTAAGATTTTATCCTTGAGCTCTGACAAGAAGAAGGTACACACCATCGACCCTTGTATCGAATGCTACCATCCTCGAATATTGTGAATCCTTCAGCTTTCCTTCTTTAACATGCTCCCTCTTTTTCTCTAATAAGGAGTCACTCACTTGTTTTGTTAAAATTTCATCAAAAATTGAGGGTCAGATGGATAAGGCTGCTAATCTGGACTTAAGCTCTCCATGCTGCACAATCTCGAGATTTAATTTCTCTATGTCTCTTTGCAACTCTCTAGGAATAGTCAAGGAAGATAAAGAATGATTGGTCTTTCTACTCAGAGCATCGGCTACCACGTTCGCCTTACCCTCATGGTAATCAAACTCCACGTCATAGTCATTAATCAACTCAAGCCATCTTCGTTGCCTCATATTCAAATTTTGCTGCGTTTACAAGTATCGCAAGCTTTGATGATCAGTGTAAATCTTGCAATTTACTCCATACAAGTAATGTCTCCAAATTTTCAGAGCAAAGACAATGGCTGCTAGCTCTAGGTCGTGAGTTAGGTAATTAACTTCATGTGGTTTCACTTGCCTGGATGCATAAGCAAAAACCTTTCTATCCTGCATTAACACACACCTTAACCCATTTTTCGATGCATCACTATACACGAGATATTCAAATGTGTTGTCCGGAAGAGTTAATACCGGTGCAGTAGTCAATCTCTCCTTCAACGTTTGAAAAGCTACTTCACAATCCTCTGTCCACTCGTACTTCTTGTCTTTCTTCATCAGGTTGGTCATGGGGCGAGAAATCTTTGAGAAATCCTTCACAAATCTCCTATAGTAACCAGCTAAAACCAAAAAGTTCCTTACTTCAGTCACATTCTTTGGTGTAGGCCAATCTCTCACTGCCTCAATCTTAGCTTGATCGACGGAAACTCCCTCTTTGGAAATAAAATGACCCAAGAATGACACTTTTTCAAGCCAGAATTCACACTTAAATTGTCGAGGCACGAACTAAACACCTGATTCATCATGCACATAAAAGCTGCAGGTGCATTTGTGAACCCAAAAGGCATCACTGTGAACTCAAAGTGCCCATATCGGGTCCTAAAAGTTGTTTTTGGAATTTCACGCTCCGCAATGCTCAGCTGATGATAACTAGACCTCAAAACAATTTTAGAAAATAACCCAACTCCCTTAAGTTGGTCAAACAAATCATCAATTCTCGGAAGAGGGTATTTGTTCTTCACAGTTATCTTATTCAGTTCTCCATTATCAATGCATAACATCATACTCTCATCCTTCTTACGAACAAACAAGACAGGTGCTCCCCAAGGCGAAACACTCGGTCGAATATATCCCTTCTCTAATGACTCTTCAACTTGCTTTTTAAGTTCCTCTATTTCAGCTGGTGCCAACATATATGGAGCTTTTGATATAGGTCCCACTCTTGGTACTAGGTTGATGGTGAACTCAACAACCCTAACAGGTGGCATTCCCGGTATCTCCTCTCGAAAAATGTCGAGAAACTCATTTACATTTGGCACGGATTCAGGAGTCAAAACCTCATCTTCTATCTTACGTACATAGAATAGGTAGCTTGGAAAGCCCTTTCTCAATAGGGTTTTCATCTTCAGGGACGATACCTTCTTCGTTTGCATACACGAAGTAGCCTTGCAAATCAATACTTAACTTTCTTTCCCTTGGGTCCCACAAGTCTGACTTCTTGCCTCTCACATTCAACAATTTCTTTAAACCACCCCAACCAGTCCATCCCAAGAATAATGTCTAAATCGCACATCTTTAACTCATATAGGTAACTAGGAAAAGTGGTCCCCCCGATGGTTAAAGGAACACTCCTATAAATTCTAGTGCATTGATACAACTCTTCTGAAGGAACTGCTACGGCGTACAAAGAAGGTTCAGGATCCTTTAATCCTAACTTTTCGATTATTGATGCAGAAACAAAACAATTTGATGCTCTAGTATCAAATAACACGTTGACAGGCACGGAGCTCACAAGAAACGTACCTGTCACCATCGGAAATTCAGGGGTGTTACACTTAAAATAAAATAAAATAAATAAATAAAAAGGATAAGGTTGAGTTTGATTAAAGAGTTATAGAAAACTTCCAAACAAAATCCTACGAAAATTTCGGCAGCATCTGCCTTGAATTTTAACGCACCAAAAGAATTAAACAAACAATAAACCATCATGAAGAAGAGGCGTTAATAGCCTTGTAACAAAATCACGGCGGAAAGATCATCGCCAAAACCTCTATCGACATGCTAAGCATGGATCGTGGTTTCCATGTAAACACTAGGGTTTTCCAAAAAAAGCATAACCAACTATACAAGTCATTCAAGATGCTATAACAAAATATAAAGCAAAATAAATCCTTGCAGCGGAATGAGTTACATCAAAAGGAGGGCACGCGCCTCAAGCCAAAAATAAACACAAATTCAATTAAAAACCACATGTAGAGTTAAAACAGTCAAACATGAAATCGCCAAAACCTGTAAGATCTATCTATGATACCCCTGCTGCTCAACGTAAGTCATAGACCAACGTGTCATAGCAGGGCCATCAAAGACAAGCCAACAACAAGGAAACAAACAGTACACGTCAGTAACTAACATTAAGTTATGTATATGTAACCAACAATCAATTTCAACAAAACAAGGTGGGGAAGATACTCCAACATGTAAGCACCTACTCCATCTATTTCTAAGTTCTATATACTTGTTAATTTCTACACCGTTTTCTATCTCTTCATAAGTTTCATATATCCTCTTATGTGACTAGAGGCCACCATATTGGGGTTTGCAAGACCCACATGGTAACACCTCAGCCAAGGACGGTGACGACCATGCCGGCGCCCAATGGAAAAGTATGATCATACCCCCGTACACCGACCATATATAGATGGTTCATTCCTCCGGGAACTAATCCAGCTGGGGTACCAATCCAGTGGAGTCATAGTAATTATCCAACTTAATATCTCATCAATAATTATAAGAGACTCATTCCCATTCCAGAACCCATTCTCTACTATTTCTATAACTGATTCACACTTGTAACACTGACTCAATAATATTAAATAGCAAGATAAATCCAGTATAGCTCTTACAATAATGTTACACAAAGGAAACATATTCAAGATGCAAGAACTAGCTAATCCGTGTACTTACCTGCAACTGCAAGATAATAAGTCGCAAAAATCACTTCGAAGGATGTTCTTACGCCTCTCTTATGAACCGGACACGTATACACGTTTAAAGTAAGACTAATAAGCCTACTTCACATCATTTAAGAAGCGCTGACTCCATACAAACTACACTATTAGTTGAACAAGTTTCAATTCAAGCTAATGCGCATTCTAAACACACTCATGCAATAAATTCAACCCATGTTCACTCATGAACTACGCCATCAATTCCAATGAAACTATAACATTATATTCTAGTTAACTTTATATCAAGATATATTCAAGTGAAAGGGGCACAACCATACGCTTGTGCGTTATAGTCAAACTATACATTGGAAAGTTTATGAGCACGTAATACATGACATTACACTTAATAACAAAATCATATCACTTATTGTGGTAGGGATTTATTATTTTTCCAAGGTTTTTAGAGTAAAACGATTAAGAATATGCAAAATTATATTAAACCACCTAATTTATACACTCGTTTTTAAAAAACCACCTTATATAAATTTTTTTTGCAAAAAACCACCTTTCATAATACATTTTTTTGCAAAAGACAACCTCTTACTCTAATTCGTTAGTTGACTGTCATATTTAACATTTGACCATTTATTCCAACTGTCACGTGCCTTTCACATGAGATTAATGAAAACCCATTTTCACTATCAGTAAATGTTGAGCCAAATTCATTTCTTCTCTCTTCTCTCTTCTACAATTAAACCCCCATTTCATTTCTACTCTCTTCTAGAATTAAACCCTAGATTCAATTTCATCATCTTTCTATAATTCATTCCAGATTTCTCCTTCTATATTGTATTGTATGGTTTTGTTTACACTGAGCTGTTTGGTATTGTATTGTTTGCTGTAAACTGTTGTGAATATGATTTTGTTTATATGCTGATTTTGTATACTGAAATCAGCTTATGAACATACTGCTTCAATATATAATTTTGTATACTGATATCAGTTGATTTTGTGCTTCAATATACTGATTTTGTATACTGCTTCAATACACAAAATTTGTATATGCACACAGCTTCAATACAGAGTAGCAAACATATACACACAGCAAACATACACATACTGATTTTGTTCGAATGGCTTTAATGAGGAGAAAGTGAGACAACAGTAATGGAGAGGGTTTTTCGAATGGGTTTAATGAAGAAGGAGAAAAGGAAATGGTTTTTAAATTAATCTCACGTGAAAGGCACGTGACAACTTGAATAAATGGTCAAACGTTAAATATGACAGTCAACTAACGAATTAGAGTAAAAGCTTGTCTTTTGCAAAAAAGTATTAAGTAAGGTGGTTTTTTGCAAAAAAATTTATATAAGGTAGTTTTTAGAAAACGAGTGTATACATTAGGTGGTTTAATATAATTTTGTGTTAAGAATAAATTAAATTTGTAGCTTGACGAATTAATAATGATTCGTATAACTTGGGTCAAAGTCGTATAATTTAGCATCATAATTGAACATATCAATATAACAACCAAGCTCAAAACTAACCACCTCATCAAACAACTGTAACCAAGACGATACTTCCATTAATTGCAACCTTAATCTTTCTTAGTAATTATTATTATCATTTACTCTACAACAATGGGTATCAACAATACTAGTCACACCACCATGAGTAATGTCATATAAACAATAACTAGCCATCATTCATCAACCATGTCACATACACAAGCTTATACAAGATTCTCAATTATTAAACGCCATGCAAGCCACAAAAGTATTACATATTACATTTCGTCCAACCTTAACTTATTCAAGTTCAATTCATACTTTCTAATACTTACCCACTTTAAATTCTATCAAGATGTAACTTAATCTAAACTAAGATTTATGAATTTACCCAAAATTCTACATTTAAACTCATTATAATATAAACCCTAAATATCTATTTTCAAATCACCATAATTATCAAACCCATAACAAAAATCAAGATAACATACTCAAATTTAACAAATATAAACTCTAAATAATAATAAATTAAATATCAAAAACATACAAACTTAAATTGGGTAAAGGATTGCTCACAAAGAGGGAATTTCTAGATTCATAAGCTCACACATTCTAGTAAAATAATAATTTTATTCAAACCTCTCGATTTTAGAAGTCGTAATTGTATTTATAATGTAAACATTTGTTAATATTTAAATTCGTTTACAAACGAAACTTATTAAACTACTTTAAAATTAATTTAATATAATTATAAATTTCCTAAAAGTTATTAAAATATTAATTCATGAAGTCAGAAAATCTCGGGGTGTTAAACTTGGCTATTTACCTATTATGTTCTCTACCTCCCTCTTATAAAAATTTAAGAGAAACTCTACTCTATGTTAGAAATAATTTGAGTCGCGATATGCTTTGACGCAAAGAGACCTCATCGATACTCAATTGTCACAAAAGACACAAAATGGTTCGGGTGATGGTTTATTTGTAAAGGAAAGGACACAAGAGAAAGTTTCCACAAATGGGAGTGGAAACAAGGGAAAAGGGAGTTCGAAGTGACGGGGGCCTAATAACAAAAACAAGACTTTCAACTATTGCATGCTTAAAGGCCACATCAAGAAGGATTGTTGGAAATGGAAAAAGAAGAATGCTAGTGATAATAGGGGCAAAGGACGGAACTAGTAATGCCGATGCTTGTAATGCCGATGGTGGTGTTTTGGTAGCCAAACATGGGTACAAAGATGATGATGCATGGATTCTTAACTCAGAGTGCACATTCCACATGACTCCCAAAAAAACTTTCTTCCAAACTCTTGAAAGTGTTGATGGGGGAAATGTAACCATGGAAAACAATACTACATGCAAGGTGGTCAGAATCGATAGTGTGAAATGCAAAGGTTCGATGGAATGATGCAGACTTTGACCGATGTAAGGTACGTTCCGGGTTTGAAAAAGAATCTAATCTCTTTGGTACTCTTGATAAGATCGTGTTTAGAATCACTTGTGAAGGTGGAGTGATGAAGGTCGCTAAGGGATCACTTGTAGTGATGAAGGGGAAGATGAATGGGTGTTTCCACAACAGAAGCTTTATGAGTGTTCAAAAATTAGTTGCTCTATGTTTCACATGTTATTTGGTCTAACAATTTTTCCATTATTTAATGATTCAGGTACAAGCTTTTTGTTTCCACAAAGAAGCCAGAAAAACCTACAATTTAATTATGTTTTTCCACCACATCAATCTTTATAAAATTCATCAGCCCTATCAAATTCACCAAGTACATGTGCTTGATTGTGTTTTAAATTGTTTACCTGATTTTCTATCTTCTACATTTACCAACATTCAGATAAATTTCTGGGCTTTTACTCAAATTTTTGCTCAAACCTTTCTCTTTCTTTCTACGTCAACTATTCAATTCAAAAATGTTTGATTAATTTTGTTTTGGGTTTAGCATTCACTTTGTTGTTGCCTATGTTCTTTAAATCTTGATTTAGTGGTGCTTGATGTATTTGTTTGCCAAACTTGAGCAATGGGTGCAAACTTTAATTCTAAAATGTGTGACTAGTTGGTTTTGGGTTTAGCATTTACTTTGTTTTTGCCCCTCTTTAACAAATCTTGAATTGGTGGTGCTAAATCTCGTTCCCCTGAAGTTTCTGTTTCAAAAAATCAATTTTGATACTTTAATCTTTATAATGACTTGATGTAATATGCAAAGATGCCTTATAAATTGTGATAGCAATTGATCATAATTGTTCATACTTTGGGAGTTTATACCATCTTCTTTAGCTTTTTATTTTTGTTGTTGTTTTGATCATAGTTGTGAATACTTTGAATTCGATAGTAATAGACATGGTAAAATAATTAATTAAACATTAATTAAACACGAAAATGGAAAAAATAATAAGAAACAAATAAATTTATGAAAAACAATAAAAGATAAGTGATAAAGAAATAAAAATAAATTTATTTGAGAAATAATGATTAATTAAAACCTAACCAGATTGAACAAAACAAAGAATAATAAAAGTAGTAATTAATGAAACTAAATTTAGGTAAGAAACGTGTTCTCCATTGCAATTTTAAGGTTATAAAAATGTTATAGGATTAACAATGGAGCACACTAAATAGTAGAGCTAAGGAAAAGCAAAAGGGAAGAATATGATGAATTTAGGTTAACAATAACCAGTAGAAGTTACTTTTGTGAAACCACATCAACAGCCATATCTAGCAAAGAAAGGGTGGATGATTGTTAAAAACATTAATCTTGAAAAATTTATAAGCATTAGTATCTAGATTATTCCTAAGAAAATATGTATTGTAAGTATCTAGAAAATTCTAGAATATGACTAAAAGAAAATCTAGGAGAAATAATCCTAGAATAATCTAATGCATTGTACAACTAGTTAAATCTAGAGAATTCTAGTGCATTACACAAACACACATACTAGGCCTATAAACAGGCTCGGTTCTAAGCCCATTCCGGATAACCGCATAGGGCCCTTATAAGAAGAGCCTCATATATTGACGTTTCAGGTATTTATACTACAACACAGCGTAGTGCGGTTGACGTGAAGATTTGTATTTTACATAAGTGGTCAAGGGTTCGACTCTAGTCAGTATATTTTTTGCCAAAATATAAAAAGCCATCTTTCATCCATTTTGAAGAATGTAAGTCAGTTAAATTTAATTTTGTTATATTCCCAATTTATCTCCATCTTCATTTCTTAATCTTCCCACCAATTTAATTCTTATTTTTTAATTTCTTCTTTTAACATAAAATTATATGGGAATCCTCAATTCATTTTCCATTCATTTATTTTCTTATGAGACCTTTATTCTACCTTCCTCTTTTTTAATTATCATTATTTAATAATTTGGGTTGTCTTAGATTGGTTTCAATTGGGGCATTTCTTATTTATGCTCATACTTTTTTCATCATTCCAAGAATTTATAAATTGCTCTTCATACTAAGTGGGTAATTCTCTCTTCTCGAAATTGCATATACTGATGTTTGTTTTTTGAGGATGAGTATACTGATATTTCTGTTCATTATTATTTTTTTGGATTTATTTTTGAGATTATTAATTTTTTGGATTAAATTTCTGCTTTATTTGAATATCTTTTCCCTACAAGTATAATAGTAATTTGCAAATTTTTTATTAGTGTACTTTTTTATCTAGTTATATGAAGTATTTCACTATAAAAATTGGTCTTTTGTCATATTTTAATAGTTATAGTGATATTTAGATATTTTTAGTTGTATAATATTATTAATTTTTTATTATGCTATTGGTTTATTATTTTGATTTTTATGTCTAGTTAGAGGCAATCATAATTTGATATTTTGTGAACTATAAATTATTTTTATCAAAGGGCCTCAATTTTTTCAAATAATTATAACTTAAATAGAGCCTCGAAATTCTTTGCTCCGTCCCTACCTATAAATATGGATATGTGTAAGCAAAGCAATTTGAATCAATAACAACCCACCTATTTCACAAAAGCATTTCCTCTCATACAAATTCAACATTACACAATATTTCTTCTCCAAATATTAAACAAAATAAAGTAACCCACTACTACTTCTACCTAAACATTTCTAACATTTGGTATCAAGAGCCACATTAATCCAAAGCTTCTAATTTCTATCCATCATCCAAACTCCATATCAATTACAAACTCGTCTTCAACTCAAATGGCCTCCCTTACTCTAATTCAAACACAAATATTTTTAATCCCCAAGTTAATTGGATTCCTACATTTAAAGGGGAGAAATTTGACCAATGGAGCATGCAAATGAAATCAATTTTCATCACCCCAAGATATATGGTAAATTATACAAGAGGGATATAAAAAACCCAATGATGCCAATGAAGATGCTTCTTGGGATGAGACCAAAAAATGTCAATATAAACGAAATAAAACAAGGGATCATTATGCCCTATCGATAATATATTGAAGGGTAGATGAAACAATCTTACTAACAATTGATGCAGCTACAACGACAAAGTAGGCATGGAGCATTCTTGAGACAAAATATAGAGGCTCGGAAAAGGTAATACTCTTTAAACTTCAATCTTTGTGGGTCAATTTGATAACCTTGAAATGTTAGATAAAGAATCAATTCAAACATATGTTGATCGAGTCTCAAATATTGTTAACCAAATTCGATCTAATGGAGACACAATTGAAGATGTTAAAATCATTCGAAAAATATTAAGAACCCTTACAAAAAAAACTTGATCACATAGTGGCTACTATTAGCTAATGGGCTCTCTATTAGCTCATGAAGAAAGAATGCGTAGATTTGATGAGCAGCCGGTAGAACAAGCTTTTCTAGCTAAATTAAAATTCTTTAATATGGAGAAAATGAAAATGGCCAGGATAAACATTTTCAACCAAAAGAAGGAAATTATAATAAACGTGGTCGGAGAGAGGAACTTATAAAAATCAAGGGAGTCGAGATAATAATTCATATTGCATATTATGCAAGAAAAATAATCATAACACAAAATATTGTCAGTACAAATGCAAAAAATGTACAAGACACTCTCACTTTGAAAAAGACTGTTATTTCCGGCAAAAAGAAGAAGCTAATTTCACAGAAAAAAATGATTAATTATTCTGTTATAAGATGTACAAAAGGAAAGTGCTGTAAATTACAATTACACTACACTACAACTATATACTATGTATATAAGCCTTTGTGTTTATGGCAATGATCTTCTTCAAAGAATGAACCACGAACAAGATGAACACCGTAGAGAAGATTTGTTGCAACACAATGGTCACCGGAAATCTTGATATAAGGTTGAAGGCGTATGGAAACTTTCCTTTTGTGATATATCCCCCACAAACGTACTTGGGTTACGATGATGGATATTCACAACGAGATACAATCAACCACATTAACCGATGAGTACGCACCGATTAATCTAAACAACAAAGAGTTTATAGAAGAGAATGAAATCAGAAAAACAAAAGAGAAGTTAATTACTCTTCTCAATGAATCAAGAGAAATGAGAGAAAGAACAATAGAAATCAGAATTTCTATCAAATGTTAAGAGTGATTTGATATACATGTGCCCACACCTATTTATAGAGTGTGAAGAGTCACATGTCTTCATCCAATCCATGCTTGGTGGTTACCAGGCATTTAGAGTGTTTTAGTGAAGTAAGACACTCGTCCATAACAACACAAGTCTTCATGAAGCATAGCTTAACTTCACGAAATAACACACTGTTTCAGAGTTGCTCGAACGAGCACATAAGGTGCTCGAACGAGCAAATGCCAAAATCAACAAACAGAAGCATTCTGACTTGATCTGGACCACATGCTCGAACGAGCAAAGAAGTGCTCTAACCAGCACGATGTTGCTCGAACGAGCAACAGGTCGAGCAAGCCCAATTCGCTTCGTTTTGTTCCCGTTTTGTTCCGTTGTTACGTTTATGCTTAGACAATGTTATAAACACGCTTCTAAGCCTTGGATAATGTCCTACCGCTCTAAATATCCAACAATCCTCCCCCATTTAGAGCCTTTAGGACATTTCTTTCCCTTTCTCAAAAACTGATCTCATAATCACATTCCATGCATCAATGCTAATGTCCCTGCGGATTGAATTAACACCTAGTACGACATGCTTGACAAATGATCGTGAAATGATGATGTCCCTGCGGATTGAATCACATAACACATCTGACCATTTGAAGATGAAGTACACACAGAACAACTAACGCTTTGTCGTTTCTTGACACATTATAACGGCCGTGTCCATATCTATTCATAAGTTTATCATAGTCGATACGCTAATCTTGACTACTTGAAGCGGCCACACTTCAAACTTATATAGGTAGGTTCTCATTACGTAAAATATATCCCCGTGAATGGATATCACCAAGAGCTCTTCTACTCTTGGCCTTGAGAACTTTCAAGGGACGACTACCTCGCTCCTCACGGTCCAAAGCAACGATGGGTCATTAAACTTTGTTGCTTACAAAATCCATAAAGAATTACACCACATTGAATTCAGACACAATGTTACTTGTGTGTGAATTGGGCTTTCTAGATGAATTTTTTAGCGTAAACCGATTGCAATTGACGCTTGTTCAATTGAATCCCTACTCATGGCTTTCGTAAAGAAATCAGCCAAATTGAACTTAGTGTTCACATAATCAAGAGTTATGACCCCATTAACGATAAGCCCTTGCACTAGGCTGTGCCTAAGAGCAATATGACGGGATTTACCGTTATACACTTGACTATAAGCTTTTGCCAATGTCGTTCTGCAATCTGTATGAATTGCCACCGGTGCTATAGGCATTGGTAACATGGGTATCTCAAACATGAGATCCCTTAACCATTCTGCTTCCTTCCCCGCAGACGCTAGCGCAATAAACTCGGAAGCCATAGTGGAATCAGCGATGCACGTTTGTTTCTTAGAAGACCATGAAATGGCTCCTCCCCCATAAACAAACACCCAACCACTCGTTGAAGAATTATCTTCTTCATTAGTGATCCAACTTGCATCGGAACAACCTTTCAAAACTGGAGGTTCTCCACTATAAATGATACCACGATCTAAGGTACCTTTCAAGTATCTTAATACTCTTTTAATCGCATTCCAATGATGCGGACCCGGATTGCTAGTAAATCTACTCAATTTTGCAACCGCAAACGCAATATCCGGTCTAGTACAAGTCATCGCATACATAAGCGATCCAATTATCTTTGAATATGATAATTGCGAAACTGGTTCTTTATCATGTCTAAATAATTTGACATGTGGATCCATAGGGGTCGAGATAGGAGTTGACTCGAACATATTGAACCTTTTAAGTACTTTCTCAATGTAATGAGATTGACTTAATTTGATTCCATTGCCGTCTCTAATGATCTTTATGCCTAAGATCACATCGGCCTCCCCCATATCCTTCATTTGGAAGGAACTTGACAAAAATTCTTTTGTCTCTTGAACCCGTACTAAATCAGTACCAAAAATGAGCATATCATCAACGTAGAGGCATATTATGACTCCGTCGCCTTGCTCATCAAATTTGCTGTAAACGCATTTATCTGCTTGATTCAATTTGAATCCAAAGGACAATATAGTTTCATCAAATTTTTGATGCCATTGTTTCGGTGCTTGTTTTAGTCCGTACAACGACTTAACAAGTTTACACACCTTGTTTTCATGTCCTTTCAAAACAAACCCTTCGGGTTGTTTCATATACACTTCTTCATCTAGTTCACCATACAAAAACGCAGTTTTTACGTCCATTTGATGAATCACTAGATTGTGTATCGAAGCCAAAGCTATCAACAACCGAATGGTGGTTGTCCTTGCAACAGGTGCATATGTATCGAAATGATCGATACCAGGTTTTTGTCTAAAACCTTGTGCCACTAAACGGGCCTTAAACTTATCTATAGTTCCATCTATTTTCATCTTTTTACGAAAGATCCACTTGCAACCAATCGGTTTGCAAGTCGGTGGTAAATCTACCAAAACCCACGTATTATTTCCCATAATTGAGTCCATCTCATCATTAATTGCATCCTTCCAAAACGCACTGTCTTGAGAAGCCATAGCATCGCTATATGTCAACGGGTCTCCTTCCACATTAAATAAATATGGAAAACTTGATTGAATATCGGTTCGAGTACCTTCAACCAAATATACATGAAAATCTGAACCAAAAGATTTTGGTCTCCGTTGTCTTTTACTCCTCCTAGGAATTTCTTCCACATCATCGGGAGTTTCTTGTTCGATGTTTTGTTGATTCTCATCAACATCATCGTTTTCATTCGGGTTTTCATGTTGAATATCTTCGAATTCAACATCGTCATCATTGGTACTAATCCGTAGATCTCATTGTCTACTAATCGATGAATATCGATTCTCATCGAATATCGCATCCCTTGACTCTATTATCGAATGAATCGCAATATAGTCATTTTGTTCTATTACATAGAACCTATAGGTTTTACTTTGATTAGCATAACCTACAAAGATGCATTCAATGCCTCGTACACCGAGTTTCTTTCTTTTTGGTCCGGGTACTCTAACAATAGCCCGACACCCCCAAACTTTAAGATAACTTAAGTTTGGTTTTCTTTTGTACCATAACTCATAAGGAGATTCCTTATTGGTTCTATTTGGAACCCGGTTGAGGATGTGACACGCGGTCAACATTGCCTCTCCCCAAAACCCGTCACTCAAATTAGAGTATGACAACATGGAATTAACCATTTCTTGAAGAGTTCTATTCTTCCTTTCCGCCACACCATTTGATTGTGGTGCATAACCGGCGGTAGTTTCATGTATAATTCCCATTGATTAGAAATATTGAGGATCATAATATTCTCCTCCCTTATCGGTCCTTAATCTCTTAAGTTTACCATTAATCTGAAGTTCAACTTCATTCTTGTAAACCTTAAAGAAATCAAGTGCCTCATCTTTTGTATGCAAAAGATAAACATAGCAAAACCTAGAATAATCATCAATAAAAGTAACAACATATCTTTTATTGCCTAAAGATGGTGTGCTATGGAAATCACATAAATCACTATGTACAAGATCTAAAATTTCAGATTTTCTTTCTACACTTTTGAAAGGTGTCTTAGTGATCTTATTAAGCATGCATGTTTTACAATTTACTGATTTTTGTTCACACATAGGAATCATATCATGCTTAGACATAAATGAATCTTTACCAAAATTAACATGTGCTAATCTAAGATGCCATAAATAATGTAAATCATCATGCGAATTAACATTGCATATAACATTAGAATATGTACATGACAAAGAGAGTTTAAACAAGTTACAACATAAATAGGCACGCCCTACATACATATTACCCTTACTTATAATACATCTATCGGCTTCGAATACAAGCTTATATCCTAATCTATTTAAGATTGGACCGGAGACGAGATTCCTATTAATATCGGGTACATAATACACATCCCTAAGGACTAATGTATTCCCCGATGTACACAAGAGTTCCACTTGTCCTTTGCCAAGGACTTTGATAGGCGAGTTATCTCCAATGTAGAGACTTTCTCCATCCACAACATCGTGTACCGTTGTGAACCAGTGTTTGCTCTTGCACACATGTCTAGCGGCTCCTGAATCGATTCACCACGACATGTCTTCATCCAGCACAACATTCACATTAGAATCCATGGAAGAAACATTCAATTTAGAACTTTCATCCAAAATTGCAAGATTACCTTTAGTAGGAGGAGGGTTGTTGCTTGACGAAGCACCACCCTTCATCTTCTTAAGTTTATTCTTAAGCACAAATCAATTTTTCTTGCGATGTCCAGGCTTACCACACTCCCAACAAACATTGTCACTGACTTTGTTCTTGCCTTTACCCTTTGGGTGTTGTGGTTTCCTCTTCTTGTCTCCACTTGTAGTGGCCTTAGAATCATCAATCACCATGTTCACAGATGAAAGATTGGGATTGTCTCCCTTGGAACTTTCAAGTTCCCTTAAACTAGACTCAATTTGAAGATGTTGAGCAAGTCCCACAAGAGAAATCTCTTCCTTCTTGTGTTTGAGGGCATTTTTCACATCCCTCCAAGTATTGGGTAATTTATCTATGATACTTGAAACAATAAATATTTCATCCATAGATATATCATGCATCTTCATGTTATTGTACATGCGTTGTAACTCATGGAATTGATCCATAACAGGACGGTTGTCCAACATTTTATAATTATTAAAATTAGTGATCAAGAAATCTTAGAACTAGCGTCTTCCGCCATATACTTATCTTCCAAACTATCCCACAATAATTTGGCGGACTCATGAAATTGGTAAATATCAATTAAAGAATCACACATACCGTTAAGAATATGTCCACGACATATAAAGTCATCATTCTCCCATTTGTTCCTCTTTCGAGCCTCCTCTAGAGTTTCATCCTCCTTCTCTTCCGGTTTTGGAGTGGAAATGACATAGTAGACATTGAGGGAAGTTAACAGGATTTGCATCTTCTTTTGCCACCTCCGAAACTCCACACCCAGAAACTTGTCTAACTTCATAAAGTTTGAAGTAAGATCTTTCACACTTGCCATATTTTCAGAAATTATCACAAAAGATTGTTATAAGATGTACAAAAGGAAAGTGTTGTATATTACAATTACACTACACTACAACTATATACTATGTATATAAGCCTTTGTGTTTATGGCAATGATCTTCTTCAAAGAATGAACCACGAACAAGATGAACACCGTAGAGAAGATTTGTTGCAACACAATGGTCACCGGAAATCTTGATATAAGGTTGAAGGCGTATGGAAACTTTCCTTTTGTGATATATCCCCCACAAAGGTACTTGGGTTACGATGATGGATATTCACAACGAGATACAATCAACCACATTAACCGATGAGTACGCACCGATTAATCTAAACAACAAAGAGTTTATAGAAGAGAATGAAATCAGAAAAACAAAAGAGAAGTTAATTACTCTTCTCAATGAATCAAGAGAAATGAGAGAAAGAACAATAGAAATCAGAATTTCTATCAAATGTTAAGAGTGATTTGATATGCATGTGCCCACACCTATTTATAGAGTGTGAAGAGTCATATGTCTTCATCCAATCCATGCTTGGTGGTTACCAGGCATTTAGAGTGTTTTAGTGAAGTAAAACACTCGTCCACAACAACACAAGTCTTCATGAAGCATAGCTTAGCTTCACGAAATAACACACTGTTTCAGAGTTGCTCGAATGAGCACATAAGGTGCTCGAACGAGCATGATGCAAAACAGTTTCCAGAGACTTTCTGACGCGAAATTCTCTAAGTGCTCGAACGAGCACTATAGGTGCTCGAACGAGCAAATGCCAAAATCAACAAACAGAAGCATTCTGACTTGATCTGGACCACATGCTCGAACGAGCAAAGAAGTGCTCGAACGAGCACCATGTTGCTCGAACGAGAAACAGGTCGAGCAAGCCCAATTCGCTTCGTTTTGTTCCCGTTTTGTTCCGTTGTTACGTTTATGCTTAGACAATGTTATAAACACGCTTCTAAGCCTTGGATAATGTCCTACCGCTCTAAATATCCAACATATTCTACACATGTTTAAACGCCCAAGAAGAGCAACATGTCACATGGTACATAGATAGTGGTTATTCCAACCACATGACCGGAAATAAAAATTTCTTTGTCAATCTTGATAAAAATATAAAATCACAAATAACACTTGGTGACGGGAGTAATAAAAAACTTGCGGAAAAGGGAACATTTGTCATTAAAACAAAATTGGATCTTCAAAATTCATACCCGATGTCTTTTATGTCCCTGGGCTGGCACAAAATTTATTAAGTGTGGGACAATTAGTCCAAAAGGGCTATATGGTAAATTTTGATAATAATCAATGCCACATATATGATAAGAAAAAGGGGCAATTAATCACTACCAAAATATTTCCACTTAAAATGCAATTGGATTCTAAAACTGGCCTCAATACAATAGTGGATGAATCCACCTATTGGCATTTGAGATTCCGGCATTTAAATTTTTGAAAAAAGCTGTTTATAAATAGAGAAATGGTGATTGGGCTACCACCAATCACTAATGAAAAGAAAATTTATGAGGGTTGTATCTATGGCAAAATGCATAGATCGCCATTCCCAACCTCATCTTGGAAGGCCAGATCTCCATTATAACTTGTCCATGCAGATATATGAGGCCCTACCAAGAATTCGTCTCTTGGCAGCATAAGCTATTTTTTGTTAATTGTTGATTGTTGATGATTTTTCACCCATGATGTGGGTATATTTCTTGGAGAAAAAATCAAAAGCATTATCCCACTTCATGCAATCTAAAGCCCTCATATAAAAACAAAGTGGGCATTCAATAAAAGTTCTACGAATCGATCGTGGGGGAGAATTAACAAGTAATGAGTTCAACAACTATTGTAAAGAACAAGGCATCAAAAAGGAGCTCACAGTCAGACACACACCACAACAAAATGGTGTGGCAGAAAGGAGAAATAGAACAATTGTTGAAATGGCCCGTAGTATGATGTAAGGAAAAAATCTGCGTAATATTTATGGGCCGAACCTGTCTACACAGCTATTTACATCCTAAACAGATCTCCCACAAAAGCAATTGGAAGCATGACACCATACGAAGCTTGGCATAAACGAAAGCCAAGGGTTGAGCATTTCAAAGTTTTTTGGTGCATTGCATATGCCCACATCCCGAAGGAAAATCGGGATAAGTTAGATGGAAAAAGGAGAAAAATGTATCTTCATTAGATACACTGACGAGTCTAAAGGATGATCATCCCCATCAGCCCGAGTCTAAGAAGTTGATCATCTCAAGAGATGTCATCTTTGATAAAGGAGCACAATGGCAATGGAATGAGAATGATCTAGAAATTCCAGCAGTAGTCATTCCACCACCAAGCCTAGATCAGGATGAAGGCTCAAGACAGTTAATAACTCAAATATCAAGGAGACTGAGATCAAGATGACCATCAAGCTCAAGACCATCACCAGAATCAAGTCCAACACTAGAAGTTCGACGATCACATCGATATCAGCGTCCCCCCAAGCTACTTAGAAGAATACCAGTCCAATCATGCTATTATGGCACTCTTTACAAGCGAACCACAAAATTTTCAAGAAGCAGCTCAAGAAGAAAAATGGATCGACGCCATGAACGAGGGAAAAAGATAATAAAGAAGAATGACACATGGAAGCTCGTTCAAAATCCACAAGACATGGAAGTTATAGGCCTCGAATGGGTCTACAAGAACAAGTTCAATGATGACGGTTCCATCCAAAAACAGAAGGCACGTCTCGTAGTAAAAGGCTACTCACAACAGCCTGGCATTGACTTTAACGAGGCGTATGCTCTAGTTGTCCGTATTGAGAAAATTAGGTCAGTACTCGCCGTTGCTACACAGTTCAAGTTAACAGTTTATCAATGAGATGTGAAGTCAGCATTTCTCAATATGGAGCTAGAAGAAGAGGTATACATTGAACAGCCACAAGGATATGTAATCAAAACAAAAAAGACAAAGTGTATCATCGCCTTTGGAAAGCCCTACATGGGCTCAAGCAAGCTCCTCTAGCATGGAATAGCAAAATCGATGGCTATCTTTCCCGAAATGGGTTTACAAAAAGCCCAAGTGAGCCTTTACTCTATATCAAAACTTAAGGCTCAGATTTTCTCATCTTATGCCTATATTTAGATGATCTTATCTATACAGGCACCAATCTGATGATCATAGAAGAGTTTAAGAAATCAATGATGTTTGAATATGAAATGACAAACCTCAGAGCTATGAAATACTTCCTTGGCATGCAAGTAAAGCAAAGTTCAGGGAAAACATTTCTCTCACAAGAAAAATATGTTGAGGATATGCTCAAAAAATTCAACATGAGCGATTGTAAGCCAATGGCTTCACCAATGGCTACAAATGAAAAGCTATCCAAGAATGATGGCAAAGAAAACATTGATGCATCACTCTACCGAAGTTTGGTTGGATTTCTCACTAATCTTACAAATACGAGACCCGACATTATTCATGCATACAGCATCATTTCAAGGTTTATGAGTGAGCCAAGCAAAGCACACTCAACAGCTGCAAGAAGGATTCTAAGGTATATCAAAGGAACGAAGAGTCATGGAATAATGTACGAGTCCGAGATTAACTACAAGCTCACAAGCTACATAGACAGCGACTGGGTCGAAAGCATCAATGATCGAAAAAGTAAATGCAGATATGTGTTCCAGTTGGGATCCAAGTCTATCTCATGGTCATCAAAGAAGCAAGCAACGGTAAGTCTATCATCATCAAAAGCAAAATACATATCAGCTACAAGCTCCGCATGCGAAGCAATATGGCTAAGAAGAATTCTCTAAGATCTACAACAAGAGATAGAATATACTACTACCATTTGTTATGACAATATGTCAGCCTTAGCTATGACAAAAATTTTGTCTTCCATAGTTGCACGAAGCATATCGAGATACAACATCACTTCATTCGAGAATTGGTCGAGAAAAAGGAGATCGAGCTATGATTCTGCAGGACGAAAAACAACTTGCGGATATATTTACAAAGGCACTTCCAATAGACAAATTCTTCCAATTTCGACGACAACTCGGAGTCCAAGATTTTTCAGATTAAAGGGGAAGTGTTAAAAACATTAATCTTGAAAAATCTAAAAGCATTAATATCTAGATCATTAATTAAGAAAATATGTAATGTAAGTATCTAGAAAAATATAGGATATGACTAAAAGAAAATCTAGGAGAAATAATCCTAGAATAATCTAGTGCATTATACAACTAGTTAAAACTAGAGAATTCAAATGCATTACACAAACTCATATACTAGGCCTATAAATATGGATAAGTGTAAGCAAACCATTTTCAATCAATAACAACCTAACTATTTCACAAAAGCATTTTCTCTCATACAAATTCAACAATATTACATAATATTTCTTCTCCAAATATTGAACAAAATTAAGTAACCCACTACTACTTCCACCTAAACATTTCTAACAATGATGAGGAATAGATGATTATGCATGCAAAGGAAGAAGATGATGAAGAATTAAACAATGGCAATATTGTAATTTCACAAGTTAACGACCATTAAACGTTTTTTCAGTTATATAGTTACGGTAGTTAGTTTTGAAACAGTTAGGTGCTATTTTGTAGGAAAAAAAAGATTAGCTACCACTGACATTTCTCTATACTTGGTGCTTACCATGTAGAATTTCTCAATTATTTATTAACAATACAGTAATTACTATAATAGAAAAAAATAGTTGTATAAAATATCACCTATATTACGTTATCACCTTTTTTTTTTTTTTTTTTTTTTTTTTGATAATTTGGGATTATTATATATATCAGAAAACCCAAAAAGCATCACTGAAACTTGGGAGCCCCAAAACCGCCGGCATAAAAAACCCCGCGAGGGGAAAAAGCCATTGGAGAAGGGGACCAAGAGTCAGGCCACCCAGAACAGCATAGGGGTGGACTATGCGTCATCATAATCAAAAACGTTCACAAAAACAAAAAAGAGCACCCCTATAGATGGCCCAAAGACACACAAGAGCCATCCAATCTGCAAGTATTATCCACCTATACATCATACACTGATCTAACAACAACACCAGCAACACCATATCAAAACATAAGCATACAACATCACACACAACAAAATCATTGGATGCTTCACTAAGTTGTTCCATCAGCTCGAAAATGTGGAAGGTCCACAAGAAGCTCTTCCGCCCATGTTCGCACACGCATCTTGAGGGATTTGAAAAAACTGGGACCGTCCACCATGCCACCTTCGAATTTAACTTTGTTCCTATGAAACCAAATAGACCAAATTGTACATCCAAGAATAAGAAGCCATAATCTGGAATTACATCCTCTTGGCTTCAAGGATCTCCAAGCTACTGCAAAGGGAGCACATTGATTATGTAACACACCTGTAACACCCCACCAATGTAGTATCATCATCCAGATACTCCATGAGTAACTGCAAGAGAAAAGAATGTGAGAATTGGATTCTACATCAATATTACAAAAGGGGCATAGGGCATTTGAAGCATCAAGAACACCCTTATCAATCAGGAAATCACCCGTCTTTAACTTTCCTAAACACGCTTGCCAAAATACAATTGTTGCTCTTGGTGGGGCCTTGATTTTCCACACAATGGACGATACCTCCTTTTGTAGTGTAGGAGGTGATGAAGCATATACCTTATCTAAGATCCCTTTAATTGGGAACTTATTACGCTCCGATCCATGCCAACAGACACCATCCTTTGTTCCATTCCGGGGAATAATCTGCTCAACGAGGCCCATCAACCTCTCAAAATCTTCACTCTCCCAATCAAACAACCTTCTTCTCCATCGAAATTTCCATATCCAAGTAAACGTTATCACCTATATTACCCACGCTTATAAGTGTGGAAAAGCAGTTTATAAATCAATCGAATCTAATTTCCCCAAGCTTATTAGTGATGATAATGCTCTCACGCTTTGAAGTCGGAAAGGTATTTCCTCACGCTTAATTATAAGTGTGGTTGAACGTGTATTGCCCCACGCTTAATAAGCTCGGGCAAAATTTCCCCACTGAAAATTTTCCAACACTTATTTAAGCGTGGGAAATAATTTTAGCCTTACATATAAGCGTATGCAATAACATTTTTAAACATGAAAAGAAGCAACTTTTTTCGTAGTGATTATAAACTTTCATACTTTCTTTTCCACATCCTAAGCACGCAAATTAAACTTTTAAAATAAGAACATGTGCGTGACTGTAAATATAAAAACATGTTTTTCCAAACCATGTTGAGATATGACTTTAGGGATTGAGTATTTTGATAAGTGTTTAGTTTACCTTGAGCATGTCTTTTGTTATCCAATGCAAACTCAATTCTAAATCAGAATTTTTCTAAAGTTACTTGTAAATTTGTTACACTCATAAAAAAATATTAGTTTTCACTTTTTGATCTTTGTGTAGTTCTTAAAATATTCCTCACCTTTTAAAAATCACAAATGTTTAACTTGTCAATCTAATGAGATACAAGGAGTTAAAATCACCGATGTTTACACTCTTAACATATCATACTCCCTCTGATGCAATTTATTTGTCCCATTTCTCCATGGGGTAAAGTCACCTTAGCGATCACTGATTTTTTTACTTAAATATACTTTGTTCACACATGTAATGACCAAAATACCCTCACTTACACTACTTAAAATTCCCCAACTACCACCTTAACAATTAATATATTCACTTGAAATACTCCAATTACCAACTTTTTGATAGACCCTCTCCTGCTCTTAATATCCGTGTCCAAGCCAAAAACGCTAAGTAAATTGAATTGGAGGGAGTATATTAGTGGCTTCCAGGCATAGTTGGGACTCGACAAACAATAGTAGTAGCCTTATACTTGTTGAATTACATGCACCATACTATGTCATTTTTTACTAGTGAAAGTATTTTTGATAATCAGTCACAGATTCACAGTATTTTATTTCCAATCCTAATCATCACTAGCTGAACATACACTAGTGGAAAAAAAAAAGCAATTGGCTGCTGTTTATTGGCTGCGGTTTTTAGGTGCACGCAGCCAATATGAGTAATAAAAATCTGGGTAAAAAAAATTAAGCAAAGGCTGCGGTTTTTTCGCATAACCGCAGCAAATAAGTGTTTCAAAAAATAAGATAAAAAAAAAAGGGCAAAGGCTGCGGTTTTGCCTATAACCGCAGCCAATAAGGATGCTTTCAAAATTAGAAAATCAGCAAAAAAAATATTAGGCAAAGGCTGCGAGTTATTAATATGTCCGCAGCCAATAGTATATTCCAAAAGGGCGCCCAATTAATTAAAACTTCGGTGCAATTTTATTAAAAAAAACCTTCAGTGCAACGTTCACATTTTATACGACTATTCCATCTCCCTTACTGTTCTTCTTCTTGCTAAATACGAAAACCCAAAATCCATACTAGCTCTTCTTCTTCTTCTCTAACATTAACCCACAAAATTCATAGTTGCTCTTCTTCTTCTTTTCTAGCTAACCCACGATTGTTCACCCATAAAGACCCACGAAAAAACGCATACTCTGCTGTTCTTCGTTTCATCCAGCTGCTGTTTTAATTTCTTCGTTTCATTCGAAGACCTACTGTTTCTTCAACCCACTTTCTTGCTCTTGTTCTTCAAACTTGCAAGCCACGAAATTTAGTTCTTGTTCACCCACGAAATTTAGGGCTTATTTAGTTCTTGTTCTTCAAGCTTTCAAGGTATAATATTGATTTTGTTTCATTGTGTTTTAGGGCTTAGTTATTTATTTTGTTTTTTACTAATTTTGTTTTTGTTTTAAATTGTAGAGGATACACTCATCTAAACCCACTCAAGATATTAATTTGATTTTAAGTTTACATGTTCATTGTGTTTTAGGGCTTAATTATTTATGTATTTTGTTAAAATGTGGTTTGTTATTGTACATATATATGTTTTATTTATTAGTATTAGATTGAATATATGTATTTTTATGGTTAAATGATTTTTTTTATCAAATATAGAATTGATGAAGTTTGGTTATACATGAATGGATGAATTGATGAAGTTTGATGTATGAAATATAGAATTAGAATATGTTTGGTTATTAGGGCTTAATATTGATGTATTTTTATGGTTAAATTGATGAATTTTGATGTATAAAATGATTTATCAGGGCTTAATATTGATGTATGAAATATAGAATTAGAATATGTTTGCTTATACATGAATTGATGAAGTTTGAAATATGAAGTATGAAGTAAACAATGTTTATCATTTTAAATGATTTTATTTTAGAATTACTACTAATTATTTATGTAGTGCTTATGTAGAATTAATATTAATTATTTATGTAGTGTTAATATAGAATTAAAATATAAAGTATATATTTAATTAGGGTTAAATAGATTTAATATAAATAAGTTTATATTTTAAATGTTAAATATGTTTGGTATAAATAAGTATATATGTTAAAAAGTTGTGTATTAATTTTGTTTTGAATTAAATAATCACACATAGGATGACAAAAGATCGTTCTTGGATGTATGGAAGCATTGAATCGTCAGAATTTATTGATGGCGTATTAGTATTTTGTAGTGTTGCGGTTGAACATCAAGTTTGGACGGGGGGAGTTGGTTTTTATTGCCCATGTGTCAATTGTGGCAATGTATCAAAGGTAGATAGTGTTTATATCCTTAGGGAGCACATACTTCGACGTGGGTTTAGGCCTCAATATCATGTTTTGGTTTGGCATGGTGAGGAGGGAGTTTACAAGGAAAAGAGTGTTGTTGAGGATGTCAATAATGTGGCCAATGTCACTGAGGATCGTGTTGATGAAGAGAATGTCGATGAGGATGTGGATCGTGTTGATGAGATGATGGAGGGAGTCGAGGATGAGTTAGGAAAACGTCCTCATGTATTTGACTTGTTGATAGAGGCTTCTCAAAAGCCTTTGTATCCTGGATGTACAAAGTTTACCAAACTTACAGCAGTTTTGACAATTTTCAACATTAAGTCAAAGTTCAATTGGAGTGACACTAGTTTCACAATGTTATTAGAAGCGTTAGGTGAGATGCTTACTGAGGGAAATGAACTTCCAATGTCAACATACTATGCCAAAAAGCTAATGTGTCCTTTCAGGTTAGAGTACCAGAAGATTCATGCGTGTCCGAATGATTGTGTATTGTATCGGAATGAAAATGAGAACTTAAAAGAGTGTCCTAGGTGTGGGTTATCGCGTTACAAGCGTAAAGGGGCTCAGGATGCTAAAGGGCCCCGGCTAAGGTATTGTGGTATCTTCCAATAATACCAAGATTCAAGCGCTTGTTTTCTATAAAGAAAAATGCGTTAAATTTGAGGTGGCATGCAGATAGGGTGAAGAAAGATTATTTGCTCACACATCCATCCGATTCTCCGGAGTGGAAGAGTATTGATAGGTTGCATAAGAATTTTATGGATGAAGTTCGTAATTTAAGGCTCGGACTGTGCACGGATGGTATGAACCCATTTGGCAATCTTAGTTCTCAACATAGTACTTGGTCGGTACTTTTAGTGATCTATAATTTGCCACCTTGGTTGTGTATGAATCGTGAGTACATTATGCTTTCCCTTATTATGTCGGGTCCTAAGCAACCTGGTGATGACATAGATGAATATCTGACATTTCTCGTTGAGGATTTGAGAAAGATGTGGGATGAAGGAGTTTCCGTGTTTGATGCATATGCTAATGAAGAGTTCACCTTGCGTGCAATGCTTATATGCACCGTTAACGATTTTCCGGCATATGGAAACTTATTAGGTTATAAGAACAAAGGGAAGAAAGTGTGCCCAATATGTATCGATGACATGGAATCCACGTGGATTCCTAAGTGCAAACATGTATTCATGAACCATCGAAAGTTCCTCCCACGAGATCACCAATACCGTAAGAAGAAGAAGATGTTCAACGGGGAGGTTGAGGACTGTGTAGCTCGTCGACCGTTGACCGGTTATGAGGTTTACGAACAGGTTAAGGGGGTTGAAACTGTATTTGGTAAAATAGGGCAAGTGCAAGGGGATGAAGACTGACTGTTGAAAAAAGAATCAATCTTTTGGACGCTTCCATATTGGAGAGATCTACAAGTTAGGCATTGTCTTCACGTTATGCATATAGAGAAAAATGTATGCGATGCCATACTCGGGACTCTCATGAACATTCCGGGTAAGACAAAGGATAATAAGGCCGTGCGAGATTACTTTGAATGCAAGCGTATTCGTCCAGAGTTGTGGGCACATGTTAAGGTGAGTAAGAAAAGAGAAAGAACTGATGAAGTTGGTGATAGTAGCAAGGGAAAGGTCGATAAGAAGAAGATGAGTAGTGAAAAAGTTTATTTGCCTCCAGCTTGCTACACATTGTCCAAAGCAGAGAAGCGGGCCTTTTGTGAGTCTTTGTATGGAATTAAGGTTCCGTCTGGGTACTCATCCAACATAAAGAGATTTGTGACCCTAAATGGTGAATTAAAGTTGGGAAGCATGAAATCTCACGATTGCCATGTAATGATGCGAGTGTTCTTACCGATCGCACTACGTGGAATACTGCCAAACCATGTGAGATATGCTATTACCGAGCTATGTTCGTTCTTCAACACTATTTGTAGTAAAGTTCTTGATCCCTTTAAACTTGATGCTCTTCAAGTCGACGTGATTGTAACTTTATGCAAGTTTGAGATGTAATTCCCACCTTCTTTCTTTGACACAATGGTTCATCTTATTGTCCATCTCGTTCGTGAAATCAAGCTTTTGGGTCAAGTTTTTTTAAGGTGGTCTTATCCTTTTGAGAGACACATGGGTGTTTTACAAAACAAAGTGAGGAATCCAACACAACCAGAGGGGAGTATGATTCAAGGCACTGTAAGCGATGAGATTGGTAACTTTATAGCCGAGTATATGGCTATGGCAAAGCCTATTGGACTTCCCACCTCTCGACATGAAGGAAGACTTGAGGGAAAAGGAACAATTGGCTCCAAAACAATCACACCTCCTCGAGACAGTCTTCTACAAGCACACTTGTATGTGTTGCATCATATTCCTGAAGTCCATCCTTTTTTTGAATGAGCATTTTGATATATTGCGCGCAAAATATCCTTCTAAAGGTGATAGGACATTGATGCAGTTGCATAACAAGACGTTTATTGATTGGTTTCATAATCGAGTAATATGTGAAGAACTAAACTGTGTATCTGAAATTGTTAAGTGGTTAGCTTTTGGTCCTCGTGATGATGTCAACAAATATGAGGGTTACGATGTCAATGGGTTCACATTTTGGACTGAGGGTCAAGATAAGAAGTCATCGTATCTGCAGAATAGTGGAGTTTCTATTTTGTCGTCATCTACATTTTACGCGAGTGCTAAGGATCAATTGCCGGTTGATGCTAAATCGGTATACTACGGGTTTTACATGAAATATGGGAGCTTGACTACTATACTTTTAACTATGGGTCTTTTCAAATGCAAGTGGGTGGATAATAATCGACGATGCGTTAAAAATGATGACCCTTGTAGATTTACTCTTGTAGACTTAGCTCGTTTGCGTGATAGTGAGGAGCCATTCATACTAGCCACACAATCCAAGCAAGTAAACTATATTGTAGACCCTGCTGAAAAAAATTGGTCTATTGTTGTACCGGGAAAGAGAAGTAGCCTTGGTATAGGTGATGCTGAGGATGAGGAAGAACATGATGCTTTTGAAGACTTCCCACCCTTTATCAATCCAAAGTCGGTGAATGAAGATGATGAAGATGTTGGTTATATGCGTGTAGATCACATGGAAGGAATACATTTGAATCAAGTGATTCACAAGGTATGAATTATTTAAGGTTTTTTAAGCTTTTTTGGCACTTTCGCGCATAAAGTAGCTCAAACGTGGTTTGTTACACATAAAACTTGACACACATCACTAATTGGTATATATTATTGTGTTGAAGTGGTTAGAATTTAAAATATTAGTCATATGCTTCAAATTAGGTATTAAGTTGCGTTTTTAAGGTTTTTAAAGCTTTTTTGGCACTTTCGCGCATTAAGTAGCTCAAACGTGGTTTGTTACGCATGAAACTAGACACACATCACTAATCGATATATATTATTGTGTTGAAGTTGTTAGAATTGAAAGTATTAGTCATATGCTTCAAATTAGGTATTAAGTTACGTTTTTAAGCTTTTTGGCACTTTCGCGCATAAAGTAGCTCAAACGTGGTTTGTTATGCATGAAACTTGACACACATCACTAATTGGTATATATTATTGTCTTGAAGTGGTTAGAATTGAAAATATTAGTCATATGCTTCAGATTAGATATTAAGTTGCGCTTTTAAGGTTTTTAAAGCTTTTTTGGCACTTTCGCGCATAAAGTAACTCAAACGTGGTTTGTTACGCATGAAACTTGACACACATCACTAATTGGTATATATTATTGTATTGAAGTGTTTAGAATTGAAAATATTTTTCATATGCTTCAAATTAGGTATTAAGTTGCGTTTTTAAGGTTTTTAAGCTTTTTTGGCACTTTCGCGCATTAAGTAGCTCAAACGTGGTTTGTTACGAATGAAACTTGACACACATCACTAATGTATTTCTATTTATATTCTTTCAGGTACTTTATCTACAATGCATCTTTTTAGAGATGAAGACTTTGGATGAAGATGTTCATAGTGAGTCGGATAAGGACTATGATCCGACGAAGGAAAAGGACATAGATGATGATGATCATGCCAATGAGGATGGGGACGCACTTAATAGATACGAGGAATCAGCTGATGATGCTCCTCCAATTAATGATAAGGTCATTGTCGTAGATATTCCTACTACAACTAGGGGTGAAAGTTCGGTCTGCGGTTTGGTCTTTTACCAAAACCAAATCAGGCCATATTTAATTCGGTCTCCAAATTTTCAGACCATCACCAAACCAAATTAATTTCCAGACCAAACCAAATCGAACCGCAATTTAAAATGGTAGACCGCACCGAACCGAATTGGACCGAATTAGACCGAATTTTTAATTTGGGCCGAATAATTAATAAATGATTAAGAAATAGAAAAACAACCAATTAATAATGATAGACATAATGTCTTACAAAGTCTTAAATAAAGTCTTACAAAACACTAAATAAAGTCTTGCCAAATATAAAGAAAGTCATCCCAAATCAATAAACAAATTAACTAAATAATAATACAAATTCCAATGCAATTACAAAATATTCATTAATCGTCAATTTCAACTGTTTCAGGAATCATCGCTTCTTTTTCATCAACAATTGACATTTTGATTAACTCTACAAGTTATGAAAAACAAACGATTAGAATTTGAAAAACAAACAAAAAATTTACATGTGATATATTGAAACTAAATAAATAAATAAATAAATAAAAGTTACCTTCTTCAATTTGCTCTACTTCTTCCATGTGTTCTTCAATACACATCGGGATAGGAGATCTATACTGAAAGATCTAAAAACGAAACCAAACAGAAAACCAAATATATACAGAAAACTAAAGATCTAAACCAAAGATCTAAACCAAATATATACAGAATACCAAAGATCTAAACCAAATATATACAGAAAACCAAAGATCTAAACACAATAATCGACAATAAACACACAAACCAAACGAAATAAACAAAAAACCAAATATATACACACAATACTCTAGAAAATAAACAGAAAACTAAAAAAACGAAAAAAAAAAATTCATAGATCTAAACGAAAATAAACAGAAAAGCTTAGGGTTTGAAACACACATTACTAATATACGAAAATATACACACAATAAAAATCAAAGATATAAAAAACGAAAATAAAAATCAAAGATATAAAAAACGAAAATAAAAATCAAAGAAAGACTTACTTGCCGGCAGTTGGGAGGGCGGCGTGAGGACGGTGGCGGTGCAGGCGTGCCTTTGAGACAGAGATGGTAGAATACTAGAATGGGAGAGGAGAGGGTTTTGAGAATTGAGATGAAAATGAAATAACTGGAAAAATGAAAATGAAAGACTAAGAGTGTTAGAGTGAGAGTGAGGACGGCGGGGGGTAGGGTTAACTGGGTTCTTTCCTTGTATTAGTTTATTTTATTTTTTTTTTTGAATTTTTTTATTAATGGGCTGGGCTAATGTATTATGTATATTTAATGGGCTATACCTATATATAATTTTTTAAAAAAATTCGGTCTGCGGTCTGGAATTGCGGTTTGCGGTTTATGAAAATCTCAAGCCTAATCCAAACCTTAATATTTCGGTTTGTGATTTTTCAAACCTAATCCAAACCAAATTAAAAAAACACCAAACCATATTTGTTATTCGGTTTGGTCTGGTTCGATTTGCGGTTTTAATCCGAATAAGTTTCACCCCTAACTACAACAGTGTCATCATAGAAACGAAAAGGGCGAGGTCCTACGAAAAACCTCAAGGTCACGGACCCAATGCACGTCGAATATAACGCATTGGATCAGCCATGTGGAAAGTGTCGTAGGCAATATGGAAAACAAATAGGCCTATCTGTTCACAAGATTTCCATATTGCACACGTGGAATGAGGTGCCAGAGGGTTTGAATAACTCATTATGGGATGATACTATGGTAAGCAACTTTAGTATTTTATTCATTCACTTTCATTTTAAAATTAATTGAATTGACATTAATTATTAATTATAATTTTCTTTTGTAGAATCTTTTCCACATCGAGCACGACGAGGAAAGGAAGAGTATTTTTCTTTCAGCTGTTGCTAAAAGATTCAGAGATTTCAAATCCAAGCTCGTAGCTCGATGGATCACAAAGAAGAGTCACCGTCAGACCAACCAAGAAGGTTAAAACGGCAAACGAAAGTGGAGAACAAGCACCTTCAAAGATGCCGTATGAGATATGGCCTAATATATCGAAGAATGAATGGGAGGCTTTTGGTACTAAAAAAACAACTCTTAACGAAGTTGTAAGTATTCCATATTATAGCTTTTCATTTTAATTTACTTCTTTTGATTTAATTATTAAACTAATAATATATGACATTTGACTTCTGTTGATTAATTAAGAAAAGCGTGGTAAAGCTTCCGAGTCAGCAAAGAAAAGGAAGTTTTACCATCACATGGGCCCAAGAATGTATGATGAGGCTCGAAAAGAGTGGGTGGATGCGGGATTATACCCCAATCAGACTCCGGCCCCGAACTCATCTACGACTACCACCGCATCCGTGAATACTCCTCCTGGAGATCGGGTGCAGGATTGGTACTGCGGGCTTCATGCTCGAGATGAAAGTGGTAAATTTACCATTCCTAATCCGGATACAAAGAAGATTGCGGATGTTGTGGTAAGTTTTGATATTATTAAGTATATTCTTGATTTGTTATGTACTTAGACTAATTGAGGGTTTTTATTTGAACATATGGGCTGGAAGGAAAAAGAAGCCACGGGGGAATTCACCCCAAAAGGAAATGTTGATGCATTGCATATGGTTTTAGGGAAAGACCATCAAGGGCGGGTAGTCGGCAAAGGAGGCGTTCGCGTGGGCGTAAGGAAGGCATTCGGCAATGAGTGTGTTGCTACTCGGTCCAAAACGATGCCATCACTTGATAAAGTAGAGAAACGACTCAAGGATAAAATCACAGTCGATGTCACAGCCAATGTCAGAGCACAAGTGACAGAGAACATTCTCAACAAGTTGGCATCGCTGTTGCAGAAGATAGGAGCACCCACTGTTGACTTGGCAAATTTGATTGCCGAAGACCAGCAAAGTCAACATGGTGATCCTAAGGCTTCGGTGGAGCCATCACCTGAGCCCGTTACCCCGTAGCACACCCGAGCCACACAATCCCACACCGGAGACCATGAACTCCGTCACTCTGGTTCCGAAACCAACACCCGCGCCAGTGGTAGAGGTACATATAGTTTTTGAATATATAAGCGCGTAATTATTTAAATTGCAACGTGTTTTAATAATTTATTATGAAGTTAATTGTACTAAACGACAAAATTTTTAAGACGCAACTCCTTGCTCTCTTTTGTTGCATCAGTTAGGCGTTGCTCGTGGTGGCGACTTAACTGAGGTTGCATACGGTATGGCGCAACCAACCCATAAGGGGCAAACAGTGCATTCAATGCCTGTTACAAGTGGCCACATTAGTGTGACGGTGGAAACTATCATAAAGGGGTTCGAGGATTTCTCACTTCCGGTTCCAATGCCAGAATGGACCCTTGAGAAACTATCGGACGCCCAAGGTAGTTTCGTCACATGGCCATATGTTTTGGTCCGATTCACTGCCAAAGTAATAATCTAATGTATTATCTTATTTGTTTTTATTATTTCAATTCCGTGATTATTACACTAATTTAACTGTATAAATTGAAATAGGAAAAGAGTTCAAAGGGCTTTAAGATAGAGATCGGTTCCTCATCATCGGTGGCGATCACTCCACTCTTGACTGATGAGGAGCTTAAACATCTCTCTCCTGATTGCCTATGGCTGCACAAAGATGCATCTCGCATTAGAGCTGTTCATGGGCGAGCTACCCGCTAGGCCCGCCCAATCCGGCTCAAAAAACGGGCGGGCATGGAAAACGTTTTTCAAAAAAAATTAAAGTTTGGACGAGTAATACCCGCCCGCCAAGATAAACGGGCGGGTAGCGACACCAAAAAATTACCCGCAGGTATACCCGCCCGCCCGCTTAGTTTAATATATTATTTATTAAATAATTAATTTTATTAAATATTAAACAATACTACTACATGACCCATACACAACTTTAGTTTATTACTTCTCTACTAGCCTTAATGGTTTACTTCTTTTAGACTTTAATATTTTTAACACTCTAAGCACTCAAGCAATCGACTATCAAAGTTCGAACAAGTAGTCGACTCCATCGTCTATATTCAATATTCAGTTTTTTGACTATTTTGAGACTTTATATATATTTAGAGTATTTTAGATAATGTATTATATTTTTTTTGTTCTTATAAAAACTTAACATTATAATATGATTTATGTTTTAAATTTTTATATAAAAATACTCGCGTACCCGCGGGTCTCGCCCGCTTTAAAAATGGGCGGGTAGCAACAAAAAAATATGCCCGCGAATGCGGGCGGGCTTTTGAATATTTGAGCCCACGGGTAGAATTTTTAGGTGCTACCCGGTCCGCTACCCGCCCAAGCCCGCCCATGAACAGCTCTATCTCGCATGCGTGAGGAGGAACCAATTATTCTACCCCTGAGCACGGAACAATTCAGCTTTGTCGAGGAGCCTAGCGTGCTTATTGGTCCTAGTGACATTGAGCAATTTTTGCGAGGCCAGATGTTGAATATCGCCCTTATCCATGTCTACATGATGTATGAGATGTTCTTATCTTACAATTTAAGTTTTGTTGTTTAATTGTTTTAATAATCGAATTACTGACAAAATTTTCTTATTCTTGAGTTTAGTGCGGCTTACGAGGAGCCGAATTGCCTCGAACCTCCAATAAAATTTGGATGGTTTTGTCTTGAGTCGATTTCGAGTGCTAAGAGTGATACTGATCTAGATGACGTCAAAGCATACGTTGAACGTGCTTTGAAACATTCCTTTGCATCTAAACACACGTTCATTCTGACCCCATATTATGAAAGGTGATTAATTTTATTTTTGAAATTGAACTTATATTTTGATTTTTAAAATTGGACTTATATTTTGAAATCGTGGTTTTTGTAGTGTGCATTGGATACTTTTGGTTATATGTCCTATGGCGAATACGGTGCACGTTTTCGACTCATTACATCAAGGACAAGCCATGCCTCGCAACATGAAGTTCAAAGCTTTGTTGAATGCGTAAGTTTATAGATTGTCAACCAATTTCATTTAAGTGTTATAATAAATAGTATTAAATAAATATTTATTCTTTCCCCATGTGTTTCAGTGTTATGAAGAAAATCCGTGGAGAAATAGGATCTGTTGTGAGAGCCACATACCTGAAATGGAGAGCTGTAAATGTACATATAACACCATTTGATATATATTATTGTGTTGAAGTAGTTCGAATCGAAAATATTTGTCATATAATTGAAAAGAATTGTTAAGTTGCATTTTCACGGTTTTGAACTATTTTTGTCATTTTCGCGCGTAAAATAGCCTAAACTTGGTTAGTTATGCACGAAACTTGGCACACAACACTATTTGGTATATATTAATGTGTTGAAGTGGTTAGAATCGAAAATTATTGTTATATGCTTGAAATGAAGTATAAGTTGCAATTTTCACGATTTTGAAGCCTTTTTGTCATTTTCACGCGTAAAATAGCCTAAACTTGGTTTGTTATGCACGAAACTTCGCACACAACACCATTTGGTATATATTATTGTGTTGAAGTGGTTAGAATTGAAAATATTAGTCATATGCTTCAAGTTAGGTATTAAGTTGCGTTTTTAAGGTTTTTTTAAGCTTTTTTGGCACTTTCGCGCATAAAGTAGCTCAAACGTGGTTTGTTACGCATGAAACTTGACATACATCACTAATTGGTATATATTATTGTGTTGAAGTGGTTAGAATTGTTAATATTAGTCATATGCTTCAAATTGGGTATTAAGTTGCGTTTTTAAGGTTTTTTAAGCTTTTTTGGCTCTTTCGCGCATAAAGTAGCTCAAACTTGGTTTGTTATGCACGAAACTTGGCAGACAACACCATTTGGTATATATTATTTTGTTGAAATAGTTAGAATCGAAAATTATTGTCATATGCTTGAAATAAAGTGTTAAGTTGCAATTTTCACGGTTTTGAAGCGTTTTTGGCACTAACATATATATAATATATTTTTTCATAGTGTTTTCAACAAAAAAATAGCATTTCCTGCGGCTACTACGTTCTCAAATTTATGGATGATATCATAGAAGCCGTGAAGAAAGATGGGGTACAAAAAATTGATTCCGTAAGTATTTTTATGTTTTTAAATTATAATATTATAAAATCTAATTATATATATGTACTAATTGATTATCTATATATAATATTACTTAATAATTTCTTATAATTTTATATATGTAGATTTTATACGACACTCCAAGGGAAACACGCGAAATTACGGACACGAAAATGCGCAAGGTGAAAGACAAAGTTGTCGTCTATCTTATTAATTTATGTTGGTAATAGTCATGTTTCCGTAGTGGTGTACACTTATGTATATATATATATGTATATTATATATTAGATACTTTATTTGTATATGTACAATTAAATTATTTTTGTATATATATATAAATATTATTTTAATGATAATTATTGGTGATTATAGCTGGTGTATTATTGTTATATATTTATTATTTTATAATGGTTATAATATATACAAATATTAATTAAACAAAAAAAAATTTTTAAATAATATCATTGGCTGCGGGTTTATGGCATGACCGCAACCTATAATGCTGCCCCAAATCCCTCCTGAAAACACACCATTGGTTGCGGTTTCTTGGGCTGACCGCAGCCTATAATCAAATTTTTTGCTGCTTTTTTTAACCGCAGCCTTTCTTTAATGCTATCAGCTACTATCACAAGTGCTTGGGTCCTAAACCGCAACCTATAGTGGCCTAAAAAACCGCAGCCTTTGACGTTTTTTCCACTAGTGATAGCCAAATTTATGCCATGACAAGACAATTGGGTGAACCCAAACTCCAAATATCTCGATTAAATAAAAGATGAAGGGTAACTTCAATTAAACAACTGACTTAACCCATGTTTCTTGGATCATAATAATAATTATTTATTTTTACCCCTCAATAGTTATTAATCGCTATTGTTTCTTATACCTCTAAAACACTTATGACTCATTGAGTAGTCAGAATTGAATGATAAAAATAATGATGGTAATGTTTTGTAATTTTGGTCGAAAAATATTCTTGACACGTTATTGATAAGTGCAATTATTTATACTCATTGCTTGTATTTCTATGCCTATTTCCGATGTTTAGAAGTGGTTTATGGCCGTTTTGTGTGTTTTGACTCCATTTCGGTGTTCCATGGTCGTATTATGGAAAAATGGGTGAATTGTGCAATCTTGAGTCATTTTCGTGGGTTTTTGGTGCTAACCATATTTACAGTGCTCAAAGAATATATGAAGCTATCAATTTTGTCAAGCCATAAAGAGTAAAAAGAGCAAAAGAGTAGAAAAGTGTTAATGCAAAAGTTTTGAGGTGAAATTTGATACGTGTCTACTCTTTTGGCCATAACTTTTGATAGAAAGATCACATTAATGCAGAGTTTGCGGCATTAGAAACTAGACTTCAATGGCTTTCCAACGTTATATTATATGTCCGATTCCAATAATCGAGTAAGAAATGACGAACGTTTAAAATTTGCAGAAGCTGTCAGCCAAAACCGCCGACTCAGCTTCCTGAGCGTAGAAGCGGCCGCCGAGTCGGCTGATGCTTCTGAATTTTTCCGTGCATTTTTTCCTAATTACTTCAATTTTGTATTATTTTCTTTTATCTTTTCTTTAATTAACCTCTTAGGGTATATTTAGTGGGTAGTTAGAGTCATTTAGGTTAAGCCTCCTTGAGAGAGCATGAGGGAAGGAGATTGAAACCCTTTTCTTCTTCCTCCTTCCTCCTTAATCTTTCTCCATTAGAGACCATTTTTATTTCTTGTAAGCTTTAAATTTTTGTCTTTAATTTACTTTCTTATTAGTAGTTTAATCTTTCTTTATCAATGTTGTATTAGTTTAATCTTCCTTTTGTCAAACTTAATTAAAAGTAGTATTGTTCTTCATATTTGTTGGCTCTTGAATCTTTAATTGTGTTTATCATAGTTTAATTATTGTTTTTCCTTGCAAGTTTCATTATTATCATATCTTACCATGCTTAGTTTCATTCTAAGATTTTTATTTATTGTTTTTATCATGATTAGTGAGTATATCTATTTTCTAGGGTTAGGATTTTGAACCTATTAGTTGAGTATGATTTGATTCTTGGATGTGTCTAAGAAACTAAGGATTAATGTGGTTAAATTGTGCTAATTAACCCTAAATTAAATATGCTTTGTCGGATTAGTCAATAGAACTAGCGTGTGAGATTGGGATCGACTTTGTTTTAGTGTAAATTTGAGTTAAATTCTTATTAATTCGTTCAATAAAAATAGCGTGTGAGAATTGAATTAATAGGGTATAAATCTAATAGTTAATCAATAGAGCGAGAGTTTGAGATTAACAAGATCGTGTTTGACCACGACTTTAATCCGACTTTTCATAGGCACTAATGAGAATTAAAACATATAAGACTTAAAGAGATTCTCGACACACTAGATGCTTTCATCATATAGCTTAAACCCATATTTCTTATTGTTTTTTTAGCTTGTTAGAGTACAACCAATCAATGTTTCTTCTCCCTAAGCAATATAATCAACCGAAATTACCAAGTTTCTTGTCCTAGCTTCTTTGTGTTCGACCCGCGACTACACGTACATCGTGAGCTTGCGGTTAAAATAAAATTTGCATATCAGTTATCATACTTATTCTACTTCCATTATCTCATTTGAATCTTCTTAAAATTCAATCCAATTTATTGTCATTTTAAAATGTGATATTACGAAGAAATGGAAATTATGATCATCATCATCATCATCATACCAAGCGTATACGGATCATAAAAAACTATCATCAGGGTCTAGGGAAGGAAGAGCGACGGTAGTTCATACCCCATAAAGGAGCGTGCAGTCAAAGAGTCCCCCGACTCGAGAAAGGTCTTCCAAGCGAGAAAAGTATGCAACTTACACAAAGAGTAAATATAATATGTACAAATAAATAAAAATAAATATAGCAGTAAAGAAGAAGATAAAAAGCGATAATTAAAGGTAATGAACACTAACAAACGAATGGACGGGTTTAGTAGTCTAGGACGTGGATAAGGCGCCTCCAACTGCCCCTATCCTTGGTCAGATCCTTGGAGAGGTTAAGTTCGCGCATGTCACTTTTAATCTGTTCCTCTCACGTTCTCATAGGCCTTCCTCGACTTTTCTTGCCCTCCACTATGATGCATTCGATCCTTCTTAGTGGGGCGTCATGTGTCTTTCTTTGCACATGTCCAAATCATCTCAACCTTTTTTCTCGCATCTTTGCGGAGATAAGTGCAACCCCTAACTTCTTTCTAAACTCCTGGTTTCTTATCCTATTCATCATAGTATTACCTCACATCTACCTCAGCATCTGCATCTCTGTTTCTTCCATCATCTATTCGAAAACCTTCTTTACTAGCCAACATTCAGTCTTATACACCAACGCTGGCCTAGTAGCAATGCGGTAAAATGGACCTTTTAATCTTATTGGGAACTTTTTATCACAAAGCACCCCGGTTGCTGCTCACCACTTAAGCCAATCCACTTGTATACGATTAGTAATGTCTCCATCAATTTCCCCATTTCTTTGAATCACCGATTCCAAATATTTGAACTTAGACGTACATATAACAACTTCTCCCCCTATGGTCACCTCTACCTCTCCCATCGATTCTGTCCCAATGAACTGCATTGCATGTATTCTGTCTTCGTACGACTTATGTGCAACCCCTTACCCTCTAAGGCTTCTCTCCAATCTTTCAATTTACTATTAGCCTCCTCTTTGGTTTATACAACCAAATTAAAACTATATCATCGGCGAAAAGCATGCACCATGGTATAGTTTCCCAGATGGCTTTAGAGTTCTTCCATAATGACTAATAATGGAAATTACGATCAATAAAAAAGTTCTTTTTTATGAAAGTTTATCATCTCGAGAATGACATTTTCATTTATGACAATTTACAAAATAGTAAGGTTGGGTGTGGGTTAAAAGTCAGATTATTTTCGATTGGACTATTATGTAATTTGGTTGTTGTTGGTTTTTGTCGGTTTGGGTTAACACATTAGTTACGGGTTTTAAAATTATGTTTACTATTACTAATTAAAATAATTACAAAAAATTATGTTGGAGAAGTTAGATCCATATCTTAGACTATTATCAGTTTCGTTAGCGCCTTAAGGAACTAATGGCTTTGCTTCTTACCCGCTCCGTTTTGTTTCTTTATCCTTTTATCGCGGTTTTATATTTTCTTTCTTTTATCTTTTATTTTATATTTATATTTTAATGTTATTTTATGTGGACCTAGTATTTTTCTCAACGCAGGTGTTTTCTTGAGACAACATTGCCACTCATATTTTCTTAAGCAGGGATTCTTCCATTTCGGGGTAAAATTGACCGCTTTCCCCAAGTTCTCCTTATGAAGGGAATATAGGTACGAATTGTCTGTCACCTTCCTTCACCCAGATCCTACTCTCAAGCGGATTATTGGGTATGATAATGAAGATAATTTTCTTATAAAAATGATCATTAATAAAATTCAAAAATTAATTAAAATATAAAAATTGTGAAAAAAAGAAATCAATGTGTAGCTTTTATTTCAAACATACGGGTATAGACTATAAATAACTAAAGGTTGTCTCTCGTTTTACACTTACGATCCGTTTGGTTAATGGTGGTAATGGAGATGATTTATAGTGTAAAATTTCATCCAAACTTTCATGTCATTCCCATGGTAATTATGAAACTTAGATCACTAAAGAGTTTTTTTGTTCACAAATTTTCATTACCTCCTAATACCACCTCTCCCATCGTTAATGCATTGGAATGAATTTTATGAATAAAATGAGATGAATGAATGTTGTCAAACATGGCTATCAAGATAGCCCTGTTGGAATTTAGAGTGTATAGCGGACATCGGAAGTGATTTAATTAATTAAATTAAATAAATAATTTAATTAAATTAATTAAGTATATCCCAAGGTTGAAAATTATATGTTTTAGTCAAAACATGTAAGTCACGGCTCGTGATTTGGTTCGCGGCTCGCGAAATAAGCAAGAAAAGTTTCTGGACAAAATTCACCTGTTGGTCGTGGCCCGTGACCAAACTCGCGGCCCGCGAGTAGCTTGATTTTTCCGGAATTTTTCGTGCTTTGTTCAGGTTTGTTTTGATGGTTATATAATAATTTCCTACAGTTATTATGGTTACTTTTAGCCATGTTTTTTGGGATGTAAGGGTTGAGTGAAAGGCGACATGAGTTCGTGAGTCGATCTCGTGTTTCACGGATCAACCTAATGCTTCATGAATCAACACTTTGTTTCATGAAGTGGTGTGAGCTATTCTATAAATATAGAATGCTTGTGTGTTGTTTGTGACATCTAGAACATCCATTTTTCTGATTTTCTTCTCTTAAGCATTTCAATCAAGAACATGTAATCCTTGATTGTGTATTTCCATATTTCTTACCATTTAAGTTACTTTTATGTCATTCCAATATCCTTGTGCTAGGAAATTGGTGTAATTCTTTGTATCTCAAAACATATTTCCGGTTTTATTCCCAAGCACCGTAGTAGGGAGGAAATGATGTTTTAGGAAAGAGCATCTCGCCTAGAATTTATATCAAGATCCAACAAAATCTTCTTGTTACTTTGTTCGATATATGGTGATTCCCGATGATGTAATCTACATTTGGTGTATGTTAAGCAAAGGTTTGAACTTGTCATATGAAATTTGGTTTTCTACTACAAACTTGTAACTTTATTTTATATGTTTTTTATAAAATTAAAGTCACATTTCTAACAATCTAAAACATCATTTTCTAAAGTTAGTATGACAAGTTTCAATGTTTACCACACACATTGTCATGGTTGACAAATTTGTTGGGAAAGTTTTCAAGTTTGCTTATATGAAATTTACACCATGATCGGGTGACGAGATTATCGTAGAGATTATTGAAATGGTGCATTGGTTCGGTAAAAGAATGTGTTGGTTTGTTAAAGAGACACGTTGGTTCATCAAAGAATATGTTTGTTCGATGAAGAGACACGTTGGTTCATGAAAAGATGCGTTGTTTCATGAAGAGTTGCGTTGTTTCTATCTTGATCAAGTTATGAGATGGACATTATTACATGGTAGAGATGATATTTCTCAAGTATGTAAGTTCTCTATGTTAATTTTATATGTTTCTTTTTATGATGATAGAGATGTACAATATGTTACATGTTTAAGCAAGTTCTTATATCCATGGAATTTGGTAAAATATGTGATCATGGTTATTTGATCATGGTTATCATTTGGTATAAATGATGATACTCCATTTTATTTATCAAAGAAATTTGATGGTTGGAAGTATAAGTAACTTACCATGATTTTTATGATGATTAATATTATCATCAAAGATGGATAATGTTTGCTATCTTTTGTGTTTACAAGTTTTGTTTTATGCATGATAAGATGATAAATTTCATGGTCATGTTTTGACATATTTTTTAACATGTTTATCTTATTTTATATATATATTATGTCATGTTTTATTATAAAAGATGATAAGTGTTATTATCAAGTTGGATAAAATTGCTTTTATAGTTCTTTTATAGTAAAATGTTAAGTTTTGGATCTTTGCATGTTTGGTAAGACAAAATAAATTTTGTCATGCAAGTTATACATATATGTTTGTTATGTGTGGTTATCTTTTGACCAAGTTCAATAATGTTTTCGTTATTGATGTATGTTTCACCTTTTGAGTGAATTGTTTTTAAAAGGTTGCATGATCCATGTTTGATTAACAATGAAGTTAATTAAAGTATATAGTATATTATTGCAATGTTGTTCTTTACAAAAGTGCATGTTGTTTTTTTTTTTTTTGTTTCATGCATGTGTAGAATTATTTCTATGTGTTTGTGCATGATTCAAGTTAGTCTTTATGATACATTCTTTGATTGGTTTATTACCAATGGTGTTTAAATTTGGACATATAATTTTTTATATGGGGTTGTCATATGTGTACTTTTACCCAAGGTTATATTAATTTATTAATATTGGAAAAGGGTACAAAGTTTATGACATGAATAAATTTAAAGGTTTACCATCAAAGATTCATTAAAAGTAATTTTAATGTAAAGTGATGATTAAACAAGAATTTGAAAATCTAATAATGTTATTAAATAAAGGTTGAAAGTTGTCAACATTGTTTTAAACTCGGAATTTTATTTATTAAAGTTGTTTGTTATGGAGGTTAATAAGTTCCATAATGTTAAATAAATAAAAGAGTTTAATGATTTTATAAGTGATTTTATATATCAAATAAATGATAAAGACAAGTTTGTCTAGTTCATTTAGATATATATGATGGTTTAATCTTATATGGAATAAATGTTGATTTGCTAAGTAAAGCAAGTTATGAATTTTGTTTATTATTACATTGATTAATGTATTAATTGAAATTCATATGTTACTCTTAATCCAGAGTATGTGTCAACGCTTTAAGTTTTATTATGGTAATTAAAATTACATAATATGTTATTATTTTGATTTTCAAGATATGCATTATTTGCATGAGTATATGTAAAGTTTTATATACTAATATTTATTTTGGAGAAAAGTACTAAATAAGTTTATTCCGGTTAATGGGTATGTTATCTTATGTTGTCGGATAACGCCAAATATATTTGGTGTGACAATAAAGAAAGTTTTAACTATTTAAGTTAAAGTTGATATTAAATGTTTTCTTTGGTTTAAAATATTTGATTTTATAGAAAAATCTTAATCATTTTGGTACAAAGGATATTTATTTTGAATTACCTCAAAGGTTCAAAATAAGGATGCATTTATATAGATTATGTTATTTATAACATCTACTATGAGTTCTATTTATTAGAACAAGAGATATTATATATCAATGATATTTGATTATAATACAAAGTGATGCAATATTTATTTGGAAATTTAATTTTCAATGATAGATAGGTTTGAATACCTACAAGTTTAATTTGTACAAATAAGTGATTATGATATTTTGATCTTTAATAAATTGACTTGCTAATCTTTTGATAAAGCATGTATTTCTAAAAGAGGAAAATATAAGTTTGTTTTACCAAGTAAAGTTTTTAACGAAGTTTGGTTTTGTTAAAGTTTTCAAAGTAAAAGTTTTTAATATCTTGTATTCATATTTTTAATATGAAGGTTTACCCATGATTATGTTTTGATACTTAAGTATCATATAAGTTTAAGCTTTCTAAAAGAAAGTAAGTAATGATGTGTTCATCATGGGAATAATGTTTGAAGTTTAGTAACTTAATCTCCATGCAAGTATAACAATATGTTATAGATAGATTTTCATATTATATATGAAGATTGATGAGCATGTATAATGTTCAAGATTTATTAAGTGGTATTATACTTAATATGATAATTTATTATTGAATTTATGTCAATAAGTTTACCGAAAATACAATGGTTAAATAATTATTTGTATTTTCATATGGTATGTTATATCATATATTTTTATAAATTATGATATATTTGTTTTGGAATATAATTGTATAAGTTAAGATGACAAAGTAATATGTCATATTCCTTCTATGAAGGAAATGGGGGAGGTAAAATGTTAAATTAATTTTAACATAAAGTTTAAGGACTAAGAAATATAAGTATTTTATTATACTTAAAGTAAAGTCCAAGTTTACCCTCATGTCTTCCAATTGTAATTATTTCCTAGATATTTGGAAAGATTATAAAATTGGATGTAATTTTAACTTATACAAGTATTCAAATTGTTTTATAGTTGTCAAGTAAAGTTTTACTTACAACTTAAAGTTCCTTTATTAGGAAATTATTTGAATAGTCCAAAATGTTTATGTTGTACCATGGATTTAATTAATCTTATAGTAGAAGTTCTTCAAGTTTGAAGAGGTACTCAAGTATGAGTTTGATCGTTAGTGAATTGGCCATTCTCTATGTTGATCAAAGTATATGTGTTTGTGGGGGAGGTATACCAAGTTTTGATCACCCAAGAACAAACAAAGTTTTAACTTATTCTACTATGATATTAATGTTATTTGTCATGATTTAGACAAATATGTAAACTGTATAGTTTAAAATACTCATCTTGGTGATGTTTAAGCCAAAGTTGTGCACAAATCAATCTAGTTTTGATTGACAAATGGCTTGTATAAAGTATTGATAGTCGAGTGTAACTTTGATAATGCTATGACGTCACTACAAGAAAAAAGCTTTTGGGCGACAAAAGAATTTGTTGCACAAAATTGTTTTTTCGTTGCCCAAAGTATTGTGCAACAAAAAAATATTCGTTGTGAAGTCGTTGCCTAAGGGTCGTTGCACAAAATTATGGGCAACGAGTTGTGAATTATTTGTCGCTCAAAACCGTTACTTTTGAGCAACAACTAAAGAGTATCTTGAGCAGCAAATTTTATTGTTGCCTATTGAGACGATGTAGAGCAACAACATTTGTTGTTGTCTAAGGTAATTACCAAGGGCAACAAACTTGAGCGTTGCTCATTAAAAAAAGCATTTAGTGCAACGAAAATAGTCGATGCCCGTAGAACTATCTAGTGCAACGAATTACATTGTTGCCCGTATATATTACCTTGTGCAATGAACATTTAGTTGCCCATTTAATTTTCTATATGTACAAGATTTGGAGATAAAAACGCATTTACAAGATTATTATAGCATAAACTTGCATTAACAAAAATGATACAATTCATTACAATATACAAACCTAAAAATCCATATCTAAATTACAAAGATAAACATCCTTCGTCCTATATATCTTGATGAAATAAAAAAAAATTGCCTACAAAAGTGTAATCTTGTAATCTTGAAATCTTGAAAAAATGATTCATCTCTTAAAACTCATGCATCTTGTAATCTTGACTCCATCATCAGAATCTCTTCCTGTCATAAAATGTAAATTAAAATTTATATATATATCAATTAATAAAATTTAAATGCAAAATATCAATTAATAAAATACTCAATCATACGAAAAATAAAACTAGAAAAATAAATTGTCCAACAAGCTACATCATGCAAAATCAAGAAACATGAAAATATCAATTAATAAAAACTCAATGATACGAAATCAATGACAATAACCCACAAGGCCACAAAATACTTCATTTAATCTCTAAAACACAAAAAAAAATGTAAGGCAAGAAATTTACCATCAATGACCAAGAACTGCAAAAATAAAGTCGAGTAGACTTAATGATAATAGAGTGGGAATAATAATGGAGTGCGTTTTTGTGAATGATAATGGAGCGAGAAGTTATACAGTTTTAGAAAATGAAAAAGATATTAGAGGGAAATTTTCGCTCCTTTTCTTTAGTATTTTGCAACAATATAAAATTATACAAGAAACAATAATTAATTATTTTTATTATTCAAATTATAGATATTGTGCAACCCAAAAAAAAAGTTGTTGCCAAAAACATATAATCAACAACAAAAATTAAACTTGTTGTACAAAATGTTTATTTTGTGCAATAAAAATGAAATTTGTTGCCTATGATTGTAGTTTGTGCAACAAAATGAATTTTTTGTTGCCCTATATGTTGTTTGTGTAACAAAATGATTTTCGTTGTGTTTACTTTAAATATAGGCAACGAAAAAAAAATTTGTTGCCCATTTTTTTGTCATTTGTTGCCCAAAAGCTTTTTTCTTGTAGTGCGTCTAATTTAGGCGAAGCCGAAAATTAGGGCTTATCAAAGAAGGGATCACATTTCTTGACTATGTGAACAAAGTTCAAAGCTAGACAAAGTATTCTTACAAAGTCTAAGAATTTCATGGTTTAATGAAATTGGTATATGCCCATTCTTCAACACCATGAGCGAAACCCAATTCGACGCTAGAAGAAACATCTAGTCTCGAATTCAATGTGGATTGATCGCTCATCAGATGTTGGAAAGCAACACTTAAGTGATCCTAAGTTGCTTTATTCGTGATGTTGACAAACGCGGTAGTAGAGTCGTTCCTCGAAGTCTCCATTTCTAGAGTTATGAAGATCTCTAGATTGAGTGCTTTATTCACGAAAGCATGGTATATTAGGGAGAAGCTACCTATATAAGTTCAAGATTTGGCCGTCTGAAAGAAATCAAGGGGCATACTTATGATTTCAATGAACTTATGAATAGATATGGACACATGGCCTTTAACGTGTCAAGGATGTAAGATTAATGAATTATTTCGTTTGTACTACTCCTTCAATTGGTTGGATATATCTGCTTAATTCAATCCGGAAGGACATTAGGGGATATGATCAATTGTAAAGATGTGTGGTACTAGGTGTCAATTCAATCCGGAAGGACATTGGCATTGATGCATGAAATGGGTTGGAGATTATGGATCGGAAAAGAAGAAAAGGATTATACACTCTAAATGGGGGAGGATTGTTGGAATTTAGAGTGTATAGCGGACATCGGAAATGATTTAATTAATTAAATTAAATAAATAATTTAATTAAATTAATTAAGTATATCCCAAGGTTGAAAATTATATGTTTTAGTCAAAACATGTAAGTCACGGCTCGTGATTTGGTTCGCGGCTCGTGATTTGGTTCGCGGCTCGCGAAATAAGCAAGAAAAGTTTCTGGACAAAATTCACCTGTTGGTCGCGGCCCGTGACCAAACTCGCGGCCCGCGAGTAGCTTGATTTTTCCGGAATTTTTCGTGCTTTGTTCAGGTTTGTTTTGATGGTTATATAATAATTTCCTACAGTTATTATGGTTACTTTTAGCCATGTTTTTTGGGATGTAAGGTTTGAGTGAAAGGCGACATGAGTTCGTGAGTCGATCTCGTGTTTCACGGATCAACCTAATGCTTCATGAATCAACACTTTGTTTCATGAAGTGGTGTGAGCTATTCTATAAATATAGAATGCTTGTGTGTTGTTTGTGACATCTAGAACATCCATTTTTCTGATTTTCTTCTCTTAAGCATTTCAATCAAGAACATGTAATCCTTGATTGTGTATTTCCATATTTCTTACCATTTAAGTTACTTTTATGTCATTCCAATATCCTTGTGCTAGGAAATTGGTGTAATTCTTTGTATCTCAAAACATATTTCCGGTTTTATTCCCAAGCACCGTAGTAGGGAGGAAATGATGTTTTAGGAAAGAGCATCTCGCCTAGAATTTATATCAAGATCCAACAAAATCTTCTTGTTACTTTGTTCGATATATGGTGATTCCCGATGATGTAATCTACATTTGGTGTATGTTAAGCAAAGGTTTGAACTTGTCATATGAAATTTGGTTTTCTACTACAAACTTGTAACTTTATTTTATATGTTTTTTATAAAATTAAAGTCACATTTCTAACAAGCCCAAATATGTTTTAACTAAAATTACACTAGTTTTTCATTTCCATTGCCACGATTTATTATCACCAACCAAACGCGTCATTAGTGCAAAATGAAAATTTGATTAAAGAATAAAACAAAGAACAAGTGAAGGATAAAAATAAGTGGTTAAGATGTAGTATAAGTTTTTAAATAAAATAAAATAGAGTGAGACTATTGCTAAAAAAGAAAAGAATACAAAATCAATAAAACGAACTTAAATGAAAAATAGTGCAAAATAAGAGAGACAAGGAAATATGTCTCAAAAACGGGGTACATAGTCAAATGGGAATATATGTAATGCTGATGCTTCATTCTTCCATTCGGCATCTAGATCTCACGTTTTAGTGCCTTCCTTTCAAAGCTTCTCACCATCTTTTCTTTTTTCAACATCATATACTTATTGTATAACATCCCCCATCTTTAGAAGCTCACATAGTGACAAATATATCTGTAACATCTTTTAAAAATGAATGATTATTTTATAAGTGTGTAATAATTAATTTCTTAAACCCTCTCTTCAATTTCCCTACCCTTAAAAACCCATATACTAATTTAGTATAACTTCATCAAATTAGCTTCCTTTTCTTCCTAATTAGTTTATTGGGTATTGTGAAAGTTCATTTTTTAGCCCCCCAATGTATTGACCTTAAGCTTTTCCACTCAAATAAGCATTGTTTATGGTTTAGTAATCCTTATTACAACTTTTAATTAGTGATAATGATTTAGCTATAAGCTAGCCATATAAGAAGAATCATTGTGTAGTAGTATTACATAGAATGATACAAGTATAACTTATCATATCATATAGAAGTATAAAAAAGTTGGAAGTGTCTTTCATTTTAACATTTTTGTTGGTAATTTTAGAATTTAGATTTTGGAAATGGGAAAGATGAAGTTAAGTAGGATGTTGGATTCACTTTGTCTTGCATTTGATTCAAACACATGTTTCTGCATCAACTCAGTTGAAGCTCATGATGAAGATGATCAAGAGTTTGAACAAGAAAGGAAACCTCTTTTTGGAAGTCATCAAAAACAAGTCTTGACCATCAAAGATGCTATTTCTGGCTCTCAAAGCTTGGCTTTCCTCATGAAACCTAAGGTAAAATCTCTGTTTTTTCTCTTGGTTCCATCTATTTGTGCCTAATGTGTGTATTTGTATATATTTCTCATTGGGGGTTTGAAAAATGATCGGCATGTTTATCCATCATGGCCTTTATTTATTACTGTTCCAATGAAATTGCAACACTATCTTAAATTTTCTTACACAAGTTAAAAGGGTTAGGTGCAAATCAAATCTAAAATATTTTCTGAAAAGTGGTATTTACTCTCTAATTAAGATAAATAAATGAATACTATTGTAATTTATAAAATTTCAAACATTATTTAGGCAAGTAAAGAAATTTAATACAACTTTTAAACGATGTGCCTATTTTTTTGTAGAAATGATCATGCACAATTGAAGTTTACTTTAAAAAAACTAAAAAGTACAATCACTTTAGATTGATGTTTATTATTATTAATATTATTATTATTAATATTATTATTATTATTATTATTATTATTATTTTTTTTTTTTTTTGGCAAAGTAAATCATGTAAAATGCAAGAAAAATAGCCGAAGCTTACAAAAGGTCCAAAGACAAAGATGACGACCCAGGCGAAGCTTCTAAGGAACAGGCCCCTCGTCATTCGCTTCGTAAGGACACGTCAACAGCCAAAAGAGAAAACTCCTAAACAGGTCCAAAGACAAAAATAACATTTCTATATGTTTAACCTACAATTCGATATATTTAACATAATAGAAAAGTATTGTATTCAATAAATAATATTTTAAAAAATAGTTTTTGATTTTTGCGTTTAAAAAGTCTGAAATTTAATCACGATAATATATATTTTTTCATTATTCATTAAAGTTATATTTTTGTATATTTCATATGTATAAATAATATTTTATAAGAATAGTATTTGATAATATATCCACATTATATGTTATCCTCCACAAGATTTTATTTGAACAAGTAAATAAAGATAAATTACAAAAAAAGAATATTAACTTTGATATTTTGTCTCCTCCTAAAACCATACAAGGTGTGATGTCTTACAAAGTAGACTTGGAAAGCAAAATGGTGGTGGTGATTGGAGATATTCTTCCTTTTGAGGTGTTGGAGAGTGTCTCAAAGGTTAAAAATGCACAACTTTGGACTTTTGGCATCTAATAGTGAAGCAATCTCATGATCACAAAGAAGCCCAACTTCATGAAGATCTTGAGGAAATTGTACATTTATTATGGCGCAACTAGTATCTAGCTACTATTTCTACATCTTTATGCCAAAATCTAAGCCATTCATTTATTATTGATTCCTCAATGATGCTTATATAATTATTAGTGTATTTTACAAGGATACAGAGAAATTTTATTTTCTCTCTTGAAAAACAAATATTTTATTTATTAGTAATTGTTATGTCCTTTTACATAACACGTAAAAAATTATTACTTCAAAATATTTTAACAAAATCAAAGAGATAGACTAGTATAAAAATAATCTCATAATTTATTTATATTGTATTAATTGAGTTGGATAATAAAAAAAATACTCCCTATGAATCATTTTAGATGTCTTTTTTTTACCTAAATACCCCCAATTTTTCAATTCCCAATAACCCACTACTATCTTTACAATTAATTTAATTAATTAAAATATCCAATTACCACCTTCTTAACGGACCCCACTCAACCCTTAAAATCCGTGAAATCCCAAATGGAACATCTAAAATGATCCGGAGTGAGTACAATATAAGCTTAGTATATTTAGACCCATCTATTGACTCATTGCTATCTTTGCACGTTTGATTAACGGATCCATCTTAATTAATTATTAAGTTTATTATTATAAATATAGTTATACACCATACATGATCCATGAAATACTATACGCTTTAATTAATAATCCACCGGCAAGAATAAGATTTGGTCTTTTTATTAATTGATTGTCTGCCCTATTTCTACCTTTTAAGAAATAAAAGCTGTGGGAGGTCTAAGTGGAATTGAAGGTGGAAGTGGCGATGGTTTAGCATATTATGCCATTGTCAGATCACAATATAAGCCCTATTTCTACCTTTTTCAATAAAGTGTATGTGTAAGGGCTTCCATCAACTAATAATACTCTAATTCAAAAAATAAAAATTTGTCCTAAACAATTTCATTTAATTCATTTGTTTGTTGTGAAAATCCTCAATTGAACTCTTTTTAATAATCTGAATTTTATAACTCATTTATCGTGACATACCCTCAAACCCGAAAAATCTGTTATGAAAAGAAAAGAAGGAAAATTCTCATTTATCGTGAATGATCTCAACTTAAAATTATTTTTTAAAAATTCAACGTTTACAATCATTGGTCATAACATAAAATTAAACCCTTTTACCTATTACAACTAAACGACTTTGTGTTTTTGTATATTTCTCCCACTTAATCGATACTTTCCTTTTGTGATATTTCTCCCACAAAGGTACTTGGGTTATGAGAATGGAAATACACAAAGAGATACAATCAATCACATCTACCAATTAGTATGAATCGATTCAACTAAACGACTTTGTGTTTTTGTAGAGATCGAAATCAGAAAAACTATAAAAGAGTTGATCACTCTTATTTACATTTCAAGATAATAAGAGAAAGATGACAGAATTTTGATTTTAAGAATAAGTGATTTGATATCCATGCACTCACTCTTATTTATAGAGTTAAAGTGTCACATGGATTCATCCAAACTATACATCAATTGATGATGTAACACATTTATTCATAACAAAACATAGCTTAGTTTCACGAACAATCACTTTGTTTCATAAAACAAATTCCAAAAAGTTTCTGACTTTAAAATTTCGAAAGTGCTCGAACGAGCAAACACCAAAAACATAAAACAGCAGGTTCAGAAACATTGTGCCAGACCCACGAGCCCGTTTTGGTTCCGTTGTTACGTTATTGCTTAGTTTATGCTACGTACATGTTCTAAGCCTTGGATAATGTCCTACGTACATGCTCTAAATATTCAACAATCCTCCCCCATTTAGAGCCTTTAGGACTTTCTTTCTCTTTCTCTAAAACTGATTTCAAAATCACGTTCTATGCATCAATGCTAATGTCCCTGCGGATTGAATTAACACCTAGTACAACACACTTGACAAACGATCGTTATTAATGATATCCCTGCGGATTTGAATCATATAACACATTTTATCATTTGAAGATGAAGTACACATAGAACAAATAACACATTGTCATTTCTAGACACATTATAACGGCCGTGTCCATATCTTATTCATAAGTTTATCATAGTCGATACGCTAATCTTGACTACTTGAAGCGGCCAAACTTCAAACTTATATAGGTAGGTTCTCATTACGTATAAAATATCCCCGTGAATGAATATACACCAAGAGCTCTTCTACTCCTTGCCTTGAGAACTTTAAATGACGACTACCTCGCTTATTCACGGTCCAAAGCAACGATGGGTCATTCAAAACTTGTTGCTTACAAAATCCAAAAATTATTACACCACATTAAATTCAGACATAACGTTAATCGTGCGTGAATTGCGCTTTCTTATTGAATTTAAGTTAGCGTAATCCGATTGCAATTGATGCTTGTTCAATTGAATCCCTACGCATGGCTTTAGTGAAAAATCAGTCAAATTGAACTTAGTGTTCACATAATCAAGAGTTATAACCCCATTAACGATATACCCTTGCACTAGGCTATTCCTAAGAGCAATATGACGGGATTTACCATTACACACTTGACTATAAGCTTTCACCAATGTGGTTCTGCAATCTGTATGAATTGCCACCGATGATATAAGCATTGGTAGTATGGTATCTCAAACATGAGATCCCTGAACCATTCCGCTTTCTTCCCTACAGATGCTAGCGCTATAAACTCGGAAGCCATAATGGAACAGCGATGCACTAGAGCTGTTCTTGGGCGAGCTACCCGCTAGGTCCGCCTAATCCGGCTCGAAAAAGGGCGGGCATGGACAATGTTTTTCAAAAAAAATTAAAGTTTGGACGGGTAATACCTGCCGGCCAAGATAAACGGGCGAGTAGCGACACCAAAAAATTACCCGCGGGTATACCTGCCCGTCCGCTTGGTTTAATATATTATTTATTAAATAATTAATTTTATTAAATACTAAACTATACTATTACATGGCCCATACCCAACTTTAGTTTATTACTTTTCTACTAGCCTTAAGGTTTACTTCTTTTAGACTTTAATACTTTTAACCCTCAAAGCACTCAAGCAATCGACTATCAAAGTTCTAACAAGTAGCCGATTCCAACGTCTATATTCAATATTCATATAATTTGACTATTTTGAGACTTTATATATATTTAGAGTATTTTAGTAATGTATTATATATTTTTTGTTCTTATAAAAACTTAACTTTATAATGTGATTTATGTTTTTAATTTTTATATAAAAATACCCGCCTACCCGCAGGTCCCGCCCGCTTTAAAAAATGGGCGGGTAGCGACAAAAAATATGCCCGCGAATGCGGGGCGGGCTTTTGAATATTTGAGCCCGCGGGTAGAATTTTTAGGTGCTACCCGGTCTGCTACACGCCCAAGCCCGCCATGAACAGCTCTACAATGTACGTTTGTTTCTTAGAAGACCAAGATATGGCTCCTCCCCCATAAACAAACATCCAACCACTTATTGAAGAGTTATCTTCTTCATTCGTGATCCAACTTGCATCAGAATAACCTTTCAAAACCGGAGGTTCTCCACTATAGGTAATACCACATTCCATGGTACCCTTCAAGTATTTTAGTACTCTCTTAACCGCTTTCCAAAAATACGGACCTGGATTACAAGTAAACCTACTCCACTTTGCTACCGCAAAGAGAGTATCCGGTCTCGTACAAGTCATCGCATACATTAGCGATCTAATAACCTTTGTATATGCTAATTGCGCAACTGATTCATTTTCATGTCATGAATTTTGACATGTTAATCCATAGGGGTCGACATTGGAATTCCATCAAACATGTTGAAACTTTTAAGTACTTTCTCATTGTAATGAGATTAACTTAACATGATTCCATTGTCGTCTCTTATGATCTTTATGCTTAAGATCACATCGACCTCCCCCATGTCCTTTATTTGGAATGAACTTCACAAAAACTTTTTTTGTTTTGTCTCTTGAACTCGTACTAAACCAGTACCAAATATGGGCATATCATCAACGTAGAGACAAATAATGACTCCGTTGCCTTGCCCATTAAACTTGCTATAAATGCACTTATCGTCTTGATTCAATTTGAATCCAAAGGACAAAACAACTCATCAAACTTTTGATACCATTGTTTCGGTGCTTGTTTTAGTCCGTATAAAGACTTCACAAGTTTGCACACCTTGTTCTCATGTCCTTTCAAAACACACCCTTTGGGTTGTTTCATATAAACTTCTTTATCTAGTTCACCTTATAAAAATGTTGTTTTTCCGTCCATTTGATGAATCACTAGATTGTGAATCGAAGCTAACGCTACCAACAACCGAATGGTGGTTGTTCTTGCAACAGGTGCATATGTATCGAAATGATTGATATCGTGCTTTGGTCTATAACCTTTTGCCACTAAATGGACCTTGAACTTATCAATAGTTCATCAATTCTCATTTTCTTGATTGTATCAATAGAATTCATTGAGTCTCCTTCCACATTTTAGAAATGTGGAACACTAGAAGTAACATTATTCTAGTACCATGCAGCCAAACATATCCACCATATTCACTTTTTGTGCATTTTCCTCAAAATGACTTTTTATTAAATATCTCAAACTAGAGATAATTTAAACTCTTTGTCTAAAACTAAGACAAATGTTTATGTATAAAACATTATCTTTATTAGTTTACACTTCGAAGTTTCAAAATTTCCTCCCCATTTGTAAACATTCAATCACTAAAAAGAAATGTTAATTCTTTGAGATTCAATTCAAAATTGAATTTCATACATAAAATATGCATAACTTGAGCAATTTACTCACATTATTACAAACTAGTAATAATCAATCAATTATTAAATATTATGGAATCCATTTACCATAATCTTCATTTTATACTTTAAGTATAAAATGCATTATCATACTACTTGATAATTTCATGTCTTAAAAGGACACATCTTTATAAGTAAATACTTATAATGCCTCTTAAAGTTATTAAAATGAATCAATATGGAATTTTAATCACCATAAAACATAATTTGCAAAATCTATGCAAATTAATTTATTCTCTTATTTAGAATACCAATTTATTTCATAACTATTTTTCATAAGTAATGATAAACACAACCATTTATTTATAATTTCAACATTGTTGAATTATACATAATAATTAATCTTAATTATTATAAATAATGGTCCAACCATATTAAACTTAAATTTAATATGTTCCATATACATAATAAATATGTATATTCACATGATATAAATATCTTACCCATTAATCTTAGTTATAATATAACTAGATTGACTTGGGTAATTACATAACTCTTTTGAGTATGCCAAAATAAATCATTACCCCTTATTATTATTTTATAATAAACTTGGGTAAAAAAAATTATATGTCAATTTAATTCTTATCTCATCTCAAGAGATACTTGACAAGAGTCAATAAACATCAATTACTTATATGTAGTTATAACAAAATAACTACCATAAACCAACCATAATTATGGTTAGATACACCAATATAATTGATACTATATCATAATCTCATACTTTAAGATCATGAATAAAATAATCTTGTACATTTTTAAACTAAAACATATCATGATATATTGTACCATGTAACAAGACATATCACAGAATACAATTTAATAAAATGTCAAATTCAATGCATACAAATCCTTTTAATCAAATGTATAAAACATAGGATGCAAACCATGCATATTTGCAAATCCTTTATAAAATTGAAAGAAATAACCTCCAAACTTGATCAGAAAATTTGATCAATATCCAAAACATATCGCATAAAATAGAATATATTCCATCCCCTTGTATTTTATATGCTAAACGACAAAGCATCAATAATAAACATAATAAGATAAAATTAAAACATGCCTCATGGAGAAATAATTCCATCAAGTATAACATAACCATACTTATACTTTAAACATATAGTTAATCAATTTCCTTGCACATTTTCTATGAAAAAATATTCCATCAAAAACTTGAACAAAAAACAACCTTTAATCAAATAAAATTTGACTAAACACATACTTTATGTATACTTAACAATTATAATTTATATTTAATATATAAATTTAAGCATTGTATACAAAATATATATATCATTGTCCTTTTAACCATGATGATCACATGAATAAATTCTATTCTCTTTTCTTGATTATAAATTATTAAGAAATAACACTTTATGATTTCCATCATAAATTTTCATCATCAAAATAACACATACCCACTTCTCTAAATCATATCTTTGTAAATTACTATTACCCACATGCTTTACTTCAAATTAACATAAATTTGAACACATGTATATGATCATCCAAAAGAAGATCAAAATGTATGTAAATACTTTCTTACAATTTTAAACACAAAAACATCAAACATAATTTATGACAAATAAATTACATGAAAGAAAAACTTACTTGTTTTCCATGATACTTCTTATTAAAAATACTCAAGAAAATAAATATATCGTTTGCCTTTATCAAAATACCATAACGAAAAATTTGTCCAATTTCATGAAGTTTGATGTGAGATCCTTAACGCTTGTCGTGATCAAAGAAGATATCACAAAAGATTGTTAGAAATAATAATGTGAACCTTTGTGTATGGCAATGGACTCCTTGCTTTAAATAACCATGAAATGAGCACCGTAATGAAGATTAGTTTGCGACGATAAACATCACTCGGAAATCTTGATATAGATTGAAGGCGACATCAATACTTTCATTTTGTGATATTTCCCCCACAAAGGTACTTGGGTTATGAGACCGGAAATACACAAAGAGATTCAATCAATCACATCAACCGATTAGTACGAATCGATTGAACTAAACGACTTTGTGTTTTTGTAGAGATCGAAATCAGAAAAACTATAAAAGAGTTGATCACTCTCCTTTACGTTTCAAGAGAATAAGAGAAAGATGACAGAATTTTGATTCTAAGAATAAGTGATTTGATATCCATGCACTTACTCTTATCTATAGAGTTGAAGTGTCACATGGATTCATCCAAACTATACATCAATTGATGATGTAACACATTTATTCATAACAGCACATCAGTACATGAAACATATATAGCTTAGTTTCACGAACAATCACTTTGTTTCATAAAACAACTTCTAGAAAGTTTCTGAATTCGAAATTTCGAAAGTGCTCGAACGAGCAAACACCCAAAACATTAAACAGAAGGTTCAGAAACATTGTGCTAGACCCACGAGCCCGTTTTGGTTCCGTTGTTAGGTTATTGCTTAGTTTATGCTACGTACATGTTCTAAGCCTTAGATAATGTCCTACATGCTCTAATATTCAACATAATACAAACCAATTACACTGCTTCCCCACCTTAGCCCCCTCTCCTAGGGGTGAGCAAAATCGGATATCCGATCCGAAACAGGCAGTCGGATCGGATATCCGATATCCGAAAACTGGTATATCTGATATCCGATTCGATCCGACTCGGATATCCGATATCCGATGCCTCTGAGAAAAAATTCAAAATTTCCAGTCGGATATTCGAAATATCCGATATCCGGTATCCGAATTTAGTCAAAATAATTTATTTATAAAAATATATTTTTTTTCTTATGAATAACGGATATCCGAAACTACCTATAATATGCGGATATCCGAGATCCGATATCCGACTATTCGAAATAATTTCGGATATCCGATATCCGACAATTGAAAAAATGTCGGATATTCGGATATTCGAATCTACAAATATTGATATCCGAATTTGTATCCGATATCCGAATTTTCGAATCGGATATTTGATCCGAACTGTAACTTCGAATCGGATATCCTAAAAATCGAATCGAATATCAGATCGAATCATCGGATAATCGGATCATCAGATAGTTTTGCTCAGCCCTACCCTCTCCTCTCCACTAGCAATTTAATTACGCAAAGGTGGCATAGTGGAGGAGGTGACCGGGGGAAGGGGCAAAAGTGGGGGGATGGATGTTACTGGAGGCGGGTTAGGTGTGATGGAAAAGGTAGGGGACGAGGAAAGGGGTTTTTCCTTTTTAATCCGTTTTTCAAATAAAATAACTTGTTATAAACAAAATAACTTCCCCACCTTCCGTTCAAATATTTTTGGCAAACAAATTTGATAGAATATAATAATATTGTTCAAACATTATTTATTCTTAGTATATTCCATTTGTATTTACTTACCATTTATTATAGATTAGAGTATATGTTAGGGAATATGTTAGTTAGGCAACAATCAAGCCATTTCCTATTATAAACTTTGTATACTTTATATTGATTATTTTGAATACAAAAATCATCAAAGGCAAATCATTCTTTCATGGTATCAAAGCCCTAGGTTTTTTTCCTTTTCTAGCCGGCTCCTCCCCCTTCCGCCACCACTCGGCCCTCACGGCCACCACAACCACCCTCTAAAAAAAATCATGACTAATTTTCATAGTGCTTTAAACATTACCAATGTCAAAACTCTTATTCCCATTACTTTAGACAATGATTCTAGCCAATATCATTCATGGGTTTCTCTCTTCAAAGTTCAAGCACAAGTTCATAATGTACTTGACCATATTATCCCACCAACCGATGAAAAAGAAATTGCTGAAATTCAAATCACCAAAGAAAAAGAACCTACTCTTTGGAAGCGTCTTGATGCCGCGGTTCTACAATGGATGTATGCCACTATATCTCCCGACATTCTTAACTCTATTCTTGTTCCTAATGATACGGCCGAAAAATGTTGGCTACGCATCGCGGCCATGTTTCAAGACAATAAACATTCCCGTGCCCTTCAACTTGAAAACCAATTCACTAGTACTAAATTGGTTAACTTTCCCAACACTACCTCTTATTGCAATCGCCTTAAACAAATAGCCGATCAAATGGGGAATGTTGATGCTCCGGTCGATAACAACCGTCTTGTAGTAAGAATGCTCTCCGATCTTACAAAAGAATATGCAAGTTTCGTAACCGACATTCAACAACATGACCCATTACCCCTTTTTGAAAAAGCAGAATCCAAACTTGCCTTAGAAGAAACCACCATTATTCAACGTGATTCTCATGAAACTGAAACCACCGCCCTTATCTCTCAAAATCCACCCAACAATCCCCCACAAACCACTAAAAACCGCCACCAATCACCACCACCCTCCTCCCACCGTCACAACCACCATGTCACCACCACCTCTGGTGGTTGGCACTTCCACAATGGTGGCCGCCCACCCAATGGCCGTCAAGTTAACCGAGGACGCAATAATCGCAAAACACATTCTCAATGGACAAATCCTCCATGGCAAAGTCAGTGGCCCAATATGCATTGGCCCACTCCAAATCAGTGGCCCATTCCTCCTCCTTCTTCTCCTACTCAACCTTGGTCCAGAAATTATTCAACCCATTCAAATGACAAACTCAAAGGAAATGAGATTCTTGGTCCTGGCCCACAACACTCGGCCCAGTTAGCACAAGCACAGCAGCCCACTGACATCAACTCAGCTTTTCACACTCTTGCTCTCAATCCACCGGACTCATCTTGGTACATGGACACTGGGGCCACTTCTTATATGACATCTAATAATGGTAATCTCTCACTTATTTTCCATCAAGCTTAAATAATAGTATTATTGTTGGTAATGGTCAATCTATACCTATTAGTGGTCTTGGAAATGCAAACTTACCTTTTCCCCACCCTCCACTTATTCTTAAAAATGTCCTTCATGCACCTAAATTAATAAAAAAATCTCATCTTCGTTAGAAAATTTACCACTGATAATAATGTTTCCATAAGTTTTGACCCATTTGGTTTTTCTGTGAAGGATTTTCGGACGGGGAAGGACCTCATGAGATGTGAGAGCCGGGGCGAACTATATCCATTAACTACATTAGCCAATTAACCATCTCCATCCTTATTTGCTGCAATCACCTCATCACTTTGGCATGATCGTTTGGGACACCCAGGAGCATCTATCTTAGACTATCTTCACAAGCATAATTATATTTCTTGTAATAAATCACAAAAATCAAAATTCTGTAGTTCTTGTCCTCTTGGTAAACATATTAAGTTACCTTTTATTTCATCGTCAAATTCTACATGTATGCCATTTGACATTATTCATAGTGATGCGTGGACTTCACCAATTTTAAGCACTTTCAATCATAAATATTATGTCTTATTTCTTGATAATATCTCCAATTTTTTTATGGACTTTCCCCATTCCTCTTAAATCTCATGTGTTTCCCACATTTGTAAAATTAAAATCACATATTAACACTCAATTTAATTGTGAAATTAAGAATTCGCAATGCGACAACGGCAAAGAATATGCAAATGATTCCTTTTTCACTCTTTGTGCAAATAATGGCATAAATCTTCCTTTTTCATGTCCATATACTTCATCTCAAAATGGTAGAGCCGAACAAAAATTCGCTCCATTAACGATATCATGCGCACCATGCTTGCACATGCCTCCGTTCCACCCTCTTTTTGGCACCATGCTCTTAGTATGGCAACATATCTTCACAATATTCTTCCTAACAAAAATCTCAAAAATAAATCTTCGTTTGAAGTTTTATATAATAAATTACCCACTTATTCACATATTAAAGTTTTTGGGTGTTAATGTTTTCCCCTTTTCCCTTCCACCACTATTAATAAGCTCCAAAATCATCTACGCCTTGTGTTTTCTTGGGTTATCCTACAAATCACCGTGGATACAAATGTTACAATTTATCCACTAAGAAAATCATTTTAAGTCGTCACGTTATTTTTGATGAAACATCTTTCCCATTCTCTAAATTATACACTCCCACAATACCATCTTATGAATTCTTAGATAATGGCATCTCTCCTCACTTAATGGACTATCTTACCCATAATCATGGTCCTCACGACCCAAATCCACCTTCTACAACTCCTGCCCATGAACATGTCTCAGGCCTAATAACTAATGAGCCTCCACCTCACGGCCCAATTTTAGAAAATCCCATAACCCAATATCCTGCGCCCCTAATCTCCTCTCTTGAGATTTTACCCACTGAAACCCAGCCCAACCCACAACACTCTCCCAATATTCAAATACCCAACATGGCCCAACCTTCTCCCAATATCCCAATATCTCAAATAATCCACTCATCCCCTTTAGCCAATACCCCTGCATCACTAAATAGGACACAACTGATGTGCTCGATTTAGAGCACATTTATAGCTATACTTTGGTGTCTTATCTCGGTGTTTTGCTTTGGTTTTATGCTCTATACGCTCGATTTTACCTTGTTCTTGTCTCCATGGTGTTTAGAGATCATTTTAGGTGTTTTCGGGAGTTTCGAGGTGATTCGGGTTGAGTTCGAGACTTAGACATCAAGGTCGAAGGAAATGCACGTGTTTCGAGGCTCTCACAAGTGTTCCGGGTCATCCCCGAAGATATCGCGAAGATCGGAGACCAATTGATGGTCGTTTGAAAGTGTAAATAGGCAAAGGGACAGCCATTAAAGTAAATATATGCTTCCTTTTGAAGGAGACTATATTACCTCTAGAGAAATTTACACCCATTCCAAACACTGTAAGATACCAGTAAAATATTCTTTTGCATTATTTACCCTCTGGTACAGCCAATCCAGGCACGCCTTAATTAGATTTTATTTCCCCTTTAAATATTTACACCCAATTCATACATGTCCTAATATGAAATTAAACTTCATTCCTTTTCTTAATTGAAAACTTGATTTTTTTTCCTATGTAAATTGTACTTTAGGTAGCTGTGCTAAAGTTAAATTGAATTGTGCTAATGTATGGAGCATGTTATCGTGAACTTATTATCCCTAGTCCTAGATAAAATCATAATTAAGGCATTAAGAGGGCTGCAATGAATACATTCGGTTCATATTAAGGCAAGCATATAATTAGCTACTCCTATAAATTATAATATTATTCCTCGTTATTATAATTAGCCTATAATCTAGATGCTTAATTACTAATAGGTCAAGTGTTATCAACATCAAAACATTTTATCATGCATCTTTATTATCACAAATACATGACTGAAACGCTTTTATCATGAGACTATTAATTTGAGCCGGTTAAATTCGCGCGTGTAACGGCCTCACATGCTTTCTCTCGTTTTTTCATTTTTTTAGGCTTTTATCCATTTTGACCTTCAAGGTATTAATTTCAACATAAAGTAAACCTTAAACGGATCAATTAAAATAAAATATTTTGATTTTGATCTATAAGTAATCAATTTTGACGTTAAACTGATCAATTTCTACCTAAATACGATTCTATTTCACAATTTCAGAACAAAGTCAATAAAATGGTTTTATTCTATCAATCTATGGATGTATTTTCAAACAACAAATAAATAGTCAATAACACTATCAATAATAGTGTTATTACATGAGTCATTACCTAATACAAGTACTCTTATTTATTCAATGCAACAAGATGATTCTAATGGAAAATAAGAGTAAGAGTACTTGTGCTATTTAATCATCAATCAATAATAGTGATATTGCTTTTTCCTTAACAGTTTCTGGTCATAATGGACATGGAAATAAAGTTCTAGGTGTAGTGTTTCCTTGCCCTTGATTTGAAGGTGGAGAAAGTGTCGATCTCGAGTTATTTTTTGCCAAATGATTCGATGAATGCTCTTGGGAATGATCAAGAGCTCATGGTTGCTTTGTTATAAAATTTCAATTTGACCTAAAAATAATCAAATTAGACCTAAAATGATCCATTAAATGAATGCTTTTTGCAAATGATTAAAAAGTCATGGTTGAATTGCTCTGTTATATAAATTTTCAATTTTGATCTAAAAATGATCAATTCAGACCTTATAATGATCAATTGAAGAATCAATTTTGACCTTTTAAGTATCAAGTATGTGTTTATGACCTTTAAAAATATCAAATACCGAGCGCAGATTAAAGAAAACTATTTTTATTTCCAAAAAAAAAAAACTATTTTTAGACTGATTGGCTATCTGTCTTAGACTGAGATGGTCTTGCGCAAGACCAACTACTATAGCATTCATTATATATAACACCCCGTTAAAATATGAAAAATTTATTTACTTAATTATTTAATCAAAAATTAGTCGACTAAATATATTAATTATTATTCGAGTATACTTTTGTTCTGCGCGTATTTCGTCGTGTAACAAACTTATCGTACACGACTTTTGTGTCTAACAATTAAAACGAAAAATAACTTAATTAAATAAAAAAAAAAAGGAAATTGAGAAGTTGGCTGTTCATTTGGAGGATTTGGAGGAATCAAATTATTGCTCCATAATTGCAAATGTTATGGTAATTAAGCTGAAAAATTAAGGTAAGGTTTAAACACCCTTAATTAGGTTTTGAAGGGTCAAACGGACATTTGAATTTCACTAATGGTATGTTTGGCAACTTAGAATTAATTTCCAAATGTTGAATTCGACCAAATACTATGTTTGACAAATCTTGAATTTGAAATTTAAAATTGGCTCAATTCCATATACTTTCAATAACAATGTAAAATTTAGTCAAGTATAAAAATTTGCAAATCCCAAGCACTTATGTGTCATTTACAATTCTTGAATGTGAATATCAAAATCAAATTCCCTATTTTCAAATGAATTCAATGTTGCCAAACGCTACCTAAAAAATTCAAAATTTTCTTCACTATTTTTCTCCACATTTTCGGCCATTTTGAGAAAAAATAATGATTAAAACAAATCTTAAGTGTTGTTTTGGGTGTTCAACTGTACAAATCAATCCTAAAGTTTTGAAAATCGTAAGCCTAGATTCTTTTACGAAGTTTTAATTTGTTAAAAGAATGATGGTTCATAATTAAACATTATGTTTGATTCTATAGTTTTATTATTTCATGATTTATAATTCTATAACAAGAGTTGATTTATTAGAAGAATTATATTTATGTGTTAATTGTATACAGTTTTTCATGTTTTATTATTTTTAACAAAAGTTAATTTGTTAGAAGAATTATATTCATGTGTTAATTTTATTTAGTTTTCATGATTTATAATTTTTTAACAAATGTAGATTTGTTAGAAGAATTATGTTCATGTGTTAATATTATATAGTTTTTCATAATTTATATTCTTTAACAAAAGTACATTTTTAAAAGAATTATATTCATGCGTGTTATTTTTATATAGTTTTAATGGTTTATAATTCTTTAACAAAAGTTAATTTGTTAGAAGAATATATTCATGTGTTCACAGTGGCGGATCCAAGGTTCGAAGATCTAGGGGCACTAACTAATGACGTAATCTCGGCGGTGTTTCATTTGTAAAATTTTAAATACGACATACCATAAAAGGAAATGGAACAAAACAAATCAATTATTGACCTAATTTAAAAAATTAGATTACATAAACAAATAAGACAAAATACTAAAATCAAGAGTATTTATCATCAAAAGACTTCAGGTTTAATTTTATACTTTTACTATTACCAATAGAAAAGTCTACTGTGAATTTTTAAAAAAAAACGCCTAGTGACAAATGAGTCATGACCTTTAAATTTAGTCTTTTAAATTAAGTGTGCCCTCACTTAGCTCCACCACTGTGTGTTAATGTTTAGTCTTCCATGAGCCATGACCTTTTAACAAAATCTTTAACAAAATCTTTATGAATTCCTAGTTCTTTAATCTTAATTTGTTAAGGTTGCGTATAGGAACCTCTACGGGTGTTCAATGGGCCGGGCCCCCATTTTGAGTCCTTATCCGGCCCGTTTTTAGAAGGGTTTTGTAAGGGTCGGGTTGAAAATGGGCCATGCCGGAAACGGGCTTTACTTTATGTAAGATGAAGCGGGCTATAAAAGGGCTTAATAAGGGCCGAAAATGGGCCTTTGTAAATAACATAATTAATGTATAATTTAAATATTATAAATGACAATGTCAATGAAATTATTAATATTTTATTAATTTTTATATTATAAATGATAATTTAATTGTTATAAATTGAAAATTGGGGATTAAAAATATTTTTAGTAGTAAAAATTGGCCGGATTGGGCCGGACCGGGCTTTCAAAGCCCGGCCCATTTAAAGCCCATATTAATTCTAAAGGGCCCTTATCCGGCCCGGCCCATATTTACTTAAGCCCGGCCCGGCCCTTATCCGGCCCATTGAACACCCCTAGGAACCTCCATTTCATTTAGAATTGTAAATTTCGATTATGGATTCATGAATTAAGAATTTGAGAATGACAATGTTTGATAAGTCATTCTCAAATTCTCATTTTTAACCACTTTTATAACCATAGTGAATTTAATTCAAATCCAAATTTAAATATTCTTTATTTGCCGAACACTAAATTTAAGTCAAATTCATATTTTCAAATAAAATGATCATTCCCTAACATAGCATAAGAGAATTATGTGTGGATATTTATTAATAACAATTTATGATTCTTTAGTAAAACTTCAATTTACTAAAGAAGTCATGTTCATGGCCCATGGGTTTTATTTTTATGCATGAAGAAATATATATATATATATATATATATATATATATATATATATATATATATATATATATATATATATATATATATATATATATATATATATATATATATATATATATATATATATATATATATATATATATATATATATATATATATGAAAACACAGGAAATCCATGATGTGACTCCTACTATTCACGACTGATGTGCTCGATTTAGAGCACATTTATAGCCCTATTTTAGTGTTGAATCTCATTGTTTCTCATTGGTTTATATATTTTACACTCGATTTTACCTTGTTCTTGTCTCCGCGGTGTTTTGAGGTTATTTCAGGTATTTTCGGAGATTTCGAGGTGAAACGGATCGAGTTCGAGGTTTAGGGCATCGTAATCGAAGAAGATGCACACATTTCGACACATTCGCGAAGGCTTCGTAAAAGTTCAGCGCACATTTCGAGACATTCGTGGGGGGCCTTGTTAAAGTTCGACTGACAATTGGAGACATTCGCGGAGGCGTCGTGTGTGTGTATATATATATATATATGTATATAAAAGAAAGAATGTTAGGCATAATGTAAATTAATCAAAGTTAGGCCAAGAGTTTAGACATCTATGCTTTGAAATTATTAAAGTTAAAGGCAAAAATTATTCATCTAAGTTAAGCTAAAAGTTCAGTGTAATGTAAATGCCACAGCACGCGTATTTTAGTTGGCAACAGCCTGTTATTTTTGGCCGAAGGTCTTGATTCAAGACTCTTGAAGCAGCCACTAAAATGAAATGCACACAGTTCGAAGGGTTTTGGGTTAGAGAAACCTTAGGGTTTTGGTCTTGTATTTAGTGTTTAGGAAGATTGTTGAGATTGATGTTGGTTTGTTGATTGATATTCGAGTCGAATCTTGTCCTGCCACTCCTTAGTGA
>JAAKBH010000147.1:0-62500 GCA_019776075.1 Amaranthus palmeri
CGGTTTTAAAATAAGTTTCACCCTTGGGTGAAAGTTCGGGCTTCGGTTTGGACTTTCATCGAAACCAAATCGAACCATATTTTATTCGGTCTCCTTATTTTCAGACCAACACCAAACCAAATTATTTTCTAGATCGAACCAAATCGAACCGCAATTTTTTTGGTAGACCGAACCGAACCGCCCAGACCGAATTAGGCCGAATTGCTATTTTTGGGCCGAATAACTAATCAAGGTTTAAGACAATTGAAAAACATGCAATTAATAATAAAGTCTTACAAAATATTAAATAAAGTCTTACAAAATACTAAATAAAGTCTTACAAAATACTAAATTAAGTCTTGCCAAATACAAAGAAAGTCATCTAAATCACTAAACAAATTAACAAAACCATAAATATAATTTGAAAAGCAATTACAAAATATGCATTAATCATCAATTTCAACCGTTTTTGGAATCATCGCTTCTTTTTCATCAACAATTGACATCTTGATCAACTATACAAGTTATGAAAAACAAACAATTGGAATTTGAAAAGCAAACAAACAATTTACATATGTAATATATTGAAACTAAATTAATAAATAAATAAAATTTACCTTCTTCAATTTGCTCTACTTCTTCCATGTGTTCTTCAATACACACCGGGATAGGAGATGCACGTAACCCATCTTGAGAACAAACAAGACTTTGAACCGTCATAGGAGCAAGGGAACTCCTAAACACATCAAGAACCCTCCCACCTGTGCTAAATGAACTCTCCGATGCCACAGTAGATACGGGTACCGCTTGTTCATCACGTGTTATCTTTCCCGTGATAGGAAACCTACTACAATTAAACTTCCACCACCTAGAATATCAAAGTTCTCACAATCTTCTTCAATATCTTCATCTAAATATTTCTCCAACTCAAGTTTCAATTCACCCTCTTTCTCATATTTGTGTTTCTTCCACTTGTTTTTCAACATTTCAATTTTTTTATGTGAGGTAGCACAAGCATTATCATCCCTACTAGTAGCTGAAGTTTCTTCTTTATGAGCATCATTAGAGTGGGAACCTCTATACTCCTCAAATAAAAGAAACAAAGCTTCCTTCACCTTTTTTGCAAGTGAATTTCCAACACTTGAACCATAAACCTCAACTAACATCCACTCAACATACTCAAGTTTATAACGGGGATCAAGCACCACAGCAACAAAAATCAACAAATTAATTTTTTCCGGATCACCCCAATATTTATCATACTTTTCCTTCATTACACTAGTCATTAAAGACATTGCCATATCATCAGAATCCAACAACTCTTTCAAAAGAGCAGAAATATTTACAAGTTCATGAAAAAATAAGTTTGAAGTCACATATAAAGAGCCCGAAACACGCAAAGTAAGATCATAAAAGCAATCTAGAATCTGACAAAACCTTCTTACATTTTCCCAATCATCAATTTCAGGTTTACCCTTTCCCTCTCTATCCTCTAACTCCTTAGCATAATAGGGATCTTCATCACAATACCTCTCAAATGCATCCTCAAGAGCAAGTGTGGCCTCTAACATGAGATAGGTGGAATTTCACCTTGTACAAATATCAAGACATAACAACTTTTTAGTTAGAATCTTAGCAGCTACAATACACTTCTTAAACTTTAACAACCTTGCAGGAGATTGTTTGATAAACCTCACTGCTTGCCTAACACGCACAACGGAATTATCTACGTGTTTCATTCCATCACTAACAACCAAATTTATGATGTGTGCAACACAACACATGTGAAGAAAACGACACTTAAGTACCCCAGTTTTCCAAGCATTAATTTATTTATTTTTGCATATACCCTATAGCCACATCGTTTGAACTAGCATTGTCAACAGTTATGCAAAAATTTTTCTCAAGATCCCATTCAAGTAAACATTTCTCAATTGCCCTACCAATTTCCTCACCTTATGACTAGAGACAGGAGTAAAGTTTAGAATTCTTTTTTGTAATTTCCAATCATTGTCTATGAAATGAGCAGTCAAGACCATGTAATTAATTTGTTACACATAGGTCCATAAATCAGTGGTTAAAGATACTCTAGAGTTGCAACTCTTTAAAAATAATTTTAACTTTCTTTTTTCAGTTAAGTATGTTTCATAGCAATCTTTTGCCATAGTAATCCTAGATGGTACATGAAATCTAGGCTCCATTAGACTACAAAAATACTTAAACCCTTGTCCTTCAACAAACTTAAAAGGCAACTCATCAACAATTATCATATATGCCAAACCTTTCCTAAGCAATTTCCTGCATCAAACTTATGAACAACTAAGCCACTTGAAGCACCCCCAGTTTCTTTAGCAACTTGAATTGAAAGCAAACTTTGTTTAGAGTCTTTAGGAACATTGTAAGGATACTTACGACACTTTGAAATGTGTACCCACAAAGTGCTTGTTCCATTCCTCTTACTATTGTATTTGTATTGCATTGCACAGTAATTGCACTTGGCTTGTTGTCCAGCATCTATATCAATCTTTGAGAAATGATCCCATACGCCGGAACCATCCTTCATCCGCTTTCTAACAGTGCCAATGGATGCTTTAGAGGCCGTTGAGCCCTCTTTTCCATCGTTACCCGTTGTTGGGTTCGACATCTTGAAAAAAACAGAAAATATATTACTAATAAACGAAAATAAACAAAAAATGAACACATACAAAAACACACATAAACAGAAACACACACATAAACAGAAAAACACACATAAAAAAACATAAAATATATTAAATAAACGAACATAAAAAAACAGAAACACACAAAAACAGAAAAACACACAAAAACACACATAAACAGAAAAACACACATAAACAGAAAAACACACATAAACCAACATAAACACACACATAAACGAACATAAACGAATACATACAAAAATAAGATCTAAAATGAACATAAGCGAACATAAACGAAAATAAAAGATCTAAACGAACATATATTACTAATAAACGAAAATAAACAAAAAATGAACAAAAACTGAACAAAAAAACGAAAATAAACGAACACAAACAAAAATAAGATCTAAATCAAAAACAAATTCTTAACACATACACCTAAATCGAAAGATTAAATAAAAAATAAGATAAACAAAAAATAAGATCTAAACACAATCAAAGATTAAATCAAAAAAAAGAAAAATGAAAAGAAAGACTTACTTGAACGCCGGCTGTCCTGGTGGTCGACGGCTGAGCACAGCCACAAGTGGACGGAAGTCAACGGCTGGAGTTGGGAGGGTGGAAGTTGGGAGATGGCAGGAGCTTAGTAGGGTTTTGAAGTTGAGAGAATAAAATGAAAATCCCAAATGAAATGAAAGAGGGACGGCGCACGCTGGGAGGACAGGGAAGGGATTTGAGGGATATTAGGGTTTAGAGTTTAAATTTTAAAATCTTATTGATTTGGGCCTGGGCTAATTATATTTAGTGGGCTATAGCCTATATGTAATTTTTAAAAAAATTCGGTCTACGATCTAAAATTTCGGTTTGCGGTTTTTGAAAATCTCAAACCTTAATATTTCGGTTTTTGATTTTTCAAAACTAATCCAAACCAAATTTTAAAAACACCAAACCATATTTGTTATTTGGTTTGGTCTGGTTCGGTTTGCGGTTATAATCCGAGTAAGTTTCACCCCTAGTTATTTGTCGCGATCAAAATATAAGTCATATTGACCGTGAAAAAACCCTTATTAAGTCTTGAACTTCCAAGAACTCATCAAACAAGTGAACTAAGTCTTTTGGATTGACATTCCCTGTGGTTCTACTTCACCCAGTGCTAGGCAGTAAGTTTATAATTCCCGGGTTAGATAAAAATGTTTTTCATCAAATGTGAACAATGTTAGTATGTGGCTTAAACTTGAAAGAATCAATGTGCTCATCATATTCCAACTTAGATAATGCAAAACTTAACCTGTATAGTTTGTACATGTCATTCAATGTGGGTTTGATTGCGTTTGTATGCTTTCGAATTACTCTGTCCTTCTTCCACCTACAAACTATTGATTGTGATACTTCCATTTGCTTTGCCAGAGAATGTTGAGTGCCTTTTAGTTCAAATTTAATGGACTTAAACTTCTCCTCATCAAATTGAATTTTGTTGGGTGCTTGTCTCCCAACCCTCTTGTTGTTGAGATTGATGACTTTGTTGTTGTTTTCCCTTTGCTTTTGAACTTCTTTCGATAATCTCTTATTTTCCTACACACTTCGTACTTTGTTGCAAGTTCATTAATTGTACCTATCATCGGCTATCCCTTCTTGTTTAATTTGCACAATATTTTTTGCATTATTTGAGTTTTTTGTTGGTTAGGCAGATTCTTGTTTGGAGCCATTTTTTTAACTTATAGGTGCAATTAATGTGATATATGACCTTGGTATTTATGGCAATGTCCCTCCTGTTGGACCAAAGTCCAATATTGGGCTTATATGTAAATACTTATATGTCATTATAATTAATTAAGACTGTCTTTAGGCCCAATTTAAAGTGATCTAATTAAAGTTAAAAGGTTTGGGCCTAAATGTATCAATAGGTTGTGGGCCTTAAATGTGTAGAGACTCATTTTATGACTGGGTTCAATGATGGGCTGAATACTAGTCACAGGTTATTATATATATATATAGAAGTTATGGTCCCTAGGTTATATATATTTTCTTTTCTCCTGACATCTCATTATCAGAGAGAATTAAGAGTGATAACATTAAGGGTTTTCACTCTAGAGAATATATGTTAATCTAGAAGATCCATACTCTCTCATTTTCAAGATTATCTACCGTGCAATGGATTCAGGTATTCTCTAATCTTGTCTTTTAATTTGTTCTTCTAATTCAACATAATCGATCCTGTTTGTTAGTAATGGTATTCACCATTGTTTTGTCCCATCAAGTGGTATCAGTCGCTTCTTATGTTGAGTTTTTAGGACAATTTCTTGTTTGATTGGCATATCAAGATTTCATTACATTAGTATTTTTTTGATGATCTTCCGCCGGTTTTTTTTTTGTGCCCAAGATTTCAGATGTTTGGGTTCTTTTCTAAAATTTCGGTAAGGATTATTAATTTTTCATAACCGCCTTTTCATGGAATCAGACTCCTTTTCTGCCGCCTTGTGCATGAATATAAAGTAATTTAATAAGTTTGCTATTGCCTCCTACCGTAATTAACAAATCAAGAAACGGTTATTTTTTTTTTTGGCTTGTGGGTTTTATCATGGCATCACATAGTTTTTTCCGCCACTCATGTATAATAACCGACATGTTATTTTTAGAAAACAGTTATGTATAATAACCGACATAGTTTAGACATGTTATTTTATTTTACGGTTAATGGCTATTAGGATTATGGTTTTTAGTTAATTTCCTAATTTTAAGGAAATCAGTTTTTATTGAAGTTTAATAAAAGTATTCAGTTTTTTTTAAGGTCTTGGGATTATTTAATATTATTTATTATGATTTGGTCTATAATTCATATTTTTTAGGATAGTCAGTTTTTAACGTGGTAAAACAATTTATTGTCCGGTTACAATAAATATGATTTGCCTAAGATTATTAAGCTCCTTTTTTTGGATTATGGTTTAATCATCCAGTTTTTTGGAGTTTTTTTAGGAAATCAATTTCTTTTAAGTTTTGAGAAATATGATGTTTCTGAAATTATGGTTTTTCTAATTGCCCTCGTATTACAATAATTTTAAATATTATCGTAAAACAGAAAATTCGGAATAATTTAAGTTTAATTATAGTATGGTTATACATATACTGGAGGTAATTTAATTGAAACAATACGTCGCCAAAGTGACCTCTTTTGTTGACATTAAATATAGTATGGTTATATATATACTGGAGGTAATTTAATTGATACAATACGTCGCCAAAGTGACCTCTTTTGTTGAAATTAAATTATTAACTGTATAAAAGGATGATTCATATAAATTATATTATTATCGATCGGCTCAAAAGAAGGTCCCTAATAACATAATTGTGTGAATTTTTTCGGGTAGTGATAAACGTGTGATAATTATAAGGATTACATGTGATTATTTATTCAGCCCAAAGGAAGGTTTTATGATCGACATGTTATTTTATTATCAATGTTTGATTACTACAACAAGTTGTCACTAAGAAGTTAGTATTTTCATCCAAAGATGGAATATTAATGGAAAACCGACATCTTGTAATGGGATGTTACTAAATTAAACTTATTATTATTGGGTTTTAGAATTAAAGTTTGTGAGATTATTAATTTCATTTTTCTTGTTCTCTTTCTGTTTAAACTAATCCTGTCAAAAGTAATTTCAACATCAATTTAATTCTTTATTGATATGGCTCATATTTTAAAGAATGGAAAGAGAATCTTTCGATTGTTTCAGGAGTTATGGATCTCGACCTTGCGTTAAGGGTTGACTCTCCCGCACCAGTTGTTGATTTGAGTACCTTTGATCAAAAGAGGGAGTTTGAAAAGTGGGAGAGATCAAATCGCATGTGTTTGATGATTATCAAAAGGGTCAATCCTGAAGCATTTAGGGGTATAATGTCTGATGACATAACTACAGCTAAAGCTTTCCTTACGGATATTGAAAAAAAGGTTTGTCAAAAATGAAAAGGCTGAAATTGGTACAATTTTGACAACCTTAATTTCAATGAGATATAAAGGTAATGGTAACATAAGGGAGTACATAATGGAAATGTCTCATCTAGCTTCAAAACTTAAGACACTGAATCTGGAAATTTCTGAGGATCTAATAGTGTACTTGGTTTTGATATCTCTTCCTACAAGTTTTAATCAGTTTAAGGTGAGCTATAATTGTCAAAAAGAGACATGGTCTCTGAATGAGCTCATCTCACACTGTGTACAGGAAGAGGAAAGGTTGAAGCTAGAAAAGACTGAAAGTGCTCATCTTGCCTTTACCTCAAAATCTTAAAGGAAAAGGCCACAAAAGAAAGAAGCTGCAGATAAGGATTCTCAAAAGAAACAACAAAAGGATAAGTCAACCGATGTTGAAAATAAGGGTTGTTTCATTTGTAGAAATCCTAATCACCGGAAGAAGCAATGCAATAATTACCTCGCTTGGCGTGTTAAGAAAGTTATGCTTCTTAATTTGGTTTGTTTTGAGGTTAGTTTGGTTTTAGTGCATAGATACACATGGTGGGTAGATTTTGGTGCAACTACTCACATCATTGTGTCTTTGCATGGTTGTCTGAGTTGCCGAAATCAAATGATGGTGAAAGATACATCGATGTGGGAGACGGCAATACGGTTGAAGTAGAAACAATTGGAAAGTTTAGATTATTTTCAAAGACTGGATTTTATTTGGATCTTAATGAAACATTTAATGTTTTGTCTTTTTGACAAAATTTGATTTCAATTTCAATTTTGGAAAAATTTGGTTTTTCTTGTTCATTTGGAAATGGAATTTTCGGTTTTGTTTCATGATTCAAAGTTGGTTATTTCTGGTTCTTTATTGTTAAAAGATAATCTATATACAATTGTATGTATTGCTTCATATAATGCATTCTTGCAATTATCTTCGCGAGTAATAAAAAGAAAGGCAACTAAAGAAAATTCAGCATCATATGGCACAAGAGATTAGGCCATATCTCCCAAAGGAGAATGGAAAGGCATGTGTCTGATGACATTTTAGAACCTTTAATTTTCACACACATGGATGTGTATGTTGAATACATTAAAGGAAAACAAACCAAAGAAAGGAAATATTGTAAGAAGCATCATTAGCCATTCTAGCTTACCAGAGTCACTCTAGCACTTAAGAATGCAGCTTATAGTCTTAATAGAGTACCAACAAAAGCGACTAAATAATGAGACCCTATATGAACTTTGGACCGGCAAAAGCCGGGTGTAAATCATTATCATATTTGGGGATGTCCAACTAAGGCACAGCCTTACAGGCCTAATGAAAAGAAATTGGGTTTCAGAACTGTTAGTTGTTATTTTGTTGGATACTTTGAAAAGTCAAAGGGGTGCAAGTTTTATGATCCTAAAGCTAAATCCTTTGAGACGATTAATGCTAAGTTTCTTGAGGATGTCGATTTTGTGAAGGGAGATACGGTTAGAAACATTGTTTTTGAAGAAGAGAATATTATTATTCCTACAGGTGTCATTGGTATTGAATCAATTCCTACATCGGACATTGCTTATGACACAATTCAAAACAATGTTGATGGAGATCCTCCCAGAGAACAAACTCTCGCTCCTCAAGAAGTTGTGCCATTAAGAAGGTCCACTAGAGAAAGAAGAAGTGCATTGCCAGATGATTACATTGCATATCTTCAAGAACATGAAAGTTCTACCTCTCCAGAGTGGATAGATGCTGAAAAAGATGAGTTTGAACACATTGTAATGGAAGATGACCCGATCAACTTTCATCAAGCTATGGAAAGTGCAAATTCTCAACAATGGCTTGAAGCTATGAATGAGGAAATGCAATCCATGAAGGACAATGATGTTTGGGATCTCGTCGCATTGCCAGAAGGTATAAAACCTATTGGTAATAAATGGATATTTAAAACCAAAAAGGATTCAAATGGCAATGTGGAGAGATTTAAAGCTTGTCTGGTAGTGCAAGGTTTTACACAAAAGGAAGACATTGATTACAAAGAGATTTTCTCTCCGGTTTCTTCGAAAGACTCTCTAAGGATAATAATGGCATTAGTAGCACATTTTGATCTTGAGTTACATCAGATGGATGTAAAGACAACGTTTCTCAATGACAATATTGAGGAGACAATTTATATGAAACAACCTGAAAACTTTGTGGTGGGTGACCCAAAGAAGATGGTTTGTAAACTTAAGAAATCCATCTATGGGCTCAAGCAGGCGTCTCGTCAATGGTATTTGAAGTTTCATCAAGTGATTCTCTCATTTGGTTTCGAGATGAATTTGCTTGATGAATGCATTTACCACAAGTTTAGTGGAAGGAAATATATTTTTCTGGTTTTGTATTTTGATGGCATATTGCTTACCAGCAACGATATAAGCTTTTTGCGTGAAACTAAGAATTTTCATCAAAGAATTTTGAGATGAAAGATCTTGGTGACACCTCTTTTGTATTAGGCATTAAAATACATCGAGATCATTCTCGAGGTATTATTGGGTTATCACAAGAGAGTTATATCGAAAAGTGTTAAAAAAGGTATGGCATGCAAAACTGCAGACCAAAAGAAACCCCTGTGGCTAAGGGATACAAATTCAGTCTTGATCAGTACCCCAATAATGAACTTGAGAAAAAAAAGGAAATAGAAAATAGTCCTTATGCTTCAGTAGTAAGGAGTTTAATGTATGCTTAAGTTTGCACTCGTCCAAATATTGCATACATAAAAGTGGTGTTGAGACATTATTTAAGTAATTCAGGATTAGATTATTAGAGAGCTGTTTAAAGGTGTTTTACAGTAAATACAGAGGACAAAGAAATATATGCTCACATATAGGAGGTCAAATAAGCTCGAGATCATTAAGTATATTGACTTCGTTTTTCAAAATTTTGTCACGGGGCTTCGTATAGTGGATTCTATACAAAGAGCACTTAAGTTATTTTGTGACAAACATTCCGCTGCGAAATTTTCTAACAACAATAAGTGTTTGAGGATGTCAAAGTTTGTGACTCTCAAATTCTATGTTGTAAAGGAAAGAATTCAGGGTAAAGAATTGTCAATTACACATAGTAGTACAAACTCTACAGTTGCGGATCCGCTTTCCAAGGCGTTACCACTCAAGCGGTTTCTTGAGCTTTTAGCTTATATGGGTTTTGTTTCTGCTGCGGATCGGAGGATGTTCAGTTTTAGTGGGAGTTTGTAAGTTCAATTTATTGAACGTGTGTTGATGCTTTGGTTATAAAGTTTTCTGCAGAAATTAAGTTATGATAAAGTTTGATTTTATACTCTGATTGTGTTATGGTAATAGTTTGATCTCACTATTAAAGTGGACCAGTTGGATACGGACATGTTAAGATCACATTTCATGTTGTTTCCATGCTACACATCCACTTCATGATCTATGTCATTCTTTTGTGTTGGTATTATGATCATTGAGGTCTAGTTACGAAAAGATGTAACAAAGACAACTTTGGTCTATGCTAATATAATTGATGGACGAGATTGGTTTCTGATACATTACAGTTTTTGACAGTATGGTTGAGCTCAAATTTGGTTTTATAATGATACAAGTTTATACAATTTTTACATATAGCCCAAGTGGGAGATTGTTGGACCAAAGTCCAATATTGGGCTTATATGTAAATACTTATATGTCATTATAATTAATTAAGACTATCTTTAGGCCCAATTTAAAGTGATCTAATTAAAGTTAAAAGGTTTGGGCCTAAATGTATCAATAGGTTGTGGGCCTTAAATGTGTAGAGACTCATTTTATGACTGGGATCAATGATGGGCTGAATACTAGTCACAGGTTATTATATATATATATAGAAGTTATGGTCCCTAGGTTATATATATTTTCTTTTCTCCTGACATCCCATTATCAGAGAGAATTAAGAGTGATAACATTAAGGGTTTTCACTCTAGAGAATATGTGTTAATCTAGAAGATCCATACTCTCTCATTTTCAAGATTATCTACCGTGCTATGGAATTAGGTATTCTCTAATCTTGTCTTTTAATTTGTTCTTCTAATTCAACATAATCGATCCTGTTTGTTAGTAATGGTATTCACCATTGTTTTGTCCCATCACCTCCCATTATGATGATTTCATTTAAGGCGCCAAGGATGAATTGATTTTGGTTTCTCAATCTTGTTTAGCCCACTTTCAGTTTGGCGCTCTTCTGTTTGCTATTTGGGTTTCTATTTTTAATTTGGCGCTTGTTCTGCCCTTCAGTTTTTTGTTTGGTTTCTGCTTTCTGTATTTTTTTTGACATCTAGTTTGGACTTTTGATTTTAAATGGGATGGTACAATGATGATTTTTACGAAAATGAATTTTGGTTGTTTACAATACCGTGGAAATTTATTAGAATATTAATGCATCGATTTATTTTTTGTAAACGTGAAAAATCTGAAGTCGATGATCGGAAAAAAATCCATACCTGCTTGATCAACAAAGATTTGAACTACACCGAAGCTGTTGAAGATTTGAGAAGACTATCCGAGATTAAGTAATTGAAGTATGTAATTTTTTTTTCAAATTAAGATTGTAATTGTAGGACCTATTTGTAGGACGTATGTATTTTAGATTATTATCCCGAACTATGTAATTTTTGGTTATTAAAAAAAAAATTAAACCACTTTTGAAGGTGAAAACTATTCACCATTTTTAAATGCACACAACTATGTCAAATTCAAAGGGAATCATTAAATCCTTAATCAATTCATTAAAAACCCATAACATCACTCTCTCTCCTATCCTAAAGGTCTTATTTCGACCCACCTTAAAATCTGTGAAAAGAACTAGGCTGCATATTGTTGAACATTTAGTGTATAATAACTAATAACATAATAAACCTGAATATTATAATCATCAAGTACTACTAAGGTAGTGGGACAAATCGTATCAAATTACTAAGTCCGTATACATCGCTAAAGCTACGAAAAGTAGTGGGACAAAACGTATTATAATACGAGGTCCGTTAGGCATTAAAGTGGATTCCAAAACAAAGGAAAAGGGGGACCTAGGCAGTGGCTTAGAGCCGACTCGGCGGTCCCCCTAGCAGAGCCACAGCCGAGTCGGCTTTTGGTCTCTGGAAAATTGGGAAATGGTCAGTGGACTAAAGCCGAGTCGGCGGTCCTTCATATGGACCCATCGCCGACTCGGCGATATGGGTCTGGATAAGACCGTTGCTTTTTCTTCCCGTTTTCTTGTGATTAATGCTTTGGATTCTCCTTAATACTCTTGATTATCAGAGTAATTAGGTAGTATTATGGTGCATTATTCTCTAGAATAATGACAATGAGTTTAATGGCTATGAATTGGTCATTATGATGATGATTATGAGCATAGGCTCTTCCTTATACTCTTGAGTATAAATAGAGGTTCTTGGCTTTGAGATTACTTGCACAAAAATCTCTGAATTCTTTCTTCTCTTTTCCCTCATTTGTTTTTGCTTGATCAAGAGAGTAATTAACTTTTGTTCAAGTTATACATTGCTCATATTTTTCTTAAACACATTGTTATTAAGGTATATATCCTAAGTACTAAGGGTATATTGGAGTTGTTTGTATCTCGTTGTGAATTTCCATTTCTAAACCCAAGTACCTTTGTGGGGGAAATATCACAAAAGGAAAGTGAGCACACGCCTACAACTTGTATCAAGTTTCCGAGTAACTTTTGGTGTTACAAACTAATCTTCATTTTGTTTTAGCATTGTAATTGTGATTGTAATTTCCTTTTGTCATCATCAAAGGGGTTTGAAACAAATTCCCGATTGTAACTTGTTTACATTATATACACTTTGTAATACATAGGAGGGAATATTTAATTTTCATGTACAAAATTAGTGCTAATATAAATTAAATATAGGTGTAATTACATTTTTGCTATGTAATATGAGTTATTAAGACTTTTTTATAAAATACTTGAAATCTATAACTATTACTAAAACAAAACACGGCTTACATCATCATCTTTCAAAATTGCTTACGTGTCGTATCCTGATTAAAAAAATTCCCTCTAAACTTAAATGATGATTTCATGCTTATTATGATCTTTAACTTTTTATCTCTTTTTTTGAGCATATTATTATCTTATTAATTGTTTTTTTTTACTTTCTGGGTCAAATCACATTCAATGTATTAAAAAACTATATATTTTTATTTCATTTATTTAAATTATTTATAAAATGTTTCAATTTTATTTATTAAATGAATATTATTTAGTGTATTGGATATTTTAAAAATAAGTAAAACATAATATACTATTATTAGGATTTGTTTTTGTTATTTATACTCTTGGTTACTTAAATCCAATGATTAATTCTAATATGATTTAGGTTGTGACTATTTTTATATAAGTCGATCACTTATATTTTATATGAAAAAAATTATATTTGTCGTTTAAACTAATATAATAATTTTACCTAATTCTATGTATTTATATTTGATTTTAAAGTGTGTTATTGATAGTAATAATATTTAATACTTTTATAAATTAATGTAATAGGTACTTTTGTTAGAAAAATTAATATGTTATTTTTTATTTAAAAATTCATAATTTCGTATTGTACTTAAGGTGAGAACTGAGAACCATTCACTCATTTATTCAAAATAAAAAAATAAAAGTATAAATATAATTATATTGCGCACAATGCAAAATATATTATAATGTACGTTATGTATACAATTGTTCATAGTGAAATAAAATATAAATATAATACAAAATATATGTCAAAAAAATTTTATAAAGCTGTGCATCGCACGGGCACTATCTAGTATTTCAACATTACAAAAAAAAATTAGCATTATAATTATTAGGAAAAATTACAAAAAACTACCTATTCTGACGGGTAACTTGCAAAAAACTACCTATTCTAATTTTTTTTGCAAAAAACTATCTTATATGATATTAACGTTTGCAAAACACTACCTCTTAACGGTTCCAGTTAGTTGACCGTCAAAAGTAAGTTTGACTTTGCACGTGACTTGCACGTGACCTTCTTTTAATCCTTTATCTTTAATTCTTTCTCTGATTGTTCTTCAATTTCTTCAATTTCTTCAATTTTCAAGCTTTATCTTTAATCCAGTTAGCATGAAATCTCTTTTCCAAGCTTTCTCTCCTTCTTCAATTTCTTCTTAAGCCTTTTGTTTTCAGAAATTGCTTGTTCTTTCTCATGCATGTTCCAAGCAAGAAAGCCTTGTTGTCAATATCTTGATTTCAGTTGACAAATTTCTCTTCTCCTCAACTAGGGTATTCGTTACTTTTCTTTGTCAATCAACCATTTCAGTTTCATCAATCCACTTAAACTTCTTGCATCCCCTCAAATTAGTGTCAGGATCGAAAAATTGGCAAGCATTAAAACGTCTACCTGGATTTTCTTTGGTCCACGAAGTTCTCTGTGCAAAGGGAAATCCGCATCCACATCTGTTAACCTTTGATTGTTTGGAGTGAGAGGAATCCATGAATTGTTGATTTGAGCTTTGAAGAAAAAGAGACGGATTAGGGTTAGGGTTCTTAAGAGATTTGGGGAAAAAACGTGCTTTACAACCAAAATTTAGAGAAAGAATTAAAGATAAAGGATTAAAAGAAGGTCACGTGCAAGTCACGTGCAAAGTCAAACTTACTTTTGACGGTCAATTAACTGGAACCGTTAAGAGGTAGTGTTTTGCAAACGTTAATATCATATAAGGTAGTTTTTTGCAAAAAAAATTAGAATAGGTAGTTTTTTGCAAGTTACCCATCAGAATAGGTAGTTTTTTGTAATTTTTCCTAATTATTACTACGCCATATAAGGGTTCTTTTTATCTTTTGCTCTAAGCGCCTAAAAATGAACGAAACGACTCTAATCGTAAGTGAAACCGTATGTTTGCACTATGGTCATGATACTCAAGATCTCGATTACACTACTACTATACTTTTTTTACAAAGTTATAAAATCATAAAAATGAATTATAATTCTTGATTTCTTGTAAAGTACCACATTGATTTTTTTTGAATTTATTAATTATAAAAAGGAAAAATTATAAGAAACTACCTAATCTATATGTCAATTTGCAAAATACTATCTTATGTACTTTTTTTTTGCAAAAAACCAACCTAGTTTAATATATTTCTCTACAAATGACTACCATTTAACGGAAAACATTAGTTGACCATTAATTAAGTTTGGGGGTTTAACCAATTTGAGAGGTTAAGTTGTCTATGTGGCAGGATCTCATTAGTCCTCGTATTTTTAAATAATTTAAAAATAAAACACATAAATTAACAAAATAAAATAAAAATATTTATTTTTTAGAATTTACCTCCAAATTTAAAATTAAAACACATTTACCTTTCTATTTTCTGAATTTTCCAAATTAGGAAAGTTTGGAGGTAAATTCTAAAAAAGGAGGGAAACATACCCAACCATGAAATACATAATCCATTCATGAGAAGTCTAATCTCCTTCCATTGGTCAACTTAAGAGTACAAGGATTAAGAATTAAAACTCCTATAATCAGAATTTACAAACTTAATTTGAGCAAATGACTATACAAATTCCAGAATGATCTCTATAAAGATATTAGTACATTACAACCAAAATAGTAGCCAAAACAACCCTCATTAGCCTTCAATTATCTCCAAACATAGTAGCCAAAACAATTTGTTTAAAAAATCAGATCATCATTATCCTTCAATGGCTTCAGGAAGTGAAGATGATCAACATGGGGCTTGGTATTTTGGATCGAACTCATATGACCCGGAGTCCAGTTCAGAATCAGAAGACGAACCACAGACAATGGAAGAACAAGAACCAAAACAACTAAATCATCATAAGCCACGACTCACCAATGAGTTAAGGCAACTTATTTTCCAAGAGATGTTATCATTAAGAGTTAGTGAGTCACTACCTCATGGTACATTCAAACGCATAACTCAAAAATACGGCTACACATATAGAACCATCATATATTTATGGAAACGAGCAATACAATAAAAGGAAGCAAACAAACCATATGTTGTAGAATCAAAGTTCAAACATTGTGGAAGAAAAAGAGTTGTTGTGCCACTAAACATACTCGAGTCAAGACCCAAGGGTGAACGAACTTGCATTAGAGATGTTGCTACATGTTTAGATTTGGCACCGTCAACGGTGTGGAGGTTGATAAAAGGGGTGAGATTAAGGCTCACTCAAATCCACTACACCCGACTTTAACCGATGTCAATAAAAAAAGAAGGGTGGAGTGGATTTTAAGCCTTATCCAAGACGATCCAATTGAAACACACCCAATTTACAAAGCAATGTACGATTACATTCACATTGACGAGAAATGGTTTTATTTAATAAAGAAAACACAAAGAGTCTATTTAGCACATAAGGAGAAGGTCCAATATATCGGGCAGCGAAATCATCAAAGTTCATACCTAAGGCCATGTTCTTAGGGGCCTTGCTAGGGCTAGATGGAATCGTTATGGCCAATGTACGTTTGATGGCAAAATTGGGATATTCCCTTTTATCAATAGAGTTGCAGCACAAAGAGATTCATAGAATCGACCAAGGGGGTCCATAGAAATAAAACCAACTGAATTAGTTAATCAAGAAGTATATAGGAACATGCTCATACAACATTTGATTCCGGCTATAATTAGAAAATGCCAAATGATGGACCTTCCATTATTTTTATTCAACAAGATAATGCAAGGGTTCATATCACAAACGATGATCCAATATGGCAACAACACAATAGGCAAGAGGGTTTAACTTTCATTCTTACTCAACAACAGTCAAATAGTCCGGATTGTAATATTTTAGACTTGGGAGTTTTTAGAAGCATTCAATCACTTATGGATAAAAAATGCCAAAAAACATGACAGAATTAATCACAGCGGTTGAGGATGCATTCGGAGAGTTGCATCCAAAGACCTTAACTAATGTGTGGATCTCATTACAACACCATCTTAATGAGATTCTAAAGGTTAAGGGGAGTAATGACTACATACAACCACACTTTAGGAAGAAGGTTCAAGAAGACAACGACAGATTAAGGATTCAAGTAAGAATCCCAACACAATTGGTAAGAGAAGTTGTGGCTTTTCTTAACCCAAACAGGATCATCAAGAAACACAACCACAAGCATTAACAGAGAATGAGGAGGATGCACAAACAACAAACATCATTCAAGAAGCTTATGACCAAGCAATTGAAGAGACTCAAGGATGATTGACATCAATGCCCCTCAGTTTATTTTGTTCAAATCATCATTAAAATTGTGCCTTTTAAACTTAGGAGCAACAATTTGTCAAACACTACCCATATCAATGATTATTTTATATGTTTTGATTAGTCACTTCATTACTTAGCATAATACCAGAATTAAAACCCCCTGATTCTTCATAGAGGATATGAAACCTCTCAGATTATAATATTCATCACCAAATGAAGAAACTAAACATGTTAAAAAATCAAGTAATGGGTGTTAGTTTAACAATCACAGAGGCTCTTTTTAATGATGTACAGAAGAACAAAAGAACAACATAATAAATTCATGAAAAAATGTAATTAAAAAAATTCAGGAATCAGTAATCAAACGATAATCAACACAACGACATAATGTCAACAAAGTTTCATCCACAAAAACAATAGATCATCAAAAACATTCAGTAAACAGCAACACATACCCAGCTCCAACATGTTTAATTTAAGATTTAATAAAAAAAACTAAAAATGAAGAAAAACCTTACAACCATCACACACGTTTTTTTTGGGGTTTACTTTTGCCCTAGAAGCAATAACATCTTCAGGAGTGTCAGGGACAACCAAATTGCTTTCTTCTTTGAATCGTTTTCAACAGAAGGAGAGTCTGGTGGACTTTCACTTTCACGAAACACGGATGTTACATCATCTTGAAGAACCTTCTGATATGCCTCAAGCTCTTTCTTGGACCACCTCAATAATTTTAAATCGATTTTATTTGATTTATCGATAAGATGTCTATATAAAAGAATAAAATATCATACATGACATTTATAAATTTAAATGAGCTTATAACAATATTATATAACTTATAGAACTTTGGTAAAAAATTTATTAAGCTAATAATTAATTATTTACTAATTTATCAAATTCATAAATATTGTTTAATTATTTAAAGGCGTAATATTGTTAATTAAATTTTAGTAAAAATAGACCTATATCAAAAACAAATAATTTTGTTAGTAACCTACTGTCTCATAGTATAAATAAACTTTACTTAGATGGTTTATAAATTTTATAGATTTAAAACATCATTTAAATAACGGTAAATACCTAAATTGTCGAAATAATCGTAAAATCATTATAAATTTGTATAACCAATAATTATCTGATGGGATAACCTTAAATTCATTTTAATTAAGTTATTATAATGACTTGATTATGGCCTTGTTGGAGAATTAATATGTATTTTTGTAAATCAATTGTCAATTTTATTATCGGCAAAACTATTTCGTATTTAAAGAAATTGTGTTGTATGAAATCTTTTTTTTTATAATGATTTTAAAGACTTATGAACTATCTCATAGTTATTTTGAATTAATTTCAAAACTCTTTGATTGAAACTAAACATTTTAGTGGCTTCCTTGAAAAATCGTCTTGAATCTTTAATCACTTTTTGTAGCGATGCATTTCCACACATGCTAGTGATGCCCCAATATAATACAAAGGTTATGTTTAATATTTATTATAATAACAAAATAATTAATAAAAATATTACAATTGTCAGTAGGGAAGGATTTCTTAAACTCGAATACAACAACGAAGAACTTGGCATGTAGGCGTATATTATACTCATTTTTCAGTTATTGTTGAATTTAAAAAGTAATTTTATCAATTATTTCAATAGTTAATCACTTTCCTTAATAGAAGTTCTTACATTAATAGAAATGTCAAAGTTGTGAGCATGGTTCTATTGTAAGTTATGAAGAAAATGTCATCTTTCCATTCCCCTCCGTTCTCTCCCATACAAACGTATTAAGCTTTACTGTCTAATAATTGGAACTTAGCACTCTAGGATTTAATTAGATCAATTAAGCTTCATACTTTTCAGTTGGAGCTTTAACTTGCCATTCATTTAACTTTATGCTTTTTTTCATTTCAAGTGAGGTTTGGTCTCATTAATTTTATCTATTTCTACCAATTGCACTTTTTATATCTTTCACTTATATTTTGATATCAATATTGTCTAAAAATTAAGTACTATATGACTAAATTTAGATGCCTTGTAGGTTGGCTCGATCACTGTGTTTTCCATGAGTCATAGAAGACTTCTCGGATCTGGCTGATAGGATTTGAACTTGAAGCATGTAGCACAAGTAATTGTGTTGAATATGGTAATTACTCTGCATTTCTGGCCAATATCAAAGTCTATTAAAACTTTCAATGAACATATGACAAGTCATGGTAGTTACAAAGGCTGTCATTTGTGATTATTTTGAGTTTATGTAGTAGTTTAATTGTTTCAAGACAATCCTAGCCTCAATCTTTACCTTTTCCTCCCATGCCCACTCAAGCTTTGTTATTCTTAAAGGGATCTTTTTGTCAACATCTAAATCACCTTAATACAGGTTTTAGGAGTGTGGGGTGTAAAAATGATCATCTCTGCATGATTCGACCTTGTTGGTTGGTATCTTTAGACTATTTTAGATATGTTTTGAAGTCAAGTAATGGAAGTAGGGAGGCATTCAAAATTTCGGATGCAACTTTAACATGTTTCTCGCTATTCTTTAGGACTGACATGTCAATATAAGCCATTGCTGCTTTCTATACAGTTTTAATGAAATGTTATTCACACTTGATATCAACTGTTTTTTATCGGCAGATTATTTTATATCCTATATTTAAGTGTTTTGGTTCTATTTTGTCCTTTAAGAACATTTTGTGATCATCTGTGAAGGGATTTGTTGGTCCTAAATTTAGTCTACTTTCAAATTTGCAAGAATTGTATGTTGATCTTTCATTCATTAGGTGTTTTTTTGTTTTTGGTTTTAGGTTACGTTTAAACTTATGCTTTATATTTTAATTTCACTTCAGACACCTTCATGGGAATAATTTGATTGACATTATTCCTAAAGAAATTGGCAAATCGAAGAACCTTAATATTTGGATCCTGGAGCAATTCATCTATCTGGGCCAATTCCACATGAAATGGGGATTTCGAATAGCCTTGTGAAAATGTATGAAGTCATTTTGTATAATTGCTTCTCTTAGTTTCTTATGTTTTTCTTGGCAATCAAAAAGAATCTTAAGAAGCTTTACAATAAGCTCCAAGGATTTTTACCTGCTGCTTGTACCGCCGATTTTACCGAGAATATGCATGAAATGTAAGCATAATTTGTATTGCACATAGCTCTCCACACTATTTGGTTTACTAGGATTTAGCGTGCTGTCGTCAAATCTGATAGTATAACTTGGGGGAGCGCGTGCGAAGCACGCGGCCCCACAACTAGTTATTACATATAAAACGTTGGCAAAGCATGAATACTATTCATGGGGCGCTCAATGAATAGTGAAAACACTGTTCATGTTACTGATTTCCCACTTTTCTTGTCCTCTTCCATTCACGTCTTCTTTCTCATTTCCATTTTTATCTTCTCACTCTTCTACTCACCCTCTCTTATCTCTTCAAAAATGGGATTGCTTTTTCTAAAGTTTTAATTTTACTGGGTCAGGTAAAGATTTAACTTTTCTATGTTTGGTTTTCAAATCATCTACTGCTTTCTCTATGATTGCTCACCTTCTGCTTTCGTTTTCATCATCCTCTTGTACATTGAAAAATCAAACCCTAATCACAACGAAATCAAATTGAGAAAACATGGCGGATCATCAACCTCAAGCTGGGAAACCTCAAGCGCCTTGTCAGTTAGTTTACAAAAAGGCATAGACTTTACCAAGGTTACGAAGAAATGACGGTGGGGTTTTTTTAGGGTTTGCAAGAATCAGGTCTTGAATTGCAATAACTTTAACAAGGTTCGTTTTCTCAATTTGATTTCGTTGTGATTAGGGTTTGATTTTTCATCCGCTTGTTAGCTTCAAATCACAGTTTCGTTTTCTTTATTTGATTTTGTTGGGATTAGGGTTTGATTTTAGTGCTAATTACCCTGACCCAATCGAGGTCGAGAAAGCCAGGAAAGTTTTGAAAGCAATTAAGAACAGGCAACCTTCGATTTCAGTTTGCCCCTATGTCATTGTGATGGATCTCTAAATTGATTATTGTTTTGCAGGATCACGAGCAAGTATCGGTCGATGCCATTGCTAGGCTACAGGATGCATCTAATGGTGAAAGTGGTAATGCTTAATAGCCTCCTGTTTGTACAAATCACAAACTACTTCTGCTTGTTTTTTCCTATCCCTTTTCCCCTTTCTTAATTTTGTTGTAGATCAAAGATGTAAGTTATGGTGTACGGAACTTTCTTATCAAACATCTGGCTTAAAAGTTCAAGTATTGTCTTGCTTTTCATACTTAGATATCCTTCCTTCCAAGGGTAAGTTGATAATCCTTATCATTAGAATCTGTCTATGATTAATCATGAGTTTTAGTTTGTTGTTTTTGATTTTCATTGTTTTTTTTTTATGAAAATTCAATTTTGATTTTCTTCTTTTTGATTTGAGTTTTAATGAAATCGTTGAGTTTCGTGACCATGATAAGCTAACTTTGATACTTCTTTTCTTTACAGATTAGATATTACTTCGTGAAGTTGATGGAAGGCTGAGAGCTGGAGGATATTTTGTTTAGAGGGTAAGTTGATTATCCTTTTCATATTTTAGATGATCATTAATTAGAATCCGTTTAAGATTAATCATTTTGGTTTAGTTAATTTGTTACTAGATAATACCCGTGTGATCAATGTTTTTTTCATTTTGATGTAAAATCGAATAAATGGAATAAGTCCAGCATAATATTACATTTTATTACATTGTATTTCATTTTAATTAATTCTTAATATGCATTTTATTACATTCATAAAAATTGGAATTCTAGCTATTTTTTATAGTTATCATGAATGATAAAGCAATGGCCCATGTAAATTGTATCTATAATATATATAATTATTATTGAAGTAATAACCATTTTAGTGAACTTTTATTTTTTGAAAACTACATTTAAAAATAATATAATTAATTTATACATGAATGATTATTTTTTTTAAAATAAATAATAGATTAATGGTGCTCTGTAAATTTAAAGCAAAATAATAATTTGTGCATCTTTATTACATATTTATTACATTGTTTTTCAAATTTTATTACATGTTATTCCCGACTAAAGTTTTTTATTATGGTTAAATTCATCATCTTATAAACAAAGCATGTAAGATTCCTATAATCATCCTTATTCAATGATATCATCTTTGCTAAAAGGTGGGAAAAAATCTCTTGAAAAGATGACAACTCATTAATTTTTTAGAGTTGCTTATGTCAGCTATGCTTTGTTTTAGACTTTTAGTATATTGTGTAGATAGATTTACTGGTCCCAAATTTTTAATTAGGTTCTTTGTCTCTCTTTTTTTTCTTTCATCAAGCTCGAATTTCCTGATTGTTCGCTTGGGTTTTTGTATTTTGAAAAGTTTTCGTTTATGTTTTATGATTCTAGAACTGATTACTTGAATGTAGTTAAAAATTGTTGTTTGTTCTTGTGATCCTTCATAATTATTCTCTTTCTCGATCTTTAGCTTCTTTTTGTTGTTTTTTTATTTATTGATGTATTATTTTGTGAATTAGGGTTTTCGTAATTTGAATTCGTCAAGATGAACTTCCTAACTTTGGTTCTGATACAGCTCATTATAATCCATTAGATGTTGCTCGTTCATGTATGTAGTATGCCATCTTGTTATAGTGCTTGAATTCATTCTTCAATTGGAAATTTTACTTTTTTGGTTTTACATTTTACAAGATAGGCATAAGTAAAGAGAAACTTCTTCCCAAAATTTCATGTCCTACTGGTGTGGCACTAATATGAATTTGTTTGTATAGGCTTACTATTTCTGTTTCAGCCATGTACTTCATAGTGTTTTTGTTTCTTGATTAATGCGCGGTATTTCTTAACAGGACTGGACTAGCATGGATTTCATAACTATAATGCAAGAGGCATAAATGATAGCTCTATGGTATTACATTTACATAACTGTGTTATTGCATTATCTGGTTGTTGAGTTCTACCTAAGCTTGTCAGTTTGTTTGTGCAAACTTGTGTTGCATCATTATTAGCTTTCTGATGTGTTGGCGCTGCCTTTTTTCAGAATACGCTCTCTTGATTGTCATGCTTATAATTAAATTTTTGTATGTCATAAAATTAAAGTAATTTTCTAATCAACACCATTGGCTTTAAGGGGAAGTTCTGTAATTTGCTTACACTATGTGAATAATTTTAAGAAAATATCTAAAGAGCTCTCATACTTCTTGTAAAGATTGTTGCTGACCATGTAAATGAGTCACATTAATGCTTCATATTTTCCGATAAGACGAAAAGTATAATTTTCCAAACTTATAAAAAGGGATATTACAATAAGACTATTTTATTGCCTCAAAAGGATTAGTTCTCCTACTATAAGCTACAACCATAAGTTGATATGCCTTAATTCAAATGTTTTAGTGTAGTCATTAAAGTAGTGGCTTTCGACAAAATTAAGATTGGTTTTTGATTTTTTCTAACTTAAGGTTTTATTGGCTCTAGGTTTTCAATTGAGCTGGAAACAGATGCAATGCCATATTTTCTAAATGACAGATTGGCATTTAACAGTATGAAGCATTCACAATTAACATTTTTGAAAAAGAGATTTGATAAACCCTTACTACTGATAATCCAAATCTCAAGAGAATGTCTCAAGTGTTGTTTTTTTTTTAATCTAAATGTTTATTTTGTTGATTTTTGGGTATTAAACTATTGTTAATCCAAATCTCAAATGTTCATACTTACACTACTTATTCAGATTTTTCTTTCTTTCATTTTAATGTTTGATTATTGTTTTTGTTGTTTGGGGAACTTTTAATTTGTAGAACTGCTTTAGGTTGTGATCATCTGGTTTTATTGAATTAGGAGGGGATTTGGCAACAATGCATTACTTACATTACAGACATCAAAATATATGCATGATCATTTTCATGCTTTTTATATTTGAGGTTAATCATTGGAATAGAAATTACCACCTAACGAGTTAAGTTATTCATGTTTGGTGAAGTTTCTATTGTACTGGTGCCATCACATTCTCTTATGCAGTTACGTGTAACCGCCCCAAATTATGTAGGCAAAGACTAATTGGAATTTAGTATTAAACAAGCGGAAGCTCACTTTTGCCAGCACAATTAAGGGGGTTACTTAAAGGTTTAACCAATGTCCAAGTAAAATACTTGAACCAAAACCAAAGCAATATAACGGAAGTCTTAGTTGTCTAAAATAAAGGAAAATTACAACCAAATCGAAATAACTCTGACGTTCGAATTACATCTTTAAATGGTTCAAATCTAAACAACTGTACTAATACTCTCTTAGATATAATAAAGAGATCTAAACAAAAGGGAGTCAAACTCCAACTCAAGCTCATCCTTCACTCGCATATCACTTCTCCGTCGAGGTGCCATGGGGATTAACTCTAAAAACAAAAACCATTGGAAAACATACAAAGTATAGTATCAGCAAAAGGCTGAGTATAACACACTAGTGCCCGTCAAACAAGTTGTTAAAACATTTTGGTTTGAGTAAATTCATTTTGAAAGATAGTTTTTTATTTGATAAATCATATCATCATTCAAACTCAATTCAATGGTTTCATAATAATTCCAAGTTCTCATTTTTCATCATAAATCATAAGATCTCAAGGGATCCAAATCAACTTCAAACTCAAATAATAAGTTTGCATGGGTACTCTGTGAGTCATCCTGTGACTCGGTTGGTAGTCGGTCTACCGTCCGCGACATGTCCGGCAAGTGTAACACAATGGTATTGTGTACAATACGCGCTCAGCATTGGTGAGCCATTTAATCATGCATACAACATTTGTTGTTGCATATGTACCCGCCATTTAGGCTAAAACATTTTTGTATATAATATATTTCTTGGAATTTCAATAGTATTTGAAAAGTCAAAAATATTAACTTTTTCTATATGATAAACATCTTTTATTTGCAACATAGCAAAATCAAATTATGATATTTCCCACATGGGTAAAACATGATTAACATACTCATATCATCAAACATAACATTTGTAGTATATTGGGGCATCACTAACATGTATGGAAATGTTTCTTTAAAAACTATTTAAAATTCAATATGATTTTTCAATGAAACCACTAAAACGTTTGGTTACAATCCTTCTTAAGTAAAGTAAATATAACTTAGAAGAGTTTTGAAAATCATTCAAAACAACCGAATATAGTTCATAAGTTTTTAAAGTCATTATGATAAAAGATTCATAAAACACTATTTTCTCAAATACTCAGTTAGATTATCAGTAGTAAAATCAATAATTGATTTACAAAATACATATTAATTCTCCAACAAGGCCAAAATTAATCAATTCATTATAATACCTTAATAAAAAAATGAATTTAAGGTTGTCCCATTAGATTATAATTTGTTATGCCAATTTATAATGATTTTACGATTATTTTCGACAATCTAGATATTTACCATTATTTAAATGATGTTTTAAATCCATAAAATTTATAAACCATTTAAGTAAAACTTATTTTATACTAATGAGGCAGTAGATTACTAAAACAATTATAAATTTTTGATATAGGTCTAGTTTTACTCAAATTTAATTATCAATATTACACCTTTTAATAATAGAACAAGTTTTATTAATTTGATAAATTAGTAAGTAGTTAATAATTAGCTTAATAAAATTTTACCAAAGTTCTAGAAGTCATATAATACTTTTATAATCCCATTTAAACTTATAAATGTCATTTATGGTATTTTATTTTTCTATATAGGCATTTTATCGTTAAATCAAATAAAATCGGTTCAAAATTATTTAAGTCCGAATAAAATAATATAAAAATTTTATAATATTCCAAAACCTATTTTAAGGAATATAAAATTTTAAGTAACCATTAAAAACCGTGTGAGTTATTTTTAATAATTAATATTGTTATTTTACCGATAAACCAAATAAAATTTAATTAAGTCCATATATGGTCACGAAAATCCATATAAATTTGTTGACATGTATGTTATGTTTATATAAGTGTCTCATAAATTTTTGATGCTCAAAGGACGTCAATTAGTATTTATTTTTTATTTTACCGTTTTCTAACTTACCGATTATTAATAACCGAGTAAAAATTATTAAGGTCCTTAAACGTCAACAAAATCTTCTCAACATTTTACCAAATTTATTTACTGTCCATATAAGTATGTGACAAAAATTTCAAGTCCATATGTCTTCATTTAGTAATTAGTTTATATTTTACGATTTAACAATTTACCGATAAACAATTTAACGATTACTTAAAAATCATGAAAAATTCCAAATTAAATATATTCTGGCCAAATTTTGTTGGAGACATTATAATATGATTTTATTAATTATTTTTGATGATCAAGAGTTTTGTAATACCATATTTCATCATAAGAGTATTTAACACCTTAAAACCCATTAAAATATCGATTTAACGAATAAATTTCAACAAAATTATGCAAGAGATTATTTTAACATGTAGCTACTAGAAATTACTCTTAAAATGCATTTCAAATATTTTCTAAGTCCATAAAACCATTTCCATCACAATTACTTTCACAAAGTAGTGTAAATCATGCCTTTAAACATACAACAATTCTTAAAATCAACATGCATGATGCCCACAATAATAATACATGTAATAAATCATTTCATACTTAATATTATCATTTTGATATCATTTTTCAAGATTTAAGAACTTCATTTTGGGACTTTTATTTTTAAAAACAAGTTCATACAAAACTTTCCCAACTTGTTCTTAAATCCTTTAAAAATCACCCCATGTGACATACCTTGATCCTTAGCTCCAAAAGTACTCCTTAACCTTTAGAACCACTTCTCAACATCTAAGATCCAACTTCTTTGCTACAATTATTTTTAAAGAATTCAAAATAGCATTATTTTGGATCTTTCTATGTAACTTAATGACTTTTGGTTTCTAACTAAAAATTGTTAGATTTACTTACTCTTTGATATTTTGTTACTTTGGAGATTGATTAGTGTTGAGCAACACTTGTTGAATAAGTCCCACAACTTGAGAGTTTTTGGCTAGGAAACAAAAATAGGAGATGGTAAGTTGATGGAAGAAAAATGTATTAAATTTCCTTCTTTTAGCCTAAATTTCTAGGCCTTCTTAAGAGATTATTTTTCTTAGTTATAATGATGAAATACCCATTTTATAAGAATATTAGTTTATAGAAAGATTCCATGTAAAAAGAATTTTACATGAACAAGTTTTAACAAAACAAGTGAAATAAAGAAATGAACATAGCTTACTCTATACTTGTTGGATTTCTTCAAGTTTGGTGTCTATGGAAAGCTCTTGAGATGAATATTATTTTTATAGAAGATTTGAGTTTATAAACATGAAGTTTTAGAAGTTTTAGATGGGTTTTTGAAGAAGATTTGATGAGAAAAGAAGGTGTTTTAGTAGTTGAAACTTTGAAGGATTCTAGTGTTTGTTCTTGGATGAATTTGGGAGCAATTTGTTGGGGATTATGGCTGAATAAAATGGTCTTTAATTGAAGTGTTTTTGCTTCTAATAATTGTCTCTTGCATGCTTGTAATGATGCACAAGCTTTGGGTAGAACAAAGAGGTTTTGAATAGAACAATTTGCTTGAGTATGTAAGTGTACAAAGAGCTAAAAGGGGGTAGGGGACAGCCATATGGGGCTGCTGTTTGGGGCTGATTTTAGGTGGTTTTTGTCCTTAATTTGCTCTCTTATAGTATAAGAAATGTTTATCTAAGATAGTTTAAGGTTTGGGTAAAAAGTGTTGTACATGTAACAAGTTATCTAACTTGTACTTCATGTTTAAAATTACTTGTATATGTGTATGAAATATTTAATTTATTCTCAACATGGGTAAATAAATTTTTCGGGTAAGTATTATAATTATCCCGAAAACGTTATGGGTAGTTGCTCAACTTTAAGTTTTTACCTCCAAAGTTTACGTTACTTGTTGCACTTCATAACTACGTTACGTGTTGACAAGTTTCTAATCATCGTATATAATTTTTTTTTATTTATTACCATCATTAATTAAAATATTTAGACGTTAAATTCTTAATTAAAATGAGATTAATTTCTTTGACTGTTTCATTACGCCACAACATCCACCTAATTTCTCTTTAGTTTTCTAATAGACCTCACTGTTTTAGCTCTCAAATTTATTTATCTAAATAACATATGGCTGATAATGTCATACCATTTCCTTGATACACTTTCCAGAAAAGGATATGCTAGCCAACAATTTTAGCAATGACAAGAAATACAAACTCAGAAGGCTCGAGATCACCGACAAAAAGAAGGGTTTCATAAAGCTGCTACAACAGCTGACAGCTTGTGACTCGGTCTCAGACAAGGAATTTGCAGATAGATTATAAAGAGCTGTATCTGAGTCTATAGATTTTTTCTTAGCTTGGTCAATAGATAGTTAGATACTGATAAATAGTTACTTGGAAAATATATCTTATGTAACCTTTTCAATTATTTTGGCTTACAGATTAACATATTTAATCCGATTAGCTCAACTTGAAAGGGGTACTTTATACCATGAATGGATTAGTTTTGTAAAAAGAAAACACTTTTGATTTTGGGATGATTTCCAAGACATCTTAACATGATGATGTAGAAATTCTGTTTTGAAATGCAGTCAGATTTTGTTGCATTTTTACTCACTTATTGATGTTACAATAAGCTTTTTTTTTGTCTGGGATGCAACTGAAATTTATGGATGCCTTTCTAATACTTGAATCTATGTTTTTCCTTTAGCCATGTTTACTACATGAGCGGGGATGCATGGAAGGAGGGTGGAATCGATGCTATTGGTAATTTCTTGTTAATTTGCAGCTACTCATTATATGTGTAATAGAAGATGATGAAACGAGAAAGATCGCACCTACGGGAATTTGAGATTCGTTATTCAGGTCATTAGGCCGATTATAAGCAGATGTTTAAGTCGGGTTATTTTTTTTTTCCAATTTTCATCTTAGCTAAGATCAAGTCGAAAATAAATGGGGTCAGATCGGCTGTGTCACATGCTTACCTCCAAATAGTCATAACGTATGTTGCACTTGTATGATTTAAAGTTGCGGTTTTAAACCACTTAAACAAGGAGAAGATGACACCATTGGAGAGTGTTTGTTGTGGAGCATTAGCTGGGGTGATTTCAGCTTCATTTACAAATGTGATTAAGACTTAAGTTGATGACTCAAGTTCCTGGTGATGGTGTAAATAAGGTTGTTGACGCAACATTGAGTGGAATTAGTATCATTGTTAAACAGATTATGATGGACGAAGGATGGATTGGTTTTAGTAGAGGAATGGGTCCTAGAGTTGTTCATTGTGTTGGGTACTCTACAATTGGGTACTTAACTTTTGAGACTGCTAGGCTTGCTATCATGTAGTAGTATATTAAGCATAAAGAAGTGAAGAAGATGGTAGTTTCTGCTCCACTTTGATAGAGGAGATTTCAGATTTCTCAGGATGTGAATATACATTCGACAAAGCGAATTTTGGTCGGTTATTTTGGGATCATTTTAAACAAATTGGAAAATCGGAAAGTGAGTTGGCCACTTGGCTGGTGATTTATATTGTACGACTCTAAATGTCATTTTTATGTTTGGAGTACCTTTTGTTATCTTTGATTGAAAAATTATTTCTTGTTTTTTGTTATGTGATTACGTTAATATAGTTATAAACATTCAAGCTTTGATGAAGATAATGGTTAATAAATTCGAAATTAGTTTGGGAATTAGGATAATAGGGTGATATTGTTCAATTTTATACGCAGTTTGCTCATCTGCACGATAATTGTGGTTGAAGTGGACCAATTTAGTTTGCTCAATTTTCCATGTCTTGTTTGAATTATGCTAACTATCTATACTAATATACTAAAAGAGAAACCAGAGAAAATCTTCAATGCCACATGTCAAGCTGTGGTTAAAAGTTTTCCCACCTAAAATTGTTATATTCTAAAATATTTAAGAATTTAAATCACATCATAAATATCAAAATAGCCTAAAACAGAATGTTATTTATTTCTATAATAAAGCTAAAATCAGAATAATTATGATATTCAAGTTAATCAATCAATCATGTCAAATTAATTCCATAAATAAAATGGCAATCTAATAAATACATTAAACTTTTTTTGAAAATTTACAAATATTATTTTATTACAATGATTCACTATTCTTATTATTTATTACCTTATATATCATTATTATTTAGGTGGGAAGACTTTTAATTATAGGTTGACACATATCATTTGAAAAAAAAATTCTTTACTAAAATAGAAACCAAGAAAATTAGCGGGAGTAACTTTTTTGTAAGAAATATTCTTACAAAAATTTAAAATTCTTTGGACATATTTTATTGATATGGCTGTTGGTTGTACGTTATTCTTATCCTAATTAAGTAAAGGCCATTTCAATTTTAGCTTTATGATGATAATTGTGATACTTATAAGTTCACATAACATTCTATGTTATTTCATTTAAATTCTTAAAGATTTATCATAGTATCAGAACCTTGAACCATAATATGATGATAATTGTGATACTTAAAAGTTTTCTCGCCACGATATCGAAAGCAATTTATTAAAGATTTACATTCTAAAAATTGTTATATTTAATTGATGGTTTGTACATAAGTGACATCTTCCAATGTCATGTGTACTTTTTATACTCTGTCCGTTCTATTGAATCTGCATTATTTTTCATTTTGATATGTCTCAACTAAGTTGCATTATTTTTATTTTTTGACGAAGATTCACCACTTTATTTTAGTCTCCATTCATATTTTTTACCTTCTTTTAATTTCATCCAGATAATTCATTCTCTCTATTTATTTATTACCACTTTCTTAAAAAACTATTCTCTATTTTTCTTTGATGAAAAAATCAAATGGAACAGATACGTAATTTACAAATCAGTTCTTTTTAATTTAGATAAGCTACTCTCTGTTTCTTAAAGTTATATCCATAATCAATGCTTATGAGATTAAGAAAATTAAAGTCTAAAATTGGGGGAATTACCGTTATCAAAACTTTAAAGTGTGCAAAGTAAGTTAGATAACCCATAATAGAAATTGAGAGTAATCACTAAATATAATATAGAAGACGGATTTTAATATTAGTAGCTAAATTTATTTACTTATACTTTTATGGATGAAATTTTATAATAAAAATAAACCAAATAGAATTTTGGTTTTTTTAAAAATAATAAAAGTAAAATACAAATAATCAATCAAAATTTATTACTCCCTCCGTTCCCTATTAATGCTCCCATAAGGAATGTTCACGGGAATTAAGAAAAATGGAATATTTTAGATAGTGAAGATATTATTTTATTGAATAATAAATTTGATTGAGGAAAAGTGGGGACCACAAATATTAAAAAAGTATTTAAAGAAAGTTAGTGGAAAAAATATGGGGACCACAACTAATTAAAAAATATTTTTATGAAGTTAGTGGGAAACATGTGGGAACCATTAGGATTAAAAAAATGTTAAAATGAAGTTAGTGGAAGAAATATGGGTCCATAATCATTATTAAAATATTAAAATGAGGATGAGTGTAGTTATTTTTATCTAAAATTTATGATATAAATGGAAATATTCCTTATGGGAACAACAATTAAAACACCCCAAAATGAAAAATGGGAACTTCTTTAAGGAACGGAGGAGTATCAATTGCATTTTGTCATTATCATTTTGACTCATTAACCAATCATATATTTCTCATAATCATTATAATTTATTTAAATTTTATATGATAAATTTTTTACAATTTTTTCCGTGCTTGGCACGGGTTTCAAACTAGTTACTACCTATTCACCTTTGGTCCTTGTATTGTTCACCCTTTACCACATATTGTCATTTTAATATTTTCATTCGCATTATTCATAATAAAAATGTTTAAAATTGTATTATTATATTTAATAGTGTAACTTGGAGGACCGCGTGCGTAGCACGCGGCCCCACAACTAGTCACGCAAAAAGATCTCCGTACCCTTTTGAGATGGTTCAGTATATCTTTAGTTGAGATACATGATTTTTCTCATTTTATATTGACAATGATAATTTAAATTTTAAAAAGCCTTTAAAAAAATTTATCAATTAAATGTGTGCAATAGTAGCAAATCGGGCCAACGCTTCATTTTATTTTATTATAATCGTGAATCGTATATCGGCAGGGCGGACCCACTAAGAGACAAGGGGTACAGCTGTACCCCCACTTTGAAAAAAAAAATCAGAAAAAAAAAAAAATTTTAAAAAAATTTAGAAACCCTATTCTCCTGCTTCCAGTTTCTCTCTCGCGTGCACAGGGGCTGTCCCTTCTCTCTCTCGCATCCCTTCTCACTCTCGTGTCCTGTTCTCACTCTCGACCACCAGTGGCAGTCGTCGTCGACCACAGCAGCACCACCTCCAGTCCAGCGCCACCACCGCTGCATCGCACCACCGCTGTCTCCACTGACCACTTTCTCCAATTCTCCATTTGAGGTAAATTCCCTAATTTACTAAATAGAAAAACTCCATTTGAATAATTGAATTTTAAAGTCTCAATTTTATTCTCTATGATTGAAATTGCTTAAATAAGTTGTTGTTGTTGGCTTGTTGATTAATTTATGTGTAATTTATCAAATTAGTGTTTGTGTTATTAGTGTTTGTGTAAATTAGTGTTTGTGTGAATTAGTGTTTGTGTAAATTTTTGTAAATTAGTGTTTGTTGCTTAATTTGTTGACTTGTTGCTTAATTTATCAAATTAGTGTTTGTGTTGTGTAAATGTGTAATTGCCAATTACTCAATTAGGTTTTCAAATTTCAAATTCATGCCATGGGACTATGAGTTGTTAGTGTTTGTATAATTGTGTTGATTGAAAATTGAAATTGGTTATTGTGTTGCTTGAAAATTGAAATTGGTAATTGTAATTGTGTTGCTTGAAAATTACCCTTGAAGATGTAATGATTCTTGGTGGGTTTCCTCTAATTGGAGGGTCTATAAACAAACCCATTGAAGAAAATGATGATAAATTTGTGATTGAGTTGAAAAGAGTAAGAACTGAACTTTCTAAAGAAAATTTGAAGAAAAATGGAAGAAATGAAGTTACCCATTTAGCTTGGCTTGATCATTTTATGGATGAAGAAGAAGAAGGAGAGATTGAGAATAAAGAAGGTGAATTTGAATAAAGAAGGAGAGATTGATGATTTTGTTTTTCCAATTGCAACCCATTTATCTAAAGGCACCCCAATTGAAATTGCACAATCTGTTCTTGCAAATCTTTATCATGAATTGAGATTATTGACCCAAAATGTAATTCCTCCCCCCCCCCCCCCCCCCCCCCCCCCTTTAGATTCTAAGCATTATACTTGTGGTTTGTTCAAGATTGTTCAGCTTTGGGTTTGTGAAAGATTTCCTGAATTTGGTGCAAAATTGGCTAAAACCCTAGAAATTGGTGATCCTAGGGTTCTTAAATGGGAAAATGTGAACTTTGAGTATAGTCTTTCATTTGTTAGATCAACACTAAAAGCAGGGGCGGACCCAGTAGTCTTTGAGTATAGTCTTTCATTTGCTAGAGACTTTGAGTTGATTAGGGTTCATTCTTTCAAGTGTCACATGACTGCCCAACGCAAGTATTTTTATTTTTATTTTTATTTTTAATATGGGGTAGGTTGATGGGAGGGGAGGGCTAGGTGAGATTCGATGGCAAAACCTCGTTTGGAATTCCTGGGTCCGCCACTGTTTGACGTTCGTGTTTTGTACCCCCAGTTTGAAATTCCTGGGTCCGCCATCGCATGAGCTAATCTAGTACTCCCTATATTTTTTTTATTTATAATTTATAATAATTATAATTTTTGTTTTGGGAGTAAGTAACTAAGTACTATTTGTTAATTCTCTTTCAGTTTTCCCCTATTTCACTGCATTTCTCGATTTCCATAACCCTAAAAAACCCAACTTTTTCATTCTCTTGAATCTTGACCTTCTCCCTCTTGGCTTATCAAATTCTCGTCGGTATGTTTCTAATTCTTCTAATAATTATATACCTATTGTTGTTGAATTTCATTCTAAATTCCATTTTTATGATTATTATCCAAATTTTTTTTCTTAAATCTTCTGCTTTAGCTTTTAATTTGCTGTTAATTTGGAAAATTTGTTTATCCAACTTGATTCAGGCGATGTCAGACAGCGAAAGATCATACGATGAAGTTTGGGACAGCATGTGGGAAAACGAAGCTTCAGATGATGAAGCTGGGAAGACGTTGTCGGACAACGGAAGTCCAGGCGATGAACCATTGTCGAAGAAACCAAAACTTGCTGTAATCTTTTTCTATCTACTTCTTCTTCAATTATTCTCCATTTTTGTTGTTATGATTACATACTTTTGGTTAGTAAGATAGTTGGAAATATCAAATTGGATAAAATTGGTTCAAACACAAAATCACACAGTATTAAAGGGAAAAGCTTGTATACCAATTTTCATTATAAGCCTTGCAAGAATCCATGTAGTTGAACATAAGGACGGTTTAATTACTATGTAACATTAAGAATAAATTGCATTTTTTAACCAATATTTTTGATGCTGTCAAAATATCCAATATTTAGAGAGTTTTTACACTAGTAAATAGATGATTGCGTACCAACAAGGGTTATGGTAAGCAACTTGATGCCGCTTAAGGAAGGTCTTGAACCTCACCATAAGCCAGGTGTGCGACATAAGTCATAACTAAGCTTCCTGGTGGGCTTCCTGAATAAATAAGATTGTGTGCTTCCTAAATAAATAAGATTATATACTTTTGGTTAGTAAGATTCTGTCCTGATGAAAACCTTTTATGTGAATCTATTTATGAACTAACTCAATCCTTATTGAATTGCAAATAACTAGAGCGACCTTAATGAAGTCACTATTGATGAGCATTTGGAAGCAATTGAGGAAGCTGCATTAAAAGAGATAATCTTGGATACTTGCGAAAATTTTCTGGTTGGTTGCAAGGAATTACCTGGTCAATTTTATGATAGTGTGATTGAAGGACTTACCACTCTTGCTTACCTGTTGTATGACAAGGTACTCTAGTTCGTATGATTTTCTCCTGTCCTCTCTCTGCTTTATATTTTTTAAAAGTTGAGATGTTTCAAACTAGAATGATGACATGCGTCTGATCATTGTTCCTTTCTACTGTATACTTATTATATTGTTTATACATCTATACTTGATAGGAGGATTTATACCGGATTGGATGTTCTCGCATAGTTATTGATCAACAAAACAAGTTTTGGGAAGAAGTTGCACCTATAGCAGAGAAGGTGTGTGTGTGTGTTATGTACCGTGTATTTTGTCTTTTCCCTTTTGGTCAAAAACTGGTATTAACAATTAGCAAGTTTATATATTTTTTTTATTGGTGAATGATGAGGAAAAAGTTGTACTCTTTTTGTATAGGATTATTTACATGTCGAATAGGCATGTGGTATTCAGACGTTGATTTTTTTTAAATGCAATGCCATTACTAAGAGTGATATTTTTGATTTGTTACTTTATCGTCTAAAAATCGTCTAAACACCTTTTGAGGTGCGTAGATGGATTGTTTGAAACCACATGCCTAATTCAGTAATTGGAGCTTAAAAGCTCAAAATTCAATAAATTTTATAGTAGAAATAAGTTATGTTATCGTATCACTTGTAGAAGATTAAAGGAAACTATAGGAAAGGAAGCTATAGGAAAGCAGTGCCACTGTATCTCCGTTGCAAGTTTATTCAATCAATTAGTATCTTTACGTTTTTCACGAATGAATAAATTTATGATTTTTACAAGTGAATATACCATAAAAAAGTTTTAGTCAATCAGTGCCATATGTATCATGGAGTATAAGTGATTTAGTGCCTTTTACCATAATTTATGTTTTATTTTATTTTATTTATTTATTTATTTATTTATTTTGCAGAAAGAATCAGTTTTTGAGTTTTGCAAGTGGATTTTCTATAACAAGGTTGACCGGGAAATATACTCTTTGTTGACCGAACATGATCTTGCCGTAATGGTTTTGGTAAAGCTTTGAAATATTAATGTCGTTTACCATTTCCATGTGATGATTCCATCCCTTCTGATGTTTGTTTCAATGTGCAGCGTTATAACGGTTTCTCATATGAGAGGCCTTATACGGTATGTGCATATACCTGTTAAGATTTTGCGCATCTTGGTGCATAGATGATTGTATGAATAAATTGGTTAATTGCTTTAGTAAGATATGACCATGGTATTAAAACTTGGCCGAGTCAACTCGGAACGGGCGAGTTAATACGGATTTTCAGTTCACCGTTCCGAGATCTCGCGATTCGTAACTTGTAAGAAAACGGCGCATCAAGACGCAAATCGGCCGATTTTACCGTTTTAAAACGGTGTATCTCGCTTAATATGGGCGAATTTCATCTCCATGGAGCGAGATTGAAGTAGCCCACCATTGAAGAAGGTACAGATGACCTTGAAGCAGATGAATGGTCGAGGACGATGAAGTTTGCGTGCTTGTTTGAAATTTGATAGAATATGCAACTTAAAAATTGAATAAAATATATATTTTTTGGTGTATATTCATTAATTCATATACGGATAATAAGAAGGTACAGCTGTCATCTATTAGGGTCATTAGCTGTCATCTACTATTTTTTTTTTACCTTTTTTGGTTTTGAGAGATACTATTTTCTTTTACTTTTACTTTAGGCTTTAGTATTAATTTCAATTGTCATGCAAAACTTTACTAAATTATGCTTTAAAATGTTTTTGAAACTATGGAGTGTTTCTTTATGTCTTAATTTTTCTTATAAGTATATATATTATTTATGATTATATTTTTTTAAAAACTTAATAAATTCTTAGTAGTAGTATATTCATTAATTCATATAGGGAATAAGATAAGTCGATATTATTGAAATTTTATTAATTACAATATTTTTTTAATACTAAAATATAAGGTTCAATTGCATTAATTAGTATAATCAGTATTTTAATACTTTTATTTATAATGATATATACTTTTATTAAATATCAATAATCATCTCCTATAAAACTATACTGCGATCTGTCCGCGATAAACAAATTTTATCCGTTCCCACGACCGCGATCGCAATCGCGTTTTTGCACTATGAATATGACTTTATGCTAGACAATAAGCTGAATGTTTTCTTTGAATTTGAGAAGATTTTAGTGTACCTATTTTCCATAGGAACCTTAGCCTGTGTGGCTGTATATTGACTTCTTTTTTTTGTTGTTGCCCCAGTATTATCGCGTCAAGAAAAATATGAAGGTAGCATGGTTTTTTTGCTTTTCTGCTAACTACGGACTACTAGACTTTTTTGTTATGTTCATAATTTGCTGAGCTTGTTTGTAATGACAGAGTACTATTGATGATGACATTCTGAAAGCAATCAGAAAAGTAAAGCTTTGTCCAAGATTATCGGTATAATTCTAAATACTAAAATTGTGTTTGCTTATAGATGATCATTTTTTGTATTGAAGAATATACATCGACATATGAACACTTTTGATTGATTTGAAAATATTGCATTATTTTATGTTAAAAGTCTAAAAAAAACAATAATTTGGCTTAGTATTAGTTCTATTCATCATACTATGTTTAAATTATTAAGGTGAACCTAGATGTTAATTTTTTAATGCCTTTTTCCTTGTTTTGTTGCATTAATTTTTAGATTTATTTGGATTATGAATACTTATATTATGTTTAAAATGCGGAAATAAGATTGTTTGGGTTTTGAATACTTTTTGTATTGAATACTAATGAGCATAAGAGCCTTAATTTATACAGAGGGACAAATCAACTAATTATGGAAACAAAATAAAAGAGAATAATTACCTTAATACTATACACTAATTAAGGTAACTAAATATAATGTAAAATAAAACATATACTTTCCAACACTCCCCCTCAAGTTAGGTCGTCGGATCACCGATACCTAACTTGCACAAAGCCCCTTCACTTCACAAACTTCAGCTGTGACTGCCGTCGTGAGAATATCAGCTAGTTGATCTTTGGATCGTACAGGTGGAAGACTGATGACTTGCTTCTCAAGTTTCTCCTTAATAAAATGTATGTCTATCTCCACATGCTTTGTTCGATCATGTTGAACAGGGTTCTCTGAGATGTTAATGGCTGCTTCATTATCACAGAATAACTTATAAGCATCCTTTGGTGGGAAGTTCAATTCACACAAGAGTTTCTTGAGCCATAAAATCTCTGTTATTCCGTTGGCTATTCCCCTAAACTCTGCCTCGGCACTTGATAAAGCTACTACCTTTTGCTTCTTACTTCTCCAAGTGACTAGGTTACCTCCTACCATGGTAAAGTACCCAGAGGTAGACTTCCTACTATCCCGATCACCTGCCCAGTTTTCATCTGTGTAAGCTATGAGATCAAGGTTATTATTTTTCTTAAAGAAGACCCTTCTCCTACTAGTGCCCTTCAAATATCTGAGAATCCTCATTACTGCATCCATGTGTGGTACTTGTGGGAGATGCATGAATCTACTAGCTACCCCAATTGCATATGAAATATCGGGTCTAGTATGGGATAGGTAGATGAGTTTTCCCACCAATTTCTGATACTGTTCTTTATCGACTAATTCTCCATCATGTATTGTCTAGAGCCTATGGTTGGCTACGATTGGTGTTTCAGCTGGCTTACAATCAAGCATCACAGTTTCTGCTAGAAGATCAAGTATGTACTTCTTCTGATTGATGAAGATTCCTCGTCTTGACCTTAAAACTTCAGTCCCAAGGAAATTTTTCAGGTTTCCTAGGTCTTTCATTTCGAACTCCATAAATAACTTCTCTTTAGGTCACTTATCGCTTCTTCATTGTTCCCAGTGATGGCCATATCGTCAACATAGATTATCAAACATGTAATCTTTTCTCTCTCTTTCTTCAAGAATAAAGTGTGATCAGAGTTACTTTGCTCGTACCCAAATTTCTTCATTGCTGTAGTAAGCCTACCAAACCATGCTCGCGAGGATTGTTTCAATCCATACAATGCTTACTTGAGTCTACACCCCTCTCCTAATCCATACTCATCTGAGAACCCCGGTGGTGCTTTCATATAAACTTCAATTTCACCATGGAGGAAGGCATTTTTTACATCAAACTGGTATAACGACCAACCTTTATTTGCGGCTACTGGGAATAATACTCTGATTGTATCTATCTTGGCAACCGGGAAAAAAGTTTCTGAGTAGTCAACCCCGTATGTTTGAGTATACCCTTTAGCTACAAGTCGGGCTTTGTATCTCTCAATGGTTCCATCGACATGATATTTGATCGAGAACACCCACTTACAACCTACTGTTTTCTTCCCTTTGGGTACCATGCATTTCTCCCAAGTTTTGTTCTTTTTGGGGGCTGCTATCTCATCTTCCATGGCCCTTTTCCATTTCGGATTCTGGAATGCTTCTTTAGTGTTTCGAGGTATGGAACTTAAATAACATTTAAAGCAACAGCAGACTGAGATAGATTATCAACATTACCATGATTAATGGGATATCGAGATCATTGTGCTTCAAACTCAGGGTCATATCTCTTTGGTGGAATACCCCTCGTACTCCTTGGGGGCAACTCATATCTACGAGGTGACTCAACACTAGGAACATCATTAGTAATATCAATCAAAGGCTCAGGAGTTACCTCTTGTTTGGATTGCTCCCCAGATGCTTCAGACAGAACTTGAGTAGTTTGAGGAGTAGGATGTACTATATCTTCAGTGGCAACATGTAATGAACCAGTACCGTGAGTAAAGAATAGAGGGAAGAATTTAGAGAAGAAGAGAAGAAAAGTACAGAGAAAGAAGAAGGAAGAGCAGAAAAGAGTACAGACATGAGAATTTAGAAGAGAAAGGGAGAAGAGAGTATGTATTTCATTCATGCCTCTACCAATTATTACATAGTTGTATTTATAGCTACACAAGTCATATCTTGCTGCTAGGAATTGGTTACAAAAGATACTCCTTCTAGAATATGCATAACAAATTCGGTTACATCATGCCTATTCATTCCTCCTAGAATATGCATAACAAAGGACTTGGGTCAAAGCTAACTTGAGTGTTTCAAAGGCTACAGTAGCTTCCTCATTCCATGCGTATGAGTCCTTTTTCAGCTGCTCAGTAAGCTTCCTAGCCTTTTGAGCATACCCCGCCACGAAACGTCGGTAATATCCGGTTAACCCCAAAAATCTTCTCAGCTCTTTGATATTGCGAGGAACAGGCCAATTAGTAATGGCTGAAATTTTCTCCGGGTCGACGGCTACTCCAGCAACTGAAATTACATGCCCCAGATATGCAACCTGTTGTACTCCAAAATAGCATTTGCTAACATTAATTACCAATGAATTATCAGTGAGTAATTGCATTACCGTTTCCACGTGATGGGCATCATCCTCCATGGTTCGGCTATATATTAAGATGTCATCAAAAAACACCAAAATAAACTTCCTCAAAAATGGCCGAAAGATGGTATTCATTAGAGATTGAAACGTCGCCGGGGCATTGCCATTACGAGGAATTCGTAATGTCCTTCATGAGTACGGAAAGCTATTTTTGACACATCTTGGGCCTTCATGCGAATCTGGTGATGTTTCCGGCTAATATTTGGTTAAGACCTTCTTGCATTTTGAGTTGGGTTTCCAAAATCAGTGAGACAGATTTTTCCAAATCGGTATGCCTGGTTTCAAGCATCGCCTGGTTCATTGTCATGCGTTCCTCCAGATGAGCCATTTCTTGCTCCAAATGTCCTATGCGCTGTTGGTTAGTTGGGTTACCCATAATCAACGCTTAGAACAGTGTGCTCTGATACCATATTGTAATGAACCAGTACCGTGAGTAAAGAATAGAGGGAAGAATTTAGAGAAGAAGAGAAGAAAAGTACAGAGAAAGAAGAAGGAAGAGCAGAAAAGAGTACAGACAGGAGAATTTAGAAGAGAAAGGGAGAAGAGAATATGTATTTCATTCATGCCTCTACCAATTATTACATAGTAGTATTTATACCTACACAAGTTATATCTTGCTGCTAGGAATTGGTTACAAAAGATACTCCTTCTAGAATATGCATAACAAATTCGGTTACATCATGCCTATTCATTCCTCCTAGAATATTCTGCCACCTCATCATTCTTGGTGTTTGCCTCGGGTATGACACAACAGCTGTGGGATTAGCTACTTGCTCTTTTGGGTCATGATCTATTATCGGGTCTGGATTGATAGCAATAGGTTATGTTAACCAACTTAAGTCGTCACCACTCACAATCTCCCCTTGAGGACTAAGCTGGGGGTAGTAGTATGAACTCTCAAAGAAGTTACAATCCATTGTGGTATAGAGTTTGTTGTGGATTGGATCAAAACATCGATAACCTTTTTGATGCACCCCATACCCAATAAAAATACTTAATAGCACGAGGTTCAAGTTTGTTCCGAGCCTGTTTGGGAAGCTGAACATATACAACACAACCAAATACCCGAGGAGGTAGGGAATGAGAAGATGGAATAGTAGTATGTGTTTGGAGTGTTTCCAAGGGAGTTTTGAATTGGAGAGCTTTTGTGGGAAGGCGATTAGTTAGGTAAGTGGCAGTGACAACTGCTTCTGGCCAAAAATGAGCTGGGACATGAGCTTCAAACATGAGTGCTCGGGTTATCTCAAGGAGTATGCGGTTTTTCCGCTCAGCAACTCCATTTCGCTGTGGAGTGTTTGGGCAAGTGGTCTGATGAATTAAGCCATGAGTTGAGATGAAGTGTTTCATGTCCAAGCTTATGTATTCCTCCCATTGTCTGACCAAAGAAGTTGAGGTTGGGCTTGGAATTGAGTTTTGAGCATGTTATAGAATTTCACAAAAACATTAAAGACCTCAGATTTATGTTTCAAGACATACATAACTCATGTGAGTACAATCATCCACAAACAAAACAAAGTACGAAAGCTCATGTGTACTAGATGTTGGTGCGGGACCCCAAACATCAGAATGAATCAAAGCAAACGGTTTTACACTGTGGGTCAGACTCGGAAAATAAATGTGCTTATGACTCTTAGCTAGGACACATGCCTCACAATCTAAGGGTGCATTAACAATTATTAAAAGTTAAGAGATGGAAAAAGACGTTTCAAATACCCCAATGAAGGATGACCAAGACGTCTATGCCACATCCACATTTGATGATCAGGTGACCCATGAGCAAGCAAAGTGTAACCTTTTTGAGTCGCCTCATCCACATAGTACAAGCCTCCCCTTTCAGTACCACGTCCAATGATTTTCCTTGTCCAAGCATCCTGCACAGCACAATTAGTGGAAGACATAAGAACAGTGCAATTAAGCTCTTTAGTCAACTGACTAATAGACAACAATTTATGAGATAAATTGGGTATTAGAAGACAATTTTTTAAATGGAGATATGGGGTAATATCGACTGGCCCAGCTTGATTCACAGGGACCTATTCTCCACTTGCAGTTTGAATGTGGAAACGATTTATGGGACCGACAGATAAAAGATCTCGAGAGTCAAAGGTCATAGTATCATAACACAATAAATCCGAACTTTGTGCGGGTTTTTGAAAAACAGACTGATGTGCTAAGGAGGATGGGTTGCGGATCTCTTCATCAGTTGAGTCATGAGAGACGGGTTGGGAGTTGAGTCATGAGAGACGGGTTGGGCTTTATTTTGTGGTAGAGTTTGACTTGGGGTAACATGGGATGTGAATTTGGTGGTGGAATAGGGTTTGACCTAGTCAAAGGGAAAATTGGTGGGGTAATGGTGTTTGACCAAGTGAAAGGAGATATTAGTGGGGTAATTGTGTGGGGAGGTCACGTGGGATGATAAATTGATGGGGTAAGTGAGTTTGGCCAAATTAGTGGGATTGGACATGGATTTTTTATTAGAAAAAAGGAAAAAAAAATTTGTGGGTTTGACTGGGTCAAATGATGGGGTTTTTAATTTTTTAGTGGGTATAGTAAGAGGGTTATTTAGGGAAAAGAGAATTCCATTCCTTCCTTCTCTTTCTTCATCTACCATAGTTTTCCATGGATTATTAGTGGTGTGTTGACCGGGGAGAATGACGTGTTGACCGGCAAGAGTGTATAAAATGTAGTCGATAATTTGATTGAAATTACAACTAATTCTAACTTTTAAATATCTTTTAGTTTTCCTCAATTAGTACATAAGATAATGAATGTTATGCATCTTTTCCTTATCTGCATCATTAAGAGCATCCACAGGTTGCTTCAGTCATCTCATCACTAGTTGTTGTACTTGGAATGCCATCAAAAGAAATGATATGTGTTGCTGACGTGGTCTTCTTTCCTGGAGCAGGTTGATCAATATACAGATTTACTGATAGAGATGTTTACGGATCTTGATATGAAATGTCAAGAGTCTTTGATCGCCAAAGCTGCGGAGAAAATTCATATTGAAACCTTATACAGCTTAGATGCTCATTCACTGTCTTTTATTGAGTCTTTTAGGCAAGACTCAAAGAGCTCTCCCCATGAAGAGTTTGACAGCCTTCTTAAACTTCACTTATTCAAAATTAGTATATGGAGAAAAACTATGGTGTGTTTTTTACACATTCAAATATTTGCACTTTTTTAAGCGTGAAAGTTTTCCAACTATTATCATCTTGTTTATGTTCCAGGTCAAAGTTAATGTGAGTGATGTGGTTTTTCCTTTTCATTATTTATTTTTTAATGTGAACATCTTGCCTCTACGCGGGAAATTTGGTCCCTTTATTCAAGTTGCTGAAGTTCGTCGTAAGGCTGAAGGGACTCGTTTTATCAACAGGGATCATTTCATGTGGGCCTTTCGCGAGAGAGGATATGGTACTTTTTCTGAAATTGGCCTTATTCAAATATTTTTTATTATTTTCTTCAAGCTCTATTTTGTTACTGGTGGTTATTTAACACAAATTCTCTTGGGTTCATTTTGCCGCAGAGCTCCCTAGTATGTTTATGGATATTGTAGCCTCTAGAAATGCTGATGATAAAGCTGATCAACCTCCTTATCACATATATGTGACTGCAGCTGCGTTGTCAAAGGCTGGTATGTTTCCTATGCGTTGTAAATTTGAGCTGTTTATGGTGTGGCCTTGAGGACATTTTCCTGTTTTGAAGTGGGCAATCATGTATCTAATCTTGGGTTGTCTATATTGTTGGTTGTAAACGTCAAAAGGCGCTAATCCTGTTGTAACATAGCTTTCCCTTTCTTGGGCTGCAGTTCAAGAGCCCCTTCAATTTGAACATCTTGCCTTTGCGGTGGTTTTCAGCAATTCTTTTGGCTTTTCTAATGAGGAGGAGGTAAATGTCTTAATTGATCGCTATGACCTGGTAATCTGCTTATGAAGTTATCATATATGTGTGCGTGTGCTTTATTTTTGAAGGGAATTTCCAGTGTTATTTGCAGCTCTTGTTACATGTCAGTTTTTAATATTTTCATTGTTATTTTAAGGTGGAACACATGAAAGCCCACTTCCAAGCTTTCAGGACTGGTATGATTGTGAACTAATTATGTGCTCTCCTATATCTCAATTTTTCTCCTTGTAAATATGTACGAATATCAAATTGTAGAATATTTAATAAGATTGTCCTTATCTTATGCTATCATTTTCAGCTTTAAATGACCATGGTGCGAGTGTCCCAAAGGATTGGTCTGCGTTCAAAACCAAGTATTAGTTTTTGGAAGAGGATGCAGATGGCGAGAAGGCAAAAACAACTAGATGGTTTAAAGGTAGACTGACTTAAGGAAGGCTTGTTCGACAAGTTAGCCTTTTAAGCTCAAACATAATTGGATTGTGATGGAATTATGTATTTCAACTAATTTAAAACGTTATAAATTTTAATTTGTGATTTATTGTGTTATACTAGTTGGAGTCATATGCCTGTCTCAAAAGATTAAGCATTCGCTACACATTTATTGCAACTTTTCAAATTTTAATATGTGATTTATTGCAACTTTAAGTAACCAAGAAGCACTGTATATGTATATGTATTCATTCCATCACAATCCAATCACTTGTCCTGATAATGAGGGTGAATACATTACATTAGACATGAAACAATTTTATGATATGATAATGAGGGTGAATACCAAAATTTTTCCATTCAACCACTCCATTTTGTTGTGGAGTATCAGGACAAGTGATTAATGAAGCACTGTCATAAATAAATTGTTTCATGTCTAATGTAATGTATTCACCCTCATTATCATATCATAAAATTCGGTTGGGCTTGAAATTGAGTACGAAGCATCTTATAAAACTTAACAAAGACTGTATTGAGTTCAAATTTGTATTTCAAGTAGTAAACCCAACTTATGCGAGTGCAATCATCCACAAACCCACAAATAAGTCAAAATAAGAAAATCCGTGGGGATAAATCCTGGCTAGGGACTATACATTAGAATGTTTTAAAGCAAATTATACTCCCTTCGTTCCCTAATGAAGTTCCCAAAGGAAATTACGAAAAATAGAATATTTTAGATAATGGACATATTATTCAATTGAATAATAAATTTGATTGGACAAAAGTAGGGACCACAAGCATTAAAAAAATTTGGAAAATTTGATTTTAAAGGTTCCAACTTTGGCTCATTTGCTTCAAAGGTTCGAACTTTCGTTTATCCTAGAAAGGTTCGAACTTTATATGCCATCTTCAATTAAAGGATCCAATGACTGGAAACCGGGAAAAATTTGAAAAACTCTTAATATCCTCCATTGCCATTAATACTCACCTGTAATTCTCCTCCCTCGTTCCCCTTGATTGCACAACCATCATCATCAACATTTACTTCTCTGAATCCTACTCCCCTACCCAACTCCCTCATTTGTCTTTAAATTCTGAGCAAATCCACTCCAAAAATTTCACTCAGCATTTCACTTTCACTCTACTTCTGATCTGCATTGAAGTACTAGGAAGTTGGTTAGTCATCTTGTCTGGGTTTTTTTGGCTTCAAACTTTTTCCTAATTTGGTGATATTGTTGTTATATATGTGAAATTTGCTTGCCTTTGCTTGTTGTTTGTATAAATGGATAGTAAATTTACGTTTTGCTTCTGGTTGGGTGGGAATTTTGTTGAAGAGGAAGAAGGCATGGAAGAGTGCTTGGTACTGCTTAGCTTTGACATTGGCAGCCATATAAAGCAAGAGCATGAAGATTATAACCGTCTAAAAAAGGTTATGGTTTACCTGAACACCTTTAATTGAAGATGGCATATAAAGTTCGAACCTTTCTAGGCTAAACGAAAGTTCGAACCTTTAAAAGCAAATGAGCCAAAGTTGGAACCTTTAAAGTCAATTTTTCCAAAAAAATATTAAAAGAAAGTTAGCGGAAAAAATATAGGGACAACAACTAATAAACAATTAGTTTTATAAAGTTAGTGGGAAACATGTAGGGACCATAAGAAATATTAAAATGTTAAATTGAAGTTAGTGGAGGATATATGAGGTAGATAAGCATTATAAAAATATTATAATGAGTATGAATAAAGGTTATTCTTGTCCAAAATTTGTGACATAAATTGAAAGATTCTGAGACAACCCTTGCCTCTTCAAAACAGAATACACAAAAAACACAACAAAAATATGTAAAATAGTGATTGCGGGCCAGCTTCGAGTGCTGTCCAAACTCCCTCTCAACTTCGAGTGTTGAGAAAACTCCTTTCTTATTAACTTCTTATTCAAATGAAAGATAACTCCAAAGTCTAATACATGATGGCCTTATATAGTTATTTACTATGCCACCTAAGCCCAACAATTAATATAATATGACACCTAAGCAAACAACAATATAAACTCAAAACAGAATCTAATTACAAATATTCCTTATAAACCCATATTGAACCGCCAACCCCTCCTTTTTTCTTTCATAGGTCTTAAGGACCCTCGGGACCGTGGGTGTTACAATACTCCCCGCGAAATCAAGCACCTTGTCCTCAAGGTGGGTAAAATGTAACTCGGAATCCAAGGGTTGCTTCCACCCTCGAGCCATCAACCGTAGGCGCACCTATAAACCCGAACAAGTACGTGAGTGTATCTTTAAGATTAAATGTTTTGTAGTGGTGGGTTAGAGTGTGTGGGTTGAAAGAATTTGGGGTAAAAATATTTTGAAATGGGTTGAAATTATTACCAATTGCAAAAGGTCTAGGGCATAAAATGTTTTGGCCCTTTCTCCAATCAATTTTCAGAAATTCTGCAGCCTTTTTTACACAAAATCAGCAGCCCAATTCATTTTTTTTATTGATGACATCATCACTGATGTCATCAGCACATCTTACTCCAGAAACAGTGACTTCATTGCTGAAGACGTCATCAAATTCAAAATTAGAGCATTGTTGTATTCCCGCAGTCATCGCCCCTTTTCCCCTTCTCTTTATTATTTTCATAAACCCTAAAGAAATCAACCTCTTCTTCCAGCTTCCTCCACCCACCGGTCAGCCATCACTGTTTCCCAGTGAACCCCCAAACTCTGACGTTTTCTCTGGTCAGTTTTCCGGCTGCCTCAAAATAGTGCAGCCCAAGCGTCATTTCAATCCGAAAACCCAACCTCAATTCATCTCCTTTCTCATTGCTCCAAGCATCCTTCCTCTCGACCATTCTCTTGCCGGCTTCCCTCCATCGTTTTCCAGTGATCTCTTGCACTACCATGGAGCCTAATTCTACTCCCCTATTCTTCCCCTTCCTTCTAATTTCTTATTGCCCCAAAAACCCTAATATTTTCCTAGCCCTTCTCATCGATTTCACGCATGCCGCCACTGTGGTCGCCACCATCCAAGTCTTTGCGGTGTTCCGGCGCCACCTGCCCGAACCTTCCCCCAAAACACAATACACATGTCCTAGATTTTCCTTTCCATGTGCTTCTACAATCTTCTTTCTCTTATTGAAGTCTTTTATATTTGGGTGTTTCACTTTTATCCTCTTTCTTTCTTGGCCATTTCTTTCTTTTAGTCTTTTTCTCTTTTCCCTAATTATTCTTTTGTTGTTTATCACCCTTTTTTTAATTAAAACTATTTTCATGTATTTCCTTTTTTTTCCAGCCTTTTCTTCCTTCTGTAATCTCTTTCTTCCCCACTTCCTTCTGTTTTTCTCTCTCTCTGGCCTTTTCTTTATTATGCTCTATGGTAGGTTTATCAATTCTATTCAAGCTTTCCTTTGTTTCCTGCAATGTTCTTGGATCCTCTTCTTGGTTCTTCAATGGATGATTTGTTTCTGGACTCTCACATGTAATCGACTCCCTTCTCTTGCTTCCTATATCATCAACCTTCACACCTTCTTCTTTTTCTTCTTTATGGAATACAAAGGCCATTAATTCATCTTCCAAATCTTGATGTAAAATGAGAAGTGAACACCCTTTGTGACTACATTCTTGTTTCGGATAAAAACATTCATCACAAATCTCATAAATTCCTCTTCCAAACTTCTCATAAATTTCATTTGTGGAGGTCGTTTTCAATGATTGAATAATACCATTCTGGACAGCCTTTTGGAGCATAACTAACGGATGATTTCAGCCCCGAAACCCTTAATAAACGCATCAAGATCTTCTTCTTGATCCGGATTATGTGTTTGTGGCTTGTCATCACTTCTTACCCGCCTATCATTTCTTTCTTTTTGATAAACCCATTCAAGATTCGTCTCTTCTTGATTCAAAGTGTGTATAACCAGCTGCCTTCTTGCAATTTCCTCAGATTTCGACCCAAAAAGTAAAAGAAGTTTGTTTTGACCCTCCATTAGGGCTGCAAATTTCTCATCAGTTTTCTGGTTTATGGCTGCAAATTTCTCATCAGTTTTCTGGTTTATAGCATCTATGGCCAAAGACAAGCTCTTCAATTCTTGGTCGTTCTTTTCCCAACGTTCTTGCTCTTGTGAAGATGTCATTGTACTTGTCGGAAAGAACCTCTCTGATACCTATTGAGACAACCCTTGCCTCTTCAAAACAGAATACACAAGAAACACAACAAAAATATGTAAAACAGTGATTGCGGGACAGCTTCGAGTGCTGTCCAAACTCCCTCTCAACTTCGAGTGTTGAGAAGACTCCTTTCTTATTAACTTCTTATTCCAAATGAAAGATAATCCCCAAGTCTAATATGATGGCCTTATATAGTTATTTACTAATGCCACCTAAGCCCAACAATTAAAATAAAATGACACCTAAGCAAACAACAATATAAACTCAAAACAGAATCTAATTACAAATATTTCTAATAAACCCATATTAAACCGCCAACCCCTCCTTGTTTCTTTGATAGGTCTTAAGGACCCTCGGGACCATGGGTGTTACATATTCTCTCTCTCTATATATAGTACTAATAAATATATTTTCAAATACCAATATGTAATAGAACATAATTTTAGTTTTGAGGGGCCCATAATTTTTTATTTTGCTTAGGGCCTTTGAAATGTTAGAGACGACTCTGGAGGATGCCAAAGGATGAGCAACTGAATAAGACACCACTTTTCATTAAATTCCTTTTTTCTTTATTTATCTTCTGTCATTGGGATTATTTTTTGGGACTACTACATCCTCTAACTTGAGATTTCTGCATTTATCACGTATTTTCTCCTATTCGACTCAAAATGTCTCAATTCTCTTTTGGCATATTCACATCAAATGTCTCAATTTCCTTAGTTGGTAATCTTCTTCTCTTATGCCCTTATGAGATGCAACTATTCACACAATGTTGATTATTTTGACATAAATAATTGAATTTTATTTTTTTTGGTTTGTATCGTGTCTTTGTTCACGGCTGAATGTGACTACAAATCTGTGTATATTTGGTGTGGGTGTGTTTATTTTACCTAACACGAGTAATGTATGCTTTTATGCAGTTGGTGCTAATGGTTCTGGCAAGTCAAACTTTTTTCATGGTAAGTGATGGGCATAATTTTTGTTTGCTTATGTGGGTTTTTTGTTTGTTAAAGAACTAACATTTCGTTGTTATTATATTTTCCTATGCAGCTATCCGATTTGTGCTAAGTGATCTTTTCCAAAACCTTCGTAGTGAGGATAGGCATGCTTTACTTCATGTGAGTTCTGTTAAAATATAGTTACGCGTTCCCATTATATTTTTCTCGACAAATGTATATATTTGTACAAATGTACTTGATGTTCGTATTCATTTTGATTTACTCATGTAATACTAGGGTGTATTTGTGGACATTCTTGTAATGTTACTTATAGTAGTTCAAACCAAAGACCGTGTTTTTGGATTATTTCTAATATAATAATGATTAACAATATCAACATGACTTGATTACATGACCTATTATCGACATGTTTCAATCTACTCTATTGCTTTATCTTGTGCCATTATTATGGTTGGATTTTTTTTTGTCTTGTGGAATGTTACACATTTTCTAGAGAAGTGGGACTAGATAGAATAAGTAGGAAAGCGTATGGGAGTGGAATAAGTTCCTTCGTATGCATAAATTGTTTGGTGGGGGAGTGGGAGTGATCTTTTTTCATCCCTCTTTAATAAACACCATAATATTGAAGACTTGGAGGAAAATAGAGCTCCACCTTCCATTCCCTTTCCCTCCTTGCCTTTTGTCTTCTCTCGTGCTATGCAAACAAAGTGTTAATAAAGTGATTATTTTTTATTGTACATATTTGTGTATTGATAAGCTGTAAGCTTTCATTTTCTGGCACTTCTATATTGCTGTTTGTTGCATTGGCTAGATGTTTGTGTAATTTTCAAATTGTGGTATCTAGGTGGATACACAAGATGTAATATTGGGTAATTACCTTGAATTTTTTGTCTTGCTAACTCGAATGTTTTAACCTCTCTCATTTGCGTGACATTAATAGGAAGGAGCAGGAAATCAGGTTTGATCTGCATTTGTGGAGATCGTGTTTGATAATTCAGACAATAGAATTCCGGTAATTACTAGTTTGAAGCTTGTTTCATTATATTGTTTGGGCTTTTTATCTTTCTTTATCTTTATATGATGATATTTTTTCCTAGTTATTTTATTTTTACTTTTAATTTAATGTTGAAAATATTTCTTTCATGTGCATAGATATTGCTTATTTACTTTGTACTTCCATGTGTTCTAGATTTCTCTTTGATTGCATGGCTCCTGATCCTTTTCTGGTTAGGAGTGTCGAGGGCGTGGCTGGGAACTAGAACCTAGCTTATGCATTACACTCTTTGAGACATTGGCTCATTCTTGTGCTTTTGCTCTTGTATTTGTTAATTTTATGCCCTTCGTTAGGTTGATAAAGAAGAAGTTCGGCTGAGGCGTACAATTGGACTAAAAAAGGATGAATATTTTTTGGATGGGAAGCATATCACGTGAGTACCTATTCTATTTACAACTTTTGTTCTTCCAATTATATAGTCCATTATGTACTTCAGTGATCTTTGTTGCTTTGGTAATTACTTGTTGATCAAGTGTTTTTGCTTTGTATAGGAAAACGGAGGTCATGAACCTTCCTGAAAGTGCTGGCTTTTCTCGTTCAAATCCATACTATGTTGTACAACAAGGAAAGGTGACTACCAACTCATTTGTCCCATCTGCTAGTGTGTTCACATAATGGATTAAATATTCCTAAATGATATTTATCATTTGCTTGATATTGTTCTATGCTTTGTCTATATGTAGATTGCGTCATTGACTCTTATGAAGGATTCTGAACGACTAGATCTACTCAAAGAAATTGGAGGTACTCGGGTTTATGAGGAGAGGCGACGTGAGAGTTTGAAGATTATGCAAGAAACTGGTAAGTTTTTATTTATCGTACTACCTTTAACTTGCTTTTCAGTGTATGAAAAAGATTTACCTGAGCTAACTGGGTGCAAAGATTCAGAGATGTAAACTTCGGCAAGTTCAGTTTTTCAATTCTACAGAGGTGTATTGAAACCTCCTCATGAGCTGGTGAAATATGAGGAGCATCCAACATAACTAATGATTTTATATCTTTTTAATTGAAAGTTGAAACTTATGGCTTCCTCCTGTTATATGGTATAGCTAATGATTTTCTATGGCTCGTATCGCATCGGTCGCTCAACATGTCTTATAAAAAACGAGCTGATATTAAATGCGTTGTAATGGTATAGAAAATTGCATTTTGGTTCATTTCGAGGGATATCACATGCTTTCACTTCATATTTGGCGTTATGATAACCACATCCCTCTCGTTAGAGCATCACCGTGTCGTTAATGCGATTGTGATTGTTACCACATTTTTGCCTTATGGTTGTTTCAGTCAAACTTTTAGTTTCCTTCTTTTTATTTGTGATTCCGGTAATTGAATTATGATACCTTAATGATGAAATGTATACTGGACCCACTTTTTCCTATTATGCACCCTTGTTCTTGTGTCATGCTTTGCTCTTGGAGCCTTATATCTTTAGCTTGCCTACGTCATATAAATCTTCGATTCATTCATGCTTTTAACCTTTGATATTTTCTTATGGTTATCAGGAAATAAACGAAAACAGATTATTGAAGTAGTGAAATATTTGGATGAGCGGTTGAAGGAGCTGGATGAGGAAAAGGAGGATCTGAGAAAATATCAGCAGCTTGACAAGCAGAGAAAATCCTTGGAGTATACTATCTACGAAAAGGAACTCCAGGATGCTAGACAAAAGTTAGCGAAGGTTAGCATTACTCTTAATGATTTTACTGTTCTTTTTTTTTTGTTGGTGGTTTATTTTCCTTAAAAAGTAAAGCTATAAAAAAATAAGTTCAGATAAATTCAAATATGGGCTACCAGAGTTTACATTTCTTTAAATTCCAATCCGTTTAGGTAAATTCCAATAAGTAAAGATAAGTTTGGATCTACATTATGCCAACGTTACTGGTTTGGCCTCATACCAACGTTAAGATGACATAAACATGTTTTTTGTTGACTTTTTACTGGAGCGACTTGATTTTGCTATTGATTTCTTAGTTCACACTATATCCTTGTTAGCCAATAGGACACTCTATAAAAACAAATCTGATAAAAAAATCACCGAAGGAAGAGAGAGGTGTTATCAGGGGTTCAATATTAGTTTTGTGATCAGAAGTTTTGGTCTTTTGTTAGGCAAATAAATCCAAAAGGATGGTGTGAATGACGATTGCATTGGGTATTCTTGTTCTGCTGTGGTGAGTGGTGAGCCATGGTGAAGTCATGTGCTTCTTGTTTCTTTTTTTTTTCTTTTGATTTATTATAATCCTTTTAGTGATTCTTACATAAATGGGTATTATGAGATTGGTTTGCATCGTCATCATTCACACCATCCTCTTTGGATTTATTTGCTTAACCACTCATTTTTATCTTCCACTTGTGTTTTTGGCAATGTACTATCGTTGCTTACTTCCCCTTTACACTAATTTTCACCCAAAAAACACATGGTGCTAATTGAGAGGGACAAAGGAAATTATAATTAACATTCTTACATGCATGTGCCCACAATTGGACAAAATCTTAAATGGTATAAATATATTTCAAACATACAGGGCTTTTTTAAAATGATGTTCTCGTAAAATTTAGCTACAACTTAGTGTATGATGATGCACTCTTTGATTTTCCTGTTAGAGTTGTCTTGTTAACTTTTGCTTTGCTTAATTATTAAGATTGGTTCTCATCTTATTTCCATTTAATTTATCTCTGTGTTCGATAAATATTGCCTTTTCAGGTTGAAGAAGAGCGTGACAAAGCTTCCGAAAAGTCAACAACAATGTATGATGAGATTCTTAAGTCTGAGGAGAAAAGCAAGGTCTTGGACAAGGACTACAAAAGGCTTACCAAAGAGTTGCAAGTGTTGAGCAAAGAGAAAATTTCTGTTGAGAAACGGCGTGAAGAAGCAATAAAGAGGAAGACAAAGCTAGAGCTTGATTACAGAGATTTGAAGGAAAAAATTTCCGGAAGTTCACGTGCCAAGGTTACATATGGTTGAGTTTTATTTAATTGAAAACAAAAATTATTCTATGCGGTTCAATCATTTATCACCTTTTTTTGGGTAAATTTTGTAGAATGGTGCTGCCAAACTGCTTGAGGCTGTAAAGCAGGAAATCTTGGAATCGAGACATGAGCTTGACAATATTAAGCCTTATTATGATGATATGAAGATGCAGGAGGATGTGATGACAAAAGGGTATGATTGACAAAAGCCCTGTATCTATGTAGATCTGTATTTTACAGGAAATATTTGATGCGTATTCTAACTTTTCATGTCATATATAATGGAAATTCAGAAATAAGCCTCTATATGCATCATGATCAATTGTGTTTCTTCCCCTTTTTGACATGCAGGATAATGGAACGTGAAAAAAAGCTCAGTCTTCTTTATCAGAAACAAGGTCGGGCTACTCAATTTTCTAGCAAAGTTGACCGAGATAAATGGCTACAAAAAGAAATTGATGAACTTGAGCGGGTTCTTGCTTCAAATTTGTCACAGGTATGTTCTTTTCTATTGTATTTATGTTTATAATGAGAAGTAAATTAATTCAAAACTGATGTCAGCCACCTGATCTTTTGATGTGTTACTCAGATTAATGCAACAACTTAATTGTTGAAAATATGTTACGCTCACTAATTCTGAGTTAAAAGTAATTTTCCGTGCTATGTTCTTTATTAAGAAGAAAAAATAAGAACAACCTTCAACACGTGCTTGAATATTGCCATCATTCTATCCAAGCAATAGATATTACACCACCACCACAAGTAGTTAGGGACGCTGGTCTTTCTTTGACAGTTTGACTTTATTTTCATTATTAAGCACGAGACTTCGTTTCTGCTTTTGATAGTTGTTATTTTCAATCATCTGTCTTTTCACTCTTTTATGAAGCTTTTATGGCCAGCTGTGGCTAATTCTAGTATTTAGCATAATATTTTAGCAAAGTGAACTGGATTTTAGGTGCAAACCATCATACCTAATTCTGCCGTTGAATGTAAATAAAAATTGCAACATGATTTCTTGAATATTTTGATTGCATGTCGAAGTATCATTTATGGACCAAATGGAGCCTGAATATGTGATTGGGTTGACAGTTTTGGTCCAATGGTGTAGTGAACTAAAAATGAAGATGGAATTGCTGTTTGTTTGTGACAATTTATGCAGTCTGCGGTGTTCATTACCTGCTATTGCTAGGTTTTAATAAGTGTTTACTTGCCAATTGCCATTGTTCGAAGGTGGTAAATATATCAGTAGATGGATAGGCTTTCTTGATGATAGAGGGGGACTGGAGGTCTGGATCATATATGGGTGAAGACATCGTGTATTGATTGTTAGAACATTATGGAGCAACTTTGGTTGCATCTTGCGTGCATGTTTGTTTGGATCTTATTTTGAATAGGCTACTTTTTTAATGCATTGTTAAACTTTGCAAGGAGTATTGAACCATGCTACTGTATTTAGAGTGGGGATCATAGTGCATAGACAAAGACTTCGTCACCCTATTGTAAAATGTTAATTTACCGCAACTGAAATATAGGCCGCATTGATTGCGAAATTATCCGTATTGTCCGCGATATTCGTTTCGCGACTGATACCGTGACTGTTACCAAAACCACATTTTTGTACTATGGTCGGTATATATTGCTTTTCAGTAACAAATTATGGATGAAGACGTTAAGCTACACATTACATGTGAGTCATCAGAATATCTTTGGTATATTCCTGTAATATAAGTATATAGAATGGTTTAACTTGTATCTAAAGAATTTTCAAACCGAGTTTGAACCACCAAAATTTGGTGATTGACAACATTGTCAAAGGTGAGGATTGCTTCTCACAGATACTATGTTCAGTTTTTGTCTTACATCGTTGCCACAAAACTCCAAAATTCTCTCTGCCATGAATGTTTAGTGATTAGAAAGTTTGTTGGAGACACTTAAGCAAGGATCCCCAGGGAGTGGGGCAGGGAGGACTGTCGAGTTATTGAAGTGTTTAATGGCTGATGGGTGGGATGTTTATTATGAAATGGAGTGGGGGTGTACTTTTGGGTGGAGAGCATAGCGTCACGGCTGCAATGAGAGATAAACTTGGTTGTCAGTCCTATAAGTCTTTTATCTATTTAGAGGCCAGAGGCCTGAGGTCTGAGGTAGAATCTTATTTTTGATCTTAAGAGACTACTTCGGCATACTACAGAAATGAGAATTGGGAATTCCATGGCTTTAATTGCTTGCATGTGTTTGATGTTGGGGGTAATTGTTTCCTAATGTTTCGGTTCTATGAAATTAGGTACGTGACTCTATTAAACTCCACATCTTAAATGGAACAAGTGGATTTATAGATTTTCTTTTTCAATGCGATTTATTCTTTTAGATGGTGCGACTTTGTCTGGATTAGCTTGTATAATTTTTTATTCTCTATCGAATGTGAGCTGAATGCTTAGATTGGATCTTGTGGTCCTTTTTTCTCTCTTCATCACCATTTTACAATATTATGCAAGTATCTTTGGCCTTTAATATTTATTCATTTTGTTTTGTTTGGCTGGTGTAATACAGGAGCAAAAACTACAAGGTGAAATTGAAAATCTTAATGCTCAGCTTAGGGAGAGAGACGAGTTTATTCAATCCCGAAAAGCTATTTTGGCATCACTTGAAAACAACATCAGCCAGTCAAATGAGGGGTTTATCACATTGAAGGGAGTAAGAGACAAGCTACAAGATGAGCGGAAGTTAGTTCTCATTCCTGCATCCAATTCTTTTCGCTTGTTCTATTTCATTTCCTTTTTTCAGGATTGATGTTGTCTATATCTAATTGAAGTAGCTTTGACTACATGCTAGGTCCTTATGGGAGCGAGAAAATGAATTGTCATCTGAGATAGAAAAGTTAAAGTCTGAAGTAGTAAAGGCAGAGAAAAACCTTGATCATGCAACTCCTGGTGTGAGTTATTCTATCTTTGATCTTTAGGTTATACTTGGAGGAATATGTCTTGTATAATGTGTTGTCAATAATTTGCAGTGAGCCCGAGAGGTTGTATTAAACTTTCAATTTTGGGTTTGTTTGTTAATGTTTTGTAATAGACCTTGTTTACATTGGTTTAGACAAACTATGTGTTGATTTCGAAGGCTAGTATATGTGAACTTTAGGAATGAAAGTAGAAATAATTGCTGCTGCGGTAACAAATGTCAAAGAAGTTCCATTTCATTTTGGAATTTAAATCAATCAATTATATACTTCTATTTAAAATTGGATGATAATTTTATGTTGGGAAGTGGCAACTTGTTCATCCGAGGTTTTTATGTTTTTAAGAAAAATCACCATTATATATTTTTGTGATATCGGATCTGTGAATCAGTCTGCAGTTTTTCCCTGGATTTTTAATGCTAACTTCTATTATATAATGCTTCATTTGTCATTGATGATCTGCAAGAAGATTCATTGTAGAGAACTAGTAATGATAAAGTTAGTGACTGAGTGACTTGTCATATGTTCAGCCTTAAATAGAGAAGTCTTGTGAAGAACTGTTTGTTAGCTTTGGACTGAGAATAATGTAACAACTTTGGGGTGGTTGAAGCAAGTGAAATCATCTGCTAGTGAAGGTAGAAATAGATCTTGAGTGTGTGCTTAAATGAGGTTGTAAAAAAGTCAAGAGTAGAGGATTAGGAGAGATCTGAAACTCTCAACATATAGGGTACCGTTAAGCATTCTTCTGCATCTAGCAATCAACTTGAAAGTCTGCTTTCTCATTTTCTTCCTTCTTTCTCCTTAATTTATGATTTTCACTTATCGTGAGTGCATTACTTCACCCTCATTGCATGCATTTTTAAAAATATATTATAGGGAAAAGCAGTTTGTTCTGTTCTTTTTACTCCTTTCGGCTTCCTTTACCATGTATTAAATGTAATATCAGTTCTGAATATGCATGAATGTGGTATTAGCCTTCCCTTTTCAAAAATATTATCTTCAAAATGCTGCAGGATATTAGAAGAGGACTGGCCTCTGTTAGAAGAATAGCTGAGCAATATAGAATTCAGGGTGTATTTGGGTCAGTTATTGAATTGTTGGACTGTGATGAGAGGTTTTTTACCGCTGTTGAAGTTACTGCTGGAAATAGGTATTTGTTTTACCTCTTATGGAATTTGTTTTGTGAATGCTCTGGTCGATTTTTTAGTGAAATCTCTCTTGTTTGGTGGCTTGTTATGTATTGGGATTTTTTTTTTGGCACAGCTTATTCCACGTGGTGGTTGATACAGATGAAACAGCGACTCAGATTATCAGACATCTCAATGCATCAAAGGGAGGACGAGTGACATTTATACCTCTGAACAAGGTCAAGCCTGCTCATATCAATTGTCCACAAAGTGATGATGTAGTACCTTTGTTGAAGAAACTTAAGTTCCAAGACATGTATACTAAAGCATTTTCCCAGGTTAGCGTCCTTTTTTCCTTTTCTTTTAGTGGGTTTGTTCCTTTTTTTAATAAAAGTTATTTTGTGCAAGTCTTGCTAATTTCCAATGTGTAAGAAGGTGCAAGGTGCAAAAAAGTTGTCAGGGTTAGCCTAAATGCGAAGTCTGTGTGTGGGGCTTGTGTTGTGCCTCATTGAAGTGAGACAATGTTTCAAAGTTGAAAATTGAAATCAATAACAATTGTTCTGCCAAAACGGTTGTTAACATGAAATCACTGAATCATTATGTCTCTTTGCGCATCAGTTGCAGGTGTGCCTCGTTGTACAGGCTTCATCTAGGCCTATGTTACTTGGACTCGAGTACGGGTATCGGTCTATCGGATACGGGTGCAAATCCTTGGATTCGGTACGACAATTTTGGAAATATATGATACGCGGACACCGTCCTAACATTGGATACGGTTACGGTGGATACGGAAAAATAATTAAAAAATCTCATATAGCAAAAAAATAATTATAATTATCTCAATTATAAACAAATCAATAAAATTTAAGATTTTCATTATGCTCAAAATTAAGATAAGTTTTAAAAAATAAGTGTTTCAATAAGTCCTGAACAATAATAATTTAACAATAAAAGTAAATAAAATTAAAAAGTAAAAACTAAGAAAAGTAAAAAGTAAGAAAAAAAAGTTAAAAACACTGAAAGGTTAAAAAAGGTAAAAAAATAAAATGAAAAGGTAAAATTAAAAAGAAATAGCTTGTTTAAGAAGTGACTTGTGAAAGTCTGATTCTTCTTCAAAGTATAGCTATCTGACGCATCATCTTAACCCTCCTTTTATCTTCCTTTTTATATATGTTTTTTCTTCTTGTAATTGCTTAAACACAGAAGAAAAATGAAGCTTCTATGGCGAAAGAATGACAGCCTGGGTGCTGTACCCATGTGCAATCCAGCGTATTGGGAAAAAATCTGGCTCCGGTATCCGTACGGCCGTACTGGATACCCGTGTGCCGGCGAAAACGAAGGGTCCGAGTCACATAAATCTAGGCAAATCTAGGTTCTTAGGCACCTGCAACTCGAGGCCGTGCCCTACTTACTTTGGTGACTAGCTGTGTCTTATAGTACACTGCTCATACCTTCAACCAAGCCAATTTCCTTAATTCCTGTATGTGAGACCTTACAACTTGCAAGGGGCTTGTTGGAACAACAAAATAATTAAGTTAACCCATGCTTTATTACAACAGTTAGATGTAATGGAATAATGCAATGAACAGCTATATGGAGACATAATAGTAATCAAATAGGAACTACATTGGAGTTCGTTAGAGTATACATTGTTATAAATAGAGGAACATATAGGGAGCAAGGCATCAAACTATTTAGTATTGTTTTGTTAGCTTTAGGTTTTCTTGGGAGGCAATTCAAACTTGAATGTTGATCCTTGTCTTTATTTTCTGTATCTTTGAGTTGATCTCCAATTCTCTATTGAAAGTATCTTCAGTTTAATTTCTATTTTGATCAACAATCTCCATCACCATGTCACTGCATACTGCATAGAAGAGTTTAACATTACTGGATTGGAGGTGGACAAATGTGTGCTGCTTTGTCCGCATATTTGTAAATAATTATTATTGAGATATTCTACATGGTTGCATCGAACTTTCATGAAACGCGAGTGGTAGCATCTTTGTAAGATTTTTCCATATGGTAGTATCCAATTTTACATTTAAGTTTTCCGTCGCCTCAAACATTTAAAAACGTTTGGCTGACCGTAAAAATTGAAGTCAAAGCATCTCACCTACCTAATTTCGAATTTGACTGCTATGAATTAGGGCTTCACCATCTCAAAAATAAATTAGGGGCTGATTTAGCTTCACACCTGTGTATGGGTTTTGGTTGCTGTGCCTGTAAGTGCTTTTAATGATAAATGAATTGGGTTGTGAACAAGTGATCGAAAATATAGAGTAAAATGTGCATCGGTTTTAGGTTGATTTAGGGAGTTGAATTTAAATTGATTTGTTTATAATGTTGAGTATGAGCTTGCTTGTTTTAGGGATTTATGAGTATATGTCAAAGAACTGGATTGGCTTGTTCAGTCGTGCCTAGTTTTGATTTCTTTGGGGATGTGGGATTTTGTTTTGCTGCTTGTAATGTGGAGTTTTTACTTGTTTATGGTGTTTCGACTTGAAATCGAATAGTTTAATGGAAACAAACAGGGAAGGAAACTATGAAGCTTGATTGATTTGAAACAAATTATCAATGAACTTGAAGGTTGAATTCATAAATAAAACTTTTGCTTTTTTTTTTTTTGGCCTTTCTTCTCTAAATTGATAGGTTGGTTTATGTCTAGGGCAAATTATGAAGAAAATAACCAACACTTCGTAAGAGTAGAAACGTGAAAATGGTGAATTAAATGGAAATAAGAAAGAATTTAACTGATAATGCTATGTCAGTTAGATAGTGCATAAAATGGATGCTACCATGTGGAAAAATCTTATAAAAATGTTACACTTGCGTTTCATGAAAGTTTGATGCTAGCATGTAGAATTTCCCTTTTTTTCTACTTTAATCCTACAATTGCATGGATGCTGTATCTGTTTTTTCTTTGATTCTGAAAGCAATTGGCAGCCTATTACTATATGGAACAATTGCACATTGTACTTAAAAAAAGAGCTAGAGTGAGACATTTTATTCCGCTTACTCAACTTCATTTAATAAATTTCCCACTAGACTCACTTGTTGATAGTAGAAAGGAGCAGATTATTATTCTCATGCAAGAATTTTCTTATTGGACACTGGGTTATATATATTTTTAAGTGTTGAAAATTCCTTTCTCTCCTTTTAGTTGTGTCCTTATGTGGACAATATATATTAACTCATTTTCTGTGGCTGTAACTGTATTTTTGTGTCTCAGTGAGTTGTTTAACCATACGGGTCATTGTATATCAATGCATCAATTTTGTTCTCTTCTCGGCTGTATGTAGATTTTTTTTTCTTTTTTGCGGTTGAATTTATTTTTCCTGTGATCAACCTTGTTCAAGGTATTTGGGAGGACAGTGGTTTGCCGGAATCTGGATGTGGCAGCAAGGGTTGCCCGTACTGATGGTTTAGACTGCATTACTCTGGAAGGTAATCTATATCTCCTTTTTACTTCGCACTGATTATGTTTTTTGCCTTTGAATTCATATTTATATTGGCGCAGGTGACCAAGTAAGCAAGAAAGGTGGGATGACGGGGGGATTTTATGATTATAGGAGGTCAAAATTGAAGTTTATGAATATAGTTAAGCAGAATACAAGGGTCATCAATATGAAAGAGGAGGAATTGGCAGAAGTTAGGTTCCAACTTCAAGATATCCTTTTCTACAAGGTTTTACCTTCACAATTAAAGTGCTATACTTTTTCCATGAATTTATTTTTTAAGTTTTTAAAACCTTTTGGTGATATACTGAAGGGCTTAGTTTTCGAAATTTGGTATGACATAGAGGAATCAAAGGGAAGGGAATGAGAATGAAAATGATGGGTTAGATTTATTGATCTTCCCTGTCAACAAAATCTTCCTCATCTAGAGTTTAAAGAAATTGTGAGCTTAGTCTTTCCTACCCTATTTTCCCGTTCCCTTTTTAATTTTACTTTCCTTGCCTCCTCTTTACTCTGTTATTTCTATCAACACACTTTTAATGTTTGCTACGTTCTCCCTTAACAATTCTCACATATAGATCATAAAATTACCGAGAAAGTTACAGAGCAGCAGAAAATAGATGCTGATCGTACTCATCAAAGATCTGAAATGGAGCAGCTTCGTCAGGATATTGCTGATGCTAACAAGCAAAAGAGATCACTATCTACTGCTCTGGAAAAGAAGGTTTGCGCTAAATGGATTGAAACTCGCCAAAAACTTAAGTTGTCTTGCTTTTGACACCTAGCTTGTGGGTTGTTTGTAGGAAAAATTACTTTCGAATGTACGCACACAGATCGAGCAACTTAATGGTAATATAGCCCTGAAACGGGCTGAGATGGGTACTGATCTTGTTGATCACTTGACTCCTGAGGAAAGGAATCTACTGTCTCGATTAAATCCAGAGATCAAGGAAATGAAGGAGAATCTCATGGAATGCCGGACTAAGCTTGTTGAGGTTGGCATGAACCTTGTTAGAACTATCTTTTTGTCAAGAATTTGTTATTTTATTTGTTAATTGGCTTGTGGCTTTTCATTTACAGATAGAAACGAAAAAATTGGAGCTTGAAACCAATCTTTCCACAAATTTGTTACGTCGCCAACAAGAGTTGGAGGCTGTCATATCGTCTGCGGAAAATGAAAAGTTGCCTGCTGAAGCAGAGTTAAAGCAGAATGAAGTGGATGAAGCTAAATCT